>OY723406.1:37388464-37988464 GCA_963210345.1 Inga oerstediana
AGAGGGAGTTGTTTGTAGTTGATGATTCAGTGATCAAGCCTGATGTATACATTTTTATAGTAGAATTTGTAAAATGTAAACATTCATTGCCCCCATGTTCATTCTTTTAGTTGGAAATTTGAACGTGATTATTATTTGTAATAGTTAAATACAAATTGGAAAAGGCATAGTTTAAACAATAGAAAGATGAGCAAATAGTCAGACTTTCATTTGAAACTTTGAATAATTTTTCTGCTATAATAATAATATTATGATGGAGAACCACATTTCGGGTCAAAATCTTGTTAATTCTCTAGAGATGAGACAGTGCATGAAAACCATAAATCCTGTTTCTATAAAATGCTTGTTGGGCAAGTACATGTGTTGTGCATAAATCTGCTGTGTTGCTTTGGTAAAAGGCTATCTTTCTTGGATAAAAATGAAAAGGCATCTGAATTATGCAGTTGTCTCACTAGTTTTTCCATATCTGATGGTTTTGATTTTTAACAATTTCATCATTGTTTTTAGTGAATGAATAGAAGAAAAGATATGCACCATCCATCTAAGATAAGATCTAATGAAAGGGTGATTCAAGAACATACTGTTTAATCATCAATGCTTGGTCATATTACAATCACATCAGGTTTTCGCTTCAGCTATTCATGTCTTGCTGATCTTTATATGCCCCTTGCTAAATATCAGCATGGCTAATGTGTCGGAAATATTTTCAATATCTAGAAGTCAGAATCACTACTTGGTGTTGATAGAGATTTACAAATCGATTTTTGATTATAATTTTGTATTTCTAATGTCAGTTATACATGATTTTATGAATTTGATTTTTTTTTTTTTTGGGCAAATATGCATATTGTCGTTCTTGCAGCTTGTTTAGCATGGATGGAGACTATGCACCCATGGTTGAGCTTGCAAACCTTCGCAAGAAGTATGGATTTTTGTTAGTCATTGATGATGTAAGCCCTCTTAAAGTTGTCATAGACTACTTGAAGCCTATCTTTTGCATTTATGCTCGTGATTTTTATCAATGGAAAGATTAAGTTTTAGTACAATGTTACACAACATTCACCGGAGAGTTAAAAAATAACATTGTTGCACTGGATAATGGGAGTATTTTTTAAGCTGTCATTTTTATTTAACTGTTCTCTTGTTTCTTTATCAATCTTGTGAAAAAATAAAATATAAATTCACTCACTATACCATGTCTATAGTGTTGATATGGTTACCCTGTATAGGAAATGATGACTTCACTATGCCTGCATAGTGAAATGCAATTATATCAAAATTAAAAACCTGATTTTCTCCAGGCCCATGGATCTTTTGTTTGCGGCAAAAATGGTGGTGGTGTTGCTGAGGAATTCAATTGTGAAAAAGAAGTTGACTTGTGCATTGGAACATTGAGTAAAGCTGCTGGCTGCCATGGAGGATTCATAGCATGCAGGTAATTGTTTGTGAAAACTTCCCATTCCATGCTTCTTTGTTTAATCTTTTTTTTCTCTTTTTTTCTTTTTTGGGACTTTTTCTTGCGCTGCAGATGGTATAAATTTCATCAATGATCCCTATGAAATTGTTGTTAATTAATGCAATTGTGGTGTTTTTTGCATTCTGGCAGCAAAAGGTGGAAGTTACTCATACAATCAAGGGGTCGTCCTTTTATATTTTCCACTGCCACACCAGTCCCAGTTGTGGCTGCAGCTCATGGTTAGCTCTGTCCTTATAGTTGAATTCATTTACTTCCAAAATATAGCTTTTGACCTTTTTTTTTTTAAAAAAAGAATTATTTGCATTAGTCATATTCTGTTTTTAGTTTCATTTAATAAGTAGTGACTCTACCTATCTGGTCTCAGTTTTGTAAAGGTGTGCTTTTGATAATGTCAATCCCACTTCTAAGATCAGCGTGGGGAATGGTGTTCCTTTAACCACTTTGCATTCCTTACTATAGAGCTGACAAAATCTGAACTTAATATATTGAGGGAAGCCCAATGCGTCCATTTGTTATTTTTGTGCAATTTAAAATGCAAGATTTATATGGATAGTAATAAAAATATCAATCGTACGGAAGGAGATAATTGGTATAACCACAGTCACATTGATGTGTATTTGACTTTCTTGTTTCTCTTGCTGCGACTCTTATGTTACTATTCCTTGTACAAGTTACATATCTCTTAAACATAAATGAAATTTGCCAGCTGCTGTTAAGGTTGCAAAAATGGAGACATGGCGTAGAAGGGCCATTTGGAACAGAGTGAAAGACTTCCGTGTTCTAACTGGAATCCCTGTTACAAGTCCCATTATATCTTTAATTGTAGGAAGCGAACGAAAAGCACTGCAAGCAAGCCGGTACCATCTCTCTCTCTCTCTCTCTCTCTCTCTCTCTCTCTCTCATGCACTCGCACGCACCCACTTGGAGATTCATTTTGCTAATTAACATTTCATAATCATTCTGGAGCAGGCATCTATTGAAATCTGGCTTTCATGTGACTGCAATTAGACCACCAACTGTTCCTCCTAACTCATGCAGGTTTTACTTCCTAACAGCCCTCAACGTCCAAACTCATTTTCTTTTATGGTAAAACTTGAATGAATGAGAAAGAAAAATATTTGGCTATGATGTTTATTTTTATTTTCTTACCTCTCACTCTACACCCACACATAATATCAAAGATAAAAGGAAAAGGAGAATGAAAATGGATTAAGTGGGTGTTTGGATTAGTTTATTTTAAGTGATTTTGTGATATACAAGATAAATATGTGTGAGGAGTTTTATCTTGTAAAACGTAAAAGAGGGTTTTTTTTTTAAAAAAAATTGATTCTGGTGTTTCCCAAAATGACACTCATGTCCTTAAATATCTTAGAAAGAGATGATTAATGGTGAATAATGATAATAGAGTGTAATAAATATTTTCTTTTTGTGCATTAACAAAAGAATGCTTTTCTCTTGTGATGTCAAACAGGCCTTGAGTCTGTCTTGATTTTCACTAGTGCTACTTAAAATAAGCGAACAATAGGGAAAAACAAATTCCATCGAGAATACAATAACCAAATGTCATGATTTGGAATGATTTTTCCCTCAACTGTATTTTTCTACCATGTTTATGTATAATGCGAAGGCGCTGTAAATCCTCAAATGCATGCATTGTTTGAGCCAAATATATTTTCTTATTATGGTTTGCCATGTCTTCATTCCACAAAGGTATCCGGAGTGATATTTCATTAGCATAGTGGATTTTCCTATGTATGTCTGAAATATGTTGTTTCTCATATTTATTTCCTAGGCTTCGAGTAGCTCTGAGCGCGGCCCATACAAGGGAAGATTTGGAAAAGCTCACGGCTGAACTTTCTCGGTGCATCAATTTTGAAGATACCGGCATATATTGCTCTGGTGGTGGATATGCAAGACTCTGATATATCACTGTCAGAAGATGGTATAAGCACCGTAGCCTTGTCAATCCAAATTACCCACATTCATAAAAGTGAATGCAATAGAGTATTTAGAGGGAAATTTAGAGAAACAAAATAATAGGCCAAAAAAGTACGATGCGGACCTCATAAATAGTTAATTATTTTTGTGACTAGTATCTCTTGATATGCATGAGAGGGTAAGCCTCATAATAACTAGTAATGGTAAGGTTGTTACTATATGACCTTTATGTCGCAGGTTCAAATTTTGAAAATAATCTCTTCGTTGTAGGGGTAAGACTGTGTACATCTATTTCTCTCCAAGTCTCACTTAGTGGGGGCCTTGTACATCGGTCTATCCTTATCTCTTGAAGTTAAAATGATAGCTCGTTATGGCAAAAAAAAAAAAAAAGATCGCTTGTTAGTCGTTATTATATCAGTAATGAGCAACTCATTCATTGCTGTTCTTTCTGCAGTTCAAATTGCTGTCAGTTGTTTCACTATTGTCTGGTGCTTCTTTCCTTCACCATGGTTTATCATGATGACAAATCAATATGTTAACATTCTTAAATTAGATATGTTGCAGATGTTTCTTTACTAAACCTTTTAAATTGGATGTTGTAGACTTTGGTCTTTGATTAGGTAATTTTGTTGAATTTAAGAGATTTGAGGAGAGTCTTTTGGGATGTAGGACTGTAGCAGTGTCCCATTCCTTCTCCAAATTTTCAAGCAGTCCAATGGCTACAAAGCTCATGCTGGTTAAATTGAGTTGAAAGGATTTTATTCCCTTTAAACTAGATTTTTCCTAGTGCGATGTGTAATATCCCGATTTGTAATTAGGGCTAATGACTCCGATAATTATTGTAATTATCTTGATTAAGCACTATTATGATCTATGTAATATGAATGTTGGAATAAATATGTGTGGTATTTAAGATCAATGGTTGTGATTCCTTGACCGTGGGTCGGAATCTTATGTTTTATGACTTGGTGAGTTCATTGTGGAAGTGAATGGATGATGACATGTGGCAAGTGGAGAGCCATAGGATGATGCACTAAGTGACAAAATAGCACTTTTCCCTCATTTTCTCTCTCCTATTCGTTTGGAAGCATGGGCAAGGGAGGGAGTAGGTGTTTCTTCATCATCATTTTCTCCCTCTTCTCTCATCTCTCATTTCTTTCACCATTTCTGGCGCACAAGCAAGGGAAAGGAAGAAGAAAAAGCTTGATCTTGGTAAGAAATGATTCTCCTTTGCCCTAAACCTCCTCTCTAATATTGTTCACCTCAATGAGAGCTACCTGGTGATGATTGTAGAGCCTTGAATGGTGTAGATTGGGGCATTGATTCGAAATTGAAAGTTGAGGAATCAAGATTCTGAATTGAGCAAAGAGAAGAGGTAGGCATTTAGAGTATTTTGATACATTGTTTGTTATTTTTGGCTAAGTTTAGTCAAATCTGGAAATTTTGCCCTAAGTATGTCAAATGTTGAATATGTGGATTTCATGGTGTTTGATGTTAAAAATGAGTTAATGTTAAGTCATTTGATTATTGGAGATAATCTGGAATGATAGAAATGTGTTAAGGGAAATTTGGAGAATATGTGTCATTGAGACCTTAGTGTATGATTGTGGTCAAATGGGTTTTTGGAGTGGTTATGAAGTTGCCATTGTGTTCCCTAAGTAGTGCCAAGTATGTGTGAGCTTTTGGTAGAGTTTGGGAACCTTTGGGGAGTGAATTTGACCATCTGGCGTTTTCTGGTTTTTCTGCATTTTTGGTCTCTGATGAGCATCACTCGAGCAGAGGAAGAACGTGCTCGAGTGATGGGAGAGTTTTTCCCCTTTGTGCTTCGAGTCATCTGGGTTTCTATGAGTACTGCTCGAGCACATCGCTTTGTGCTCGAGTGAGTTGTGCTTCAGGTGGGAGTGTGCTCGCGGGTGTGAGGTGTGCTCGCGGGTGTGTTTTTGTGCTCGAGTGATCCTGTGCTTGGAGAGCTCTTGGTGCTCTCGGGTTGTCACTCGTGACGCCGTGCTCGCGGGTGAGCCAGTGCTCGAGGGAGGCATTTAGCCTTGTGCTCGAGTGAGGATTTGTGCTCGCGGGTGAGCCAATTCCTGAAAGTGAGAGTTGTGCTCTCGGGTGTTCACTCGCGGTCTCACTTTCTCTTGTGCTCGCGGGTATGGGCATCGTGCTCGAGTGAGCTTCTTGTGCTTCGAGTGAGCTTGTGCTTCTGGAGTGAGTTTGTGCTCTCGGGCAAGTGCTCGCAGTCTCACTCGCACTTGTGCTCGAGTGATGTCCGTACTTGTGCTCGAGTGAGAGCATCTGTGCTCGAGTGAGATGACCAAAAATCTGTGTTTTGCCTTCGAGTAAGGGGTCTTTTGGGTAGTGTTTTCCAACCCTTTAGACATATGTTTAGGCCTCTAATAGTCATCTAAAGAGTCCTAAATGATAACCAACTTAGAGAATTAATGAAATATACATATGGAAAAGAGATTGATTGGTTGTCCCTAATTGATATAGGATTTGACATCTGTCGTCCTCGTGAGGCTAAGGTGCCAGAGCCAGTCAGGAAGGATACAGGTAGTGACTCTTTCTTTATACCTTGTGTGATACATTGTATGTATATTATGTCATTGTTTTTGAAATGAATATCGTATGCTGCAAGTTTTGTTGAAAATTGTGGAAGCACCGCTATACCAATAGTCCCTGAGTCGCTAATAACGGTTCGGGTGAAGGTCGTATGCCTTCCCGGCGGTAAAAGGGGATGAGGTTAGGGTGTGATATATGTGGATATGTGGGCCGAAAGGCTGATTGTGAGCCGAAAGGCTATTTGTGAAGGCCGACGGGCCGTTTTGTGAAAGCCGAAAGGCTATATTTGAGCCGTGTGGCTATCTGTATGCACTGCCACGCCAATAGTCCCTGAGTCGCTAACAACGGTTCGGGTAAAGGTCGTATGCCTTCCCGGCGGTAAAAGGGGATGAGGGTGGAGTGACTTGTGTTGCTGTATGAGATGATTGGTGTGCATATTCTGTGATTGCATGTGGTATAAAATTGTTGTTACTACTGGGATTCTTTAGAATCTCACCCCTTCCATATGACTAACCTTTTCAGACAGGGCGAGTGGCTCGAAGGGAAAGCGGACAACCAGGAGTAGTTAGGACTACTCTGAGAATTAGTGGTAGTTGGTTATCCTTATTTTGCTTTTGGGATTACGGAATGTATATATAAGTTGTAAATGATATTTTGGATATGTAATCCCCATTTTGGGAACGTGTAAACCCATTATATATATATGAAGTGACCCGGGGTTTGCCGGGATTTGGTTTCCGCACTTTGATATTTATTATGTACTCTGATTTCTCAAGTAATTATATCCGCATGTGAATGTGAGACCAGGGTTAAGTACGCTTTAGAAATGATTTTGAAATACCCCATCTTTTGGATGCGGGAATATAAATTGTTATTTCATCTTATTGGTCTCTATTTCACTTAAATTTCGTAATTCGGATGTAATTACCGTGAGGGGGTTACATTTTTGGTATCAGAGCTGCAGTTCCTGGCAAGGGTAGAGTTTGCTAGGATAGCTCCCTTAGTGTGATCTTAAGTGATAGATGACCATCCGTGAATATTTGTCGTTTGCATATATCTGTTTGGTTATGTGGATATATGTACTTTGTGGAAACTATGTGAATTGTATAATTGTTGGATTAATGGGGTAAGTTCTTTGTAGAATGAAAAGAACAACAAAAGGTCGCCCCAGAGTGCAACAAGCAAATCCCGATGTGGAGTTGGTCAATGACAATCCACCGGATCCTATGCAAGAGTTGATGGGCTTGATAAAGGATCAGAGGGATATGATTACGGAGCTTAGAGAAGAGCTTCGAGCTGAGAAAGCTAAGAACAACGAGGGTAGAGGTCAGTCTACTCAAGAAGGAACTCGAGGGGAAACCCGAGAGGAGACTAGACTGGAAGATACTGCTGAAGGGTCGGCACGATCGCTTGAATCACCTCCTCGTACTGAAGAAAATCCAAGGCCGCATGGAAAGTCGGTCAATGAGGAAAGAGACCTTCAGTTTTGGGTCTCCAGGTTTTGTAAACACCTACCTCCGGTATTCAGAGGGAAGTTTGATCCTCAGGCGGCGGAAGATTGGCTAAACCGTCTTGAGAAGATATTTGAAGTTTTAGAGTGTCCTTCAGAAGTGAAAGCCAAGTTGGCGGTGTACAAGCTTGAGGGTGATGCAGACCGCTGGTGGCGGAACATTGCTCTATCCTTGAAGAGCAAGAATATACCATTGACCTGGGAGGTGTTTCAGCAGCACTTTGATGAGAAATACTTTCCCAAGTCAGTGAGGCTTGAAAAGGAGACTGAGTTCCTACAAATCAAGCAAGGGGACACGGAATCATTTGATGAATATTTGTCCCGATTCACCCGCCTATCCCGATACTCCTCTTATCTTCAGAAGAGGGATGACGAGGAGCTGAGCTCAGATTTACTCATTCGGGGTTTGAGGCGTGACATGAGGAAGAGAATAGCCACTCATCAGTTCTCCAAGTTCAACAAGGCCGTTGAAGAGTGTCGGATCACAGAGAGTAATCTGAGAGAGTTGTATCCGGCTAGGCCTACTGGTGGTTATAGTGAGCCCGGTAAGGGTAGTGCTTCCCAGAAGCGGAAGGGTTCTGGATCATCTTCGTTTAGGGGCGGTGGTAAGAAGCCCTACCAGCCCAGAGATCGTGAACCTCAGCGAGGGGTGACTGAGAGGAAATGTCCTCGCTGTAACCAGTCACATTATGGCAAGAATTGTCAGGGTGAGATGATTTGCTTTAACTGTAAGCGACCCGGACATCTTTCCAGAGATTGCCAACGACTGCAAGCGGAGCAGAGACCGAGGGCTCAGGGCAGAGTATTTGCCATGACTCATGAGGAAGCCCGGAAATCCCCAGAGCTGATACAAGGTACAGTTCTTCTCAATGGATTTGTATTACAAGTATTATTTGATTCGGGTGCAAGTCACTCCTTTATTGCTTGTGACTGTGTGAAGCGCCTGGGTTTAGTTGTGCATAAGTTGCCTTTCGATTTGGTTGTGTCAACACCGATGGGTGTAAAGGCTGTAACTACTGAAGCTTGTTTGAATTGTGTTATAACCGTAGAGGGTCGTGAGTCGGTGATAGATTTGATTTGTTTACCGCTAAGCCAATTGGAGGTCATTTTGGGTTTTGATTGGTTGAGAGCGAATAATGTGTTGTTAGATTGTGGGAACAGAAGTATAGTGTATCCTGTTTCTCAAAACGTTGAGGATGGCAACATTGGTTTGAATTTCCTTTCGACAGCTAAGGCTGAGAAATATTTGCAAAAGGGTTGCCAGGGGTATATGGTTTTCTTTTCTGTACAAGGAGAAACCAGTGAGTCTTTGAGTAGTATACCCATAGTGAATGAATTCCCTGAGGTTTTTCCGGACGATTTAAGTGGATTACCTCCGGAAAGGGAAGTTCAGTTTCCGATTGATATTGTGCCTGGAGCGGGTTCCATATCCAAAGCCCCATATCGTATGGCTCCAAATGAAATGGCGGAATTGAAGAAGCAGATTGAAGATTTGCTTGAGAAAGGGTTCATTAGACCCAGTGTGTCGCCTTGGGGTGCTCCAGTTCTGTTTGTGAAGAAGAAAGACGGGAGTCTTCGTTTGTGTATCGACTATAGGGAGTTGAATAAGGTTACCGTCAAGAATAAGTACCCTCTCCCGAGAATCGATGACCTATTAGATCAACTATCTGGTGCATGTGTATTTTCAAAAATTGATCTAAGGTCGGGGTATCATCAGCTGCGAGTGAAAGCGGACGATGTTCCGAAGACTGCTTTCCGGACTAGGTATGGTCATTATGAGTTCTTAGTGATGCCATTTGGGTTGACAAATGCGCCTGCGGTTTTCATGGATTACATGAACCGTATTTTTCGGCAATACCTAGATCAGTTTGTCGTGGTATTTATCGACGATATTTTGATATACTCTAAGAGTAGAGAAGAGCATGAGCATCATTTGAGAATTGTGTTGAACATATTGCGTGAAAAGCAACTCTATGCTAAGTTGAGTAAATGCGAGTTTTGGCTATCAGAAGTGAAATTCTTAGGCCATGTCATCTCGCAAGGAGGGGTCTCTGTGGATCCCAGTAAAGTGGAAGCAGTACTGAACTGGAAGAGGCCAGAATCTGTGGCAGAGGTACGCAGTTTTCTGGGTCTTGCTGGTTATTATCGGAGATTCATTCAGAATTTCTCCCGTATTGCATTGCCGATGACCAAGCTCACGAGAAAAGATCAGCCGTTTGTGTGGGATGAGAAATGTGAAAGTTGCTTTGTGGAGCTGAAGGAGAGGTTGACTACGGCACCTGTGTTGATTATGCCCGATCCCAGTTTGACATACGTTGTGTATTCTGATGCCAGTGGGCAGGGATTAGGGTGTGTCCTTATGCAGCAGGGACGTGTGGTGGCCTATGCCTCTCGACAGCTCAGACCTCATGAATTGAACTATCCCACTCATGATCTTGAGCTTGCGGCTATTGTGTTTGCCTTAAAGATTTGGAGGCATTACTTGTATGGTGTGACTGTGGAATTGTACTGCGACCACAAGAGTCTCAAATATCTGTATGATCAGAAAGAATTGAATATGAGACAACGACGCTGGATGGAATTGCTCAAGGACTACAACCTGGAAATAAAATATCATCCGGGTAAGGCGAATGTAGTCGCTGATGCTCTTAGTCGAAAGACTGTGGTTGTGGCAGCTATGATGATACATGAGGAGAAGTTGATTGCTGATTTTCGTGATATGAATCTGTCGAACCAGATCATCTGTGCCAACTATAATGTTTCCCAAGAGGAAAGTGATTTGAGAGCTGAGATTGAAGAGGCTCAGAGGCAAGATGACTGGATTCAGCGTAATTTAGCCAGAATAGAGCGTGGTGAAGCTCAGGGTTATGATGTGTCGCCTAGTGGATTGGTTCGTTATCAGAATAGAATTTGTGTTCCACTTAAGGCGGATTTGAGGCAGAAGATCTTAGATGAGGCGCATAAGAGCCAATACACTCTTCATCCTGGTATGACCAAGATGTACCATAACTTGAAATCCGAGTATTGGTGGCAGGGTATGAAGAGTGACGTGACGAAATATGTGGCGAGGTGTCTCACCTGTCAGAAGGTGAAGATTGAACACCAAAGACCGCCTGGTTTGTTGCAAAGTCCTGAGATTCCGGAATGGAAATGGGAAAGCGTGACCATGGATTTTGTTACGGGATTGCCCAAGATCAGGAATTATGATGCGATCTGGGTCATTGTGGACCGGTTAACGAAGTCGGCGCACTTCTTACCGATCAGTGCTAGTTATTCTCCGGATAAGCTAGCAGAGATTTATGTTCGTGAAATTGTGAAACTCCATGGCATACCGAAGAATATCATCTCTGATCGAGATCCTCGTTTCACTTCGAGATTTTGGAAGGCATTGCATGAGGCACTGGGTACTCAGTTGAGATTCAGTACAGCCTATCATCCTCAGACAGACGGTCAGTCAGAGAGGACTATTCAGACCTTAGAGGATATGTTGCGGGCGTGTGTTCTTGACTTCAAAGGGAGTTGGGATCGTTTTCTTCCACTCGCGGAGTTCGCCTATAACAATAGCTATCATGCGAGTATTCAAATGGCGCCGTATGAAGCGTTGTATGGGAGAAAATGCCAATCGCCATTGTGCTGGAATGAATTGTCCGAAAGGAAGCTCTATGGGCCAGATCTTGTTGATCAGACCTCAGCCCAGATTCGAATCATTCGTAAGAGGCTCATTGCAGCTCAGAGTCGGCAAAAGAGTTATGCGGACAAGAGGAGAAGGCCTCTAGAATTCGAGGTCGGTGACCATGTGTTCCTGAGAGTATCTCCTGTCACCGGCATTGGGCGAGCTATAAAGCGAAAGAAGTTAAGCCCGAGGTATATAGGTCCTTTTGAAATCCTTGATAGGATTGGGCCTGTTGCTTATCGAGTAGCCCTACCTCCGAGCTTGAGCAGATTACATGATGTGTTTCATGTTTCCCAATTGAAGAAGTACCAACCGGATCCATCTCATGTCGTTGAGTATGAGAATGTGGAGTTGCGAGATAACTTCACGTACGCGGTGGAGCCAGAACGGATAATAGAACGAGAGGAACGTCAGCTCAGACACCGGAGTATCCCTTATGTGAAAGTGATCTGGAAGGGTATGTCACAGCGGGAAGCAACTTGGGAAACGGAAGAGGATATGCGAAGGCGATATCCAGAGTTTATGGCTCAAGTGGTGTAACAAATTTCGAGGACGAAATTTAATTAACAGGGGGAGAATTGTAATATCCCGATTTGTAATTAGGGCTAATGACTCCGATAATTATTGTAATTATCTTGATTAAGCACTATTATGATCTATGTAATATGAATGTTGGAATAAATATGTGTGGTATTTAAGATCAATGGTTGTGATTCCTTGACCGTGGGTCGGAATCTTATGTTTTATGACTTGGTGAGTTCATTGTGGAAGTGAATGGATGATGACATGTGGCAAGTGGAGAGCCATAGGATGATGCACTAAGTGACAAAATAGCACTTTTCCCTCATTTTCTCTCTCCTATTCGTTTGGAAGCATGGACAAGGGAGGGAGTAGGTGTTTCTTCATCATCATTTTCTCCCTCTTCTCTCATCTCTCATTTCTTTCACCATTTCTGGCGCACAAGCAAGGGAAAGGAAGAAGAAAAAGCTTGATCTTGGTAAGAAATGATTCTCCTTTGCCCTAAACCTCCTCTCTAATATTGTTCACCTCAATGAGAGCTACCTGGTGATGATTGTAGAGCCTTGAATGGTGTAGATTGGGGCATTGATTCGAAATTGAAAGTTGAGGAATCAAGATTCTGAATTGAGCAAAGAGAAGAGGTAGGCATTTAGAGTATTTTGATACATTGTTTGTTATTTTTGGCTAAGTTTAGTCAAATCTGGAAATTTTGCCCTAAGTATGTCAAATGTTGAATATGTGGATTTCATGGTGTTTGATGTTAAAAATGAGTTAATGTTAAGTCATTTGATTATTGGAGATAATCTGGAATGATAGAAATGTGTTAAGGGAAATTTGGAGAATATGTGTCATTGAGACCTTAGTGTATGATTGTGGTCAAATGGGTTTTTGGAGTGGTTATGAAGTTGCCATTGTGTTCCCTAAGTAGTGCCAAGTATGTGTGAGCTTTTGGTAGAGTTTGGGAACCTTTGGGGAGTGAATTTGACCATCTGGCGTTTTCTGGTTTTTCTGCATTTTTGGTCTCTGATGAGCATCACTCGAGCAGAGGAAGAACGTGCTCGAGTGATGGGAGAGTTTTTCCCCTTTGTGCTTCGAGTCATCTGGGTTTCTATGAGTACTGCTCGAGCACATCGCTTTGTGCTCGAGTGAGTTGTGCTTCAGGTGGGAGTGTGCTCGCGGGTGTGAGGTGTGCTCGCGGGTGTGTTTTTGTGCTCGAGTGATCCTGTGCTTGGAGAGCTCTTGGTGCTCTCGGGTTGTCACTCGTGACGCCGTGCTCGCGGGTGAGCCAGTGCTCGAGGGAGGCATTTAGCCTTGTGCTCGAGTGAGGATTTGTGCTCGCGGGTGAGCCAATTCCTGAAAGTGAGAGTTGTGCTCTCGGGTGTTCACTCGCGGTCTCACTTTCTCTTGTGCTCGCGGGTATGGGCATCGTGCTCGAGTGAGCTTCTTGTGCTTCGAGTGAGCTTGTGCTTCTGGAGTGAGTTTGTGCTCTCGGGCAAGTGCTCGCAGTCTCACTCGCACTTGTGCTCGAGTGATGTCCGTACTTGTGCTCGAGTGAGAGCATCTGTGCTCGAGTGAGATGACCAAAAATCTGTGTTTTGCCTTCGAGTAAGGGGTCTTTTGGGTAGTGTTTTCCAACCCTTTAGACATATGTTTAGGCCTCTAATAGTCATCTAAAGAGTCCTAAATGATAACCAACTTAGAGAATTAATGAAATATACATATGGAAAAGAGATTGATTGGTTGTCCCTAATTGATATAGGATTTGACATCTGTCGTCCTCGTGAGGCTAAGGTGCCAGAGCCAGTCAGGAAGGATACAGGTAGTGACTCTTTCTTTATACCTTGTGTGATACATTGTATGTATATTATGTCATTGTTTTTGAAATGAATATCGTATGCTGCAAGTTTTGTTGAAAATTGTGGAAGCACCGCTATACCAATAGTCCCTGAGTCGCTAATAACGGTTCGGGTGAAGGTCGTATGCCTTCCCGGCGGTAAAAGGGGATGAGGTTAGGGTGTGATATATGTGGATATGTGGGCCGAAAGGCTGATTGTGAGCCGAAAGGCTATTTGTGAAGGCCGACGGGCCGTTTTGTGAAAGCCGAAAGGCTATATTTGAGCCGTGTGGCTATCTGTATGCACTGCCACGCCAATAGTCCCTGAGTCGCTAACAACGGTTCGGGTAAAGGTCGTATGCCTTCCCGGCGGTAAAAGGGGATGAGGGTGGAGTGACTTGTGTTGCTGTATGAGATGATTGGTGTGCATATTCTGTGATTGCATGTGGTATAAAATTGTTGTTACTACTGGGATTCTTTAGAATCTCACCCCTTCCATATGACTAACCTTTTCAGACAGGGCGAGTGGCTCGAAGGGAAAGCGGACAACCAGGAGTAGTTAGGACTACTCTGAGAATTAGTGGTAGTTGGTTATCCTTATTTTGCTTTTGGGATTACGGAATGTATATATAAGTTGTAAATGATATTTTGGATATGTAATCCCCATTTTGGGAACGTGTAAACCCATTATATATATATGAAGTGACCCGGGGTTTGCCGGGATTTGGTTTCCGCACTTTGATATTTATTATGTACTCTGATTTCTCAAGTAATTATATCCGCATGTGAATGTGAGACCAGGGTTAAGTACGCTTTAGAAATGATTTTGAAATACCCCATCTTTTGGATGCGGGAATATAAATTGTTATTTCATCTTATTGGTCTCTATTTCACTTAAATTTCGTAATTCGGATGTAATTACCGTGAGGGGGTTACACGATGCACAGGATGTAATAGTATATGAAAGGCAAAAATTAAATAGAAATATGAAAATTAAAAAAATATATATATTTTATTGTACTCATAACCTTATTAAATTGAAACTCAAAAAATTCCTCCCCCCCCCCCCAACAAACAGCCCCGAAGTAGGTTATCATCATCATGCAAGGAAAGTACTAATAATATCTGACTTAGCATGCAAGAATTAAGAGACTAAATTCTAATTAGGGGTGTTCAAAACCCGGGACGGGAATCGGATAACCCAATCATGGTTCCCTTCTCAATTTTGGTTGGGACACAAAATTGCATCTCAGTCCCAGTGTGGTCACGGTCCCAATACCATTGGGATGGGACTGTAAATTTCAGTTTTTTTTAAAAAAAAAAATAACAAAACTTAAAAATATCATTATATTAATTAAATTCTACATATTCTATTGTTTAAAGTGATCATTTAATAATTAATAAGGCCATAATAATTGCACAAAATGATCTAGAGTTAAAAAATAGCATTTTATCATCATCATCATCCTTACACAATATATAGTTAGAATTAGTATTACAATATATGGCTTAATTTTAATTAAAGATGTGATACATGTTTTATCAAAAAATAACTTAGTTTATGGGATAAAAAAATACAAAATTAAAAGAGTAAGTTAATTTATGGGGTAAACAATTTTTAAAAAAACAAGGGTACCAGGATGGGGATTGGGATCTCAAGGGTGATCATGGTTCTCGTCCCGGTCCTAGTCCCGATCCGGGGTACTCCTAATCCCGGATGAGGCAGAAAATTTTGGGATCAAAACGTCCGGAACTAAACCAGGATAACCGGGATCGAGACACTTTGAACACCTCTAATTCTATTAAATTTTTTTGGTCAATTACAAAAATTCTCTTCCCTCATTTCAAAAAAGTGTACCCCTCCACAGCCATTATCCGCGCTGCAGGTCTTGGGATTGATGGCGGTTTGGTTTCTAGAGCACCATCAGTGGGTGTGTTTAGATTAGCGATTGGATAAGTGACTTATTTTTACTTTGACTTATGAAATCTTAAGATTGGAAAACAGTAAGCTTGGGTAAAATATGAATGTTTGGATTGGCGATTGGATAAGTGATTTATATAAAAGTAAATGATGTTTGGTTTGGCTTTTGCATAAGTGGCTTTTGTAAAAAAAAAAATTGATTATAAAATCATAAAACAACTAAATAATAAATCTAAACTGATTAAAATTAATTATTAATTATTCTCTACATTTCTACAGTCATATATTGACAAAATTCAAAATTTGCCTAAACTCTTATTCCAAAGCATTCTCTAATTAACATAAGATCACTATCTAAAGAAAGAGAAAATTATTTAAAACATTTTCCATAAAAGAAGTTTTGTGATTAGAAGTGATTTTGAGTACCTCACTGATCCCCAAAGATCCTCAAAACAGAAGTCATCGCGTGGGGCTCATTCCTAAGCAATTTTAATCTCCAATTCTGTAACACCCCAAAATTTTATTCATCAAGAGTATATTGTGAATATTATATATATATTAAAAAAAATGGTGAATATTTAAGGCCAAAGGAATTAAATATTGAAAATTGAAAGGTGAATAGTGTTTTCAGTGAAATCGCCAGCGAGGCAGTGAGATTGTCATGTGGTTTTGGAAGACCAAATGATGAGAAACAATTATGAAATTTTATGGGGTGGAAATAGACATCCTAAGCTTTAATTTGATAGGTCATATGAATCAATTGAAGCTATGTACAAAACGAGTTCCATAGCCTTTGAAATCACTCCAAAACGATGTCTTTGAAATTAGTTAGTAAAATTCCATATTTTTCCTTGAAACTAGACTCAATAAGAGTTCCATAGCCTTTGGAATCACTCCAAAATGATGTCTACAAAATTAGTTATGATTTTTCAAAGTTAGGGTAGAAAATCTGCCAAAGTTAGCATTATTCCAAAAATTGAAATTAAAATGTGCTAGAAATTGACTTAAAATGCCAAGTGTCATGATCATATAGGGAGGGGATTAAATTATAATGGATTTTTATGAGCACATGTCAAATTGCATTAAAATAATGCTACACGGACAAATAATGATGAATCGAGTGCATAGAGGACTGTAAGATTGGACTTAGTTGGAAAAAGCAATTAGTTTAGTTAGGGTATAGGAGGGAGCACTTTTTTTTTTTTTTGTAACAAGAAAGGAATCTAGCCCAATTCCAATTGAAGTTAAATGATGAGGGAGTATGGCATAAAGTAGAGGGTATGGTTGGAGGTAAGGGAGGAGGAATGGTGTGCATGTTACGTAGTGCAATCTCAACCCTTGATGAGATCAAGGGCTAAGAGGCAAGAAGACCAAGTTAATAAAACATTTTCTCCTTCCTCCTTCATGCACATTTCGTCCAAGGCGAGAAGCAAAAGAGAAAGAGAGTGAGTTTGTGAGTCCTTTGGAGGTTTAGAGAGCAAGAGGAAGCAAAATCTAAGGTAAGAACTTGTTGTGCAAGTGATTAAACTTCCTATCTTGTGTAGTTCATCCTCTAATCTCTTTTTCTCCATGAATTACTATATTAGCAAGCTAATCTCAAGGTTAAGGAGAAGAGAAAGAGGACTCCCTAGAGAGAGAAACACCAAGAATCAAGAGGTAATCTCCAAAACCTCAAACTTCTTAGTGTATTAATGTTGTTGATGTAATTCTTGAGTTGTTTGATAGTTTGTTGTTGGTTTTGCAAATTTGAAAAGCTATAACACTAAGGGGCTATGCTGCCCAAAATCCTTTAAATCATGATTAAGAAGTGTTTAAATAAGTTAATCAAGGATTAGAAGTGGAAGAGTACAAGTTTTAAAAGCTAAAACACAAAACTCCATTTTTCATTTTTCATTTTTTCTTGAATTTTGGCCAGAACCAGAACTGAGGGTAGGTGTTGGATTTTCACGAAACAAATGGTTCCATTGAACTCAGTGGGAAAAATAGGTGGGGTTACAGTTGGGCACTTTTTCGGTAGAGGCCGAAAAAGCATAATTACAAAAACACCACTGAAACTAAATAGGGGCTGTCAAGGTATTTTCGTAATTTGACAGTGGATTTAGTGATTTCGAGCTCGGAAATGAATTCCGTAGGCGAAAATACGTTAGAATAGCCTTTGTCAAAATTTTGGGAAAACGTGACATTAGTTCGGGTACTGCGGGGCCGGGCTGGGCCGGGGTCCTAGGGGCATTTTGGTAAAATTTCACCATAGACTAATATAAGCACAAGAAACACTATAGAAGAGTCTAAAATGATACTTGGATAGGTTATGACATATTTTTAGTACATTTAATATTTTAGGACCGAGTCGGACGTCAGCAACGACACGTTTTATGAGGCACACTGAAAAAGGGGTTCAACAAACTTCAAGGTAGGGACTACCATCTTTCATACACTATGTGAATAATTATATGTATTTGTTACTGTATTACGTGATATGATTGCATGCTAAAGGCACAGTACCTAGTTGTGGTTCGCTACCCAACAACGGTATATCGGAAAATCCTAGCTGTGGTCGATGACTCAGTTAAGGTATATTATCGGAAATCCTAGCTGTAGTCGGTGATTCGGCTGAGGTAAATATATATGAATCGAATCGAACTTTCATTTTTGCCTAATATAGTGCATTGCATATTTAATTTTCACATTTTATATGTCGATCGTATGTCTCTACGGGGATTCTTCGGAATCTCACCCTTTTTCAAAAACAAATATCTCAGCTAGTACTAATGCATCGAAAGGCAAAGGCGTAGACGCCGAGAAATAATTGGCTCGTGTCTCAAGGTAAGGACAAGATCATAATTATACTTCGTTTATGCTTAGATATTTTAGAGAATTCTGTAAATATTAAGTTTCTGCTATATTTTTTGTTTTTCGTTGACAAACGACGTTGGGATTGTAAACGAATATTTTTATCAGTATAATTGTACTTTTCTGTATGCCTATGAAATTCCGTCTTTATTACTCTTCGAATATCGAAATGGAAACGAATGTTGACAAATTCTGAGCTTATTAGGATTGGGACTTTTTTTTACTTTTTCCTTAAAGTCCATCACCCAACCAAACGCATCAAAATGAATAAATCACTATTCACACGTGATTAGAGCACCCAAACATCCAATTGGCCTTTGAAACAATGAAACAAACACGCCAATTGATGATAAGGCCGCTGATGCTCTAGACATTAGAGCTCCAATGGCAAGTTGTACATTGGATTTTTATAGGTTACAGTTTGGAATTTTATTATTTGTTCATTAAATGGTAATTGAATTTTAACTACTTATTCATAAAATATGAACATGTTATAGCTTGAATTTTAACAAATTGTTATATGTGTTTGAAGCTTTGATGAAAAGTTGGCTTTCGATAATTGGCAAGTTATTCTTCAAGGAAAAAGAAAGAAAAATACTGTTAAAATTGGTAAAAGATAAATAAAAATATTGAATTTTAATAATTCTATAAGAACTTATTTAAAATTGTTAAATGTTGTCAAATGTGGAAAATTACCTAACTATTTTTATTTTTTTTATCTTTTAAAAAATCCTCAAACCTCCTTGCTTGCTGCCGTCACCAAAGCTTTGATGACCTTATCAGCAGTCATCAAAGCTTCAATAGTCTTTTTTTTTTTTTTTTTTTTGAATTTCTCAAGCAAAAGTTGTCAATGTATATACTTTTGAGTTGTCAATATGTATATACTATTAGTTACTTTAGTTCTGATATTGATTACTTTTGTTTCTTTAATTCAAGTAGTCAGCCAAAGTAGTTAATATCAAAACTAAAGTAGTCAATATGGATATTTGAGTTGTTAATAGTAAAACAAAATTAGTTACTCCCTCCGGTCCTAATTATAAGACAAAGTTGACTTTTTTTGAGAAACTAAGGAAGCCAATTAAATTTCTTTAGAGTATTTATATTTTTAATTTTTTCTCCAAACTAATTAATTTGACTAATAAACTAATATATAATATAAAGATACTAAAAATATAAACACTCTAAAGTAATTTAATTGACTTCCTTAATTTCTCCAAAAAAGTCAACTTTATCTTATAATTAGGACCGGAGGGAGTATTAGGAAATACTCATTCAGTCTTTAATATAAGACATATTTATGTAATTTAATTAGATTAAGAAAGTTAGTTATTATAATATGTATTTTCTAAAATACCCTACTCATCTTCCTTAATTCCCTCATTCTCTCTCTTTCTTAATTATTGTTGAGAGAGCATTAATAGAACAAATTAGGAAAGGAATGACAAATATGAAAACTATGTTTTATATTTAGGACCAAGATCAACTCCCTAATTATATCTTATATTAAAGATTATAAGAGTATTTAACAACTATCTTGTTTACTACTTTATTATACATATTAAAAACTCAAGTATATATATTGACAACTTTTTGCTTGAGAAATTCAATATATATATATATATATATTAGGCTGCCAAAGCTGGCAAGTCACTAGAGCTCCGGTGACCGCTATCACTAGAGCTTTTGAGGATTTTTAAAAAATAAAAAGTTAAAGGTAATTAGGTAATTTTTCACATTAGACAACATTTCAAAATTTTAAATCAGTCATTTTGGAATTATTGAAACTCAACACACTTATTTGTATTTTAACATCTTTGACAATAATTTTCTATCTTTTTCCCTTTTCTTTAAACGGTACTTTTGGGTGTGTTTGGTTTGAGAGGAGGGGAAGGTGGATAAATTACCTTTTTGAGTTCAAGATATTTAAATTTTGGGCGGGAATCCAAAATTTTAAAAAATGATAGGGTAAATTTTGGGTTTCTTTTGTCTAAAATTGTAATTTTTCCACCCTTCCCTCTCCTTCCCCTATCCGCTCCCCTCAAACCAAACACACCCTTAATATTGACAGGTTGTAGTTTTGATTTGAATAAGTTATAGTTTAGAATTGGAAATTGTCATTTAAACATTAAAAAGTCGTTATTCAAATTGTGATAAGTTATCCTTTAATTAAATAGTATTTAAATATTGACTAAGTTGTTATCTGATATTCTATTTAAAGATTAAAGATTAAGTTGTAAGATAAAACTTGTCAAAATTTGAACTACAACTTGTCAACATTTAAACTACAACTTATTGTTAAGATTTTTAAAATCAAATAATAACGTGTTGATATTCAAAGACCATTTGAGGAATAACTCGTAAAAATCTAAACTACAACTTATATCAAAATATGAACTACAACTTGTTGCTGGTGCAACTAGCAATCTTGTCATTGCTTTGTGACTGCACCATCCTTGTGGACAATTAGTATTGGTCACTGTTGTTAAAATTGCAGGTCAACTTGCCGTGTTTACATTTTAATCCATGCATTTCAACTTAAATCACATAAAGACTTGTGCATGGAGCTAACTAGGAGCGAATCGGGCTTTCACTCGCATGAGCTTGTCTAAAAGTCAGACGATTTTGCAGCGTCTTGAATGAGTTGACAAAGAAGAGAAACATCACATTACAAACCTCATATTCAAGGACTGACAATTTGAAACCCTGTGGCTGTGTGCTCTGATATGACATGGGGTTCTACCAATTGGACATTCTAGCATCTATATATTCTGACACTCAAGGTGTGTTTAGTTTGAGGGGAGGGTATGGGAGGGAGGGGAGGAGAGAAAGGTTAAATTACCTTTTTGGGTTGAAGATATTTAAATTTTGAACAGGAATTCAAAATTTAAAAGGAATGAGAGAGTAAATTTTAGGCGGGAACATAAAATTTAAAAAAATGAGAGGGTAAATTTTGAGTTTCTTTTGTCCAATATTGTAATTTTGGCCCCCTCCCCTCCCCTCCCTCCCCTACCCTCCCCTCAAACCAAACACACCCTCAGGGCTTGTTTGGTCTAAGGGGAGGGGAGGGGAAGTGGGCGGAAGGAAAATTTTTTTGAGTTGAATTTAAAAATATTAAAGAAGTGGGGTTAAAAATTTTTAATTAATTTTTCTTACTCTTTTATCTTATATATTCTTTTTATTAAAATTTTACCATCCCACTTTTTCAATCTTTTAAAATTCAATACATAAAAATTGTTTCTCTCCTCCCTTTCCCTCCAAATCCCTCACACCAAACAGACCCTCGTCGAAAGATGCAGCTAATAAGTGTGTGTGTGTGTGTTTTTTTTTTTTTGAATGGAAGGGGAATATATTAATGAATCAAAAGCTGTACATCAAAAACCATCAAAAGGTAGTGTGCTATTACTATTGGCCGGTACCAAAAAGGAGAGGGCACTGGTAGCTCTAATTGTATGCTCAATAAGTAAATTAATATTAAAAGCAATATCTTTAGTTGAGAGACTTTGATCCTGGAAGATCCTTTTGTTTTTAATTCTCTCAGAGCTTCTAACATAAGAGGCCAAATTTTGTCCTCCAAACTTGGCCATTGAATATATTTTATATATAATTGAAGGGAAAACAAAAGAAGGAATACACGAAATCAAATGAATAATAACTAAGTTACAATGAATACACACAATCCAAGTCATAAAATTCAATGAGAGAAACAATTCAATGAACCATATTCTAAGATGATCATGACCACATAAACAAATCAACAATCCAAAACACAAAATCTAATAAACCGAAACAATTCAATGAGCCACATACAAAGAAAATAATGGCTACACAAGCAAATCTCAAAAGGCACCACATAAGAACATAGATAAGCCAAGTGAGCATGTTACTTCGACCAATTAGCGTGTAAAGCCCTTGGCAAAAAAAAAAAAGCGTGTAAAGCCATGAGATTTATAAGAGCATATTGATGATTACGTGTTCGTTTAAGATAGTTTATTTTTGACTTAAAAATATTTATAAATCATGATTTACGATATATGAGGTAAGTATGTAAGAGAAATTTTATCTCGATTTATGTAATAAACAATTATATTATGTATGGATTTATGTTTCGTGCCTCAAAAGTCAAAACGTGCAATGAAAATATAAGAGTCAAATTGCATCATTAATGGATGTTTGGGATAGCATTTACGCAATCTAACATTTGCCTCAAAACGCACGATGAAAGAGAAGCAACCTTGAGGGTGTTTAAGTGCTCGTTTGGAATAGCTTATTTTTTAACAAGAAGTGTTTATAAATCGTGATTTACGGTATACGAAGTATGTATGTGAGAAGAGTTTTTTCTCGACTTACGTAATAAGTGCTTATTGACCCCCAATAAGCAATACCAAACACACATTAAAACAAAAGCCTACTATCTCAGCAGGGAGCGAGCGGAAGCATTAGAGAAAATGAGATAGGGGAATAACGTGAGCAAAAAGAAAAAAAAAAATTCGCCCTCATTGAATAAGAAAATAAAATTACTTTAATATACCCAATAACTTAATATTTGTAAACTGCTCTAAGAAAGAAAAAATTAATTAATAAAATTTCAAAAAAAATAACATTTCTCTTAAATTTCTTATACATACATACATACATACATACATACATACACTTTATGTTCTTTTCAATTATTTAACATATAATTTTGTTTTTCCATTAGTCATCTAAACAAATTTTAATTTATCAAATGACTTCTTTTTTATAAAAAGTAAATTTAAATATAAATCAGATTATAGTACGAAACTTTTTTTCAAACTTAAGATTGTAAAAGTTAGATAGAATAAAAGCTATTTTTGTAATTGCTAATCCAAACGCATCCTAAAATGTCTAATGAAAAATTAGAGAAAATGAGCGGAAGCATTAGAGAAAATGAGATAGGGGAATAACGTGAGCAAAAAGAAAAAAAAAAAATCGCCCTCATTGAATAAGAAAATAAAATTACTTTAATATAACCAATAACTTAATATTTGTAAACTGCTCTAAGAAAGAAAAAATTAATTAATAAAATTTCAAAAAAATAACATTTCTCTTAAATTTCTTATACATACATACATATATATAATTTATGTTCTTTTCAATCATTTTACATATAATTTTGTTTTTCCATTAGTCATCTAAACAAATTTTAATTTATCAAATGACTTATTTTTTATAAAAATTAAATTTAAATATAAATCAGATTATAGTACGGAATTTTTTTTTTTCAAACTTAAGATTGTAAAAGTTAGATAAAATAAAAGCTATTTTTGTAATTGCTAATCCAAACGCATCCTAAAATGTCTAATGAAAAATTAATTGACTGAAATATTTTTAAACAACTATCTTTGATACATTTTAAAATAAATTAATTGCTCCATAATTTTCAAAAAAAAATTGTAATAAACACATTTTTAAAATAAATTTATTCCCGTATATTTATTAAAACAAAGATTACTAAACACATTAGAGTTATCTATATCCAATCACTATTTTTTTTGTAAAATTGATTAACCAGTTCATCTTAAATTTTATAAATTGTAGTAATATTTTAAAAGTTTTCTTGTGAATTTGTATAATTGGAATCACTTTCTTATAATATATAGATATTAATTACAACATTAAACATTTTAATTATTATTATTAAGAGAGATAAACTCTTACTAGTTTACAATTTGATTTTACCTTCTTAATATAGATTCACAAGTTTAACAACCTTGAACACTGTTGCAGCTTAGGTTTAGGCAATAATAGATGATGGGCAGACTTTTTTTCCCTTAATAAGTGAAGGGTATTTTGGTTATTGTCCTAGAAAATTTAATTGCAGCTCAGCACCATATCCTTACATGTTACTCCCTCCGTTCTTTTTTATAAGATATAATTAATAGTATTATTTAAAGAGGTAGTTAAAATTAATTAGGTGCAATAAATATGTAAAAAATGAATTTTGTTTTCCCAAAATGCCCTCCTTTATGCAGTGGGGAGAGAGAGAGAGAGAGAGAGAGAGAGAATGTTATATTGAGTGCTTTCGTCAAAGATGAGAATTAAATAAAATAGTGGTATGAGGAATTTTTATAATTAAGGTTAAAATGAGGAGTTTATAAAAAAATTTTCAAACATCCCCTAATCTTATCTTATAAAACAGAATATGGCATACCCAAAAATCTTATATTATAAAAAGGAATAGAGGCAGTACTATATTGGATTCTATTGTCCTTCAATGATAATAAATGGCTTCAAATAAATGATAATCCCTTTGGTTTTTAGTATAAGATATATTTATCTAATTTGATTAGATTAAATATGTTAGTTAAGTTAATTAACATAACATATATTTTCTTAAATACTCAAGTTATATTCCTTAATTTCCTTATTTCCTTCCTTCCTTAATTATTGTTGAATAAGCATCAATAGGAGTAAATTAAAAAAAAATTAATAAATATGAAAAATATATTTTATATTTAAGACAAAGATCAACTCCCTAAACAATATTAAGCACTAGAGGGAGTATTTCTAATACTAAAAAATTGCACTTTCGAACACATGACGATACCAAATTGGTATGTAGCGTCTTATATAAGAAGAATTGGTTGGTTCAATAAGCCCTTGTTTAAGCAAAGCAGAGCATTCTTCTTTCTTCTTTGGCTAACTTCAAATCTTCAGGATTCATGTCAAGATAAGATGCTTTAGTTGGATTGATATCTTCATTCTTCTTGAAAGGAAATGAGAAAGCTCGGCCTTACCTGGACTAAGTCTGAAGCTCGTTCATGGATTACTTCAATCTATTATTTCTCAATCCATATACTAAAAGATGGGATGAGAAAAAGATCCTTTCAGATGCTCAATTACTCAGATGGAAAGACTAGTTTTCTAGATATAAATTCATAATTCATCATCTCAAAAGTTACGTACCATTACAGACTTCCTATTTAGACCTCAAAAGCCCAGAGGTCAAGTGAATGGTTTTGAAGTCTGTATATAATTTGATGGTGCAAAGTAGCCATAATGGCTCTAGGGTTTTGTTCAGCTCCAACAATGTGGACTTGAACCTTAAACGATCTGTGAGAATCAACTAAACTAATGTTGAAGTCCAGCCGTAAAAAACATGCTTTGAGATCAAACTAAGAAAAGATCTGGGCCTTTTTTAGATGGGCAAATAGGATATTGGGCTTAGGTAGGGAAAATTTATCATCGGATGAGGTAACCTTGGTTAGATGTATAGGAGAAAATGTCATTTTCTAGATTTATAATTTTCCAGACCCACCGAATGTCACTACCTGCTCCGCTTCTTCTACCAACTCCACCGGTACAGGCGATCCCCAAGTGCCACTTTCCTCTAAGTTCCAAATTTGTTTCGCAGAATCTGAAACATCCAAATAGTCTCTACTTCCATTCATCTCGGTCTTTAGCTTTATCAGTTTCCGCCGCCATTAAACTATCTCTCAGAACGCTCACCACCGAAGCTTGTCTTTCGCCGCCAAAAATGGTTAAAGCTATCAGAGTTCATGAGCTGGGAGGACATGAGGTTTCTTCAATTGACCCGTCTGCTTATTGATCGCTTTTTCTTAATTGTAGATGGTCAATAGTTGGATTATTGGGTAGTCGTTTTGTGATGAATACGAATACCGGATTTGAGTGATGGTTAACATTTATGCCATTCCTTTTCCTTCTTTTACAATCACCATAATGCATGGTCAAAGTCATCATAAGTTGTCCAGTCGGTCGTATACAGGAGAGTATATTGGTCTTGGTGTTGATCATAATCAATATTGATTGTGCCTTCCCTCATATTGGCGCTACTGCATCGGTTTGTTTTGTTTCATTGTAAGAGATGCAAATGGTTGGCTATTGCATGGAAATGCTGAACTTATGAATGCGGATTCTATTTTATGGTTGAAGGATTTGCAACGTAGGAAGCTATGCATTATGCTTATATCAATTAGTTACACGAGGTACAATTTGATTCCGATAGTCAAGTGCATGTCAATTGTTTGAATAAGCACAACACATTGCATGATTGGTATTCTCTGGGAGAATATCTTTGTTACAAGGAATTTGATTAGGAACAATTTTTTTGTATGGATTCTTAGGGAAACCAATTTAGTAGTTAATTGGGTTGCTATTACTTCATTGAAGAAGTCATATCCTCTGATCGGGTAATGAGACCTCCACTGCTTCCTGAAGCTTTTCTCTTTTGATCCGATACGGTTATTTTCTGCTTGTTTATGTTTCTTCTGGACTTACTTCTTTTTGCAATTCATGTGTATTAGTATTTGTGCATAAATTTAATAACTTTCAACAACTTGGAGTAGGTAATATGTATACTTCAAAAATTGTTTAAGACAATAAATTAGGAGTAAAATTGTACATTCATATAGTAAATTCAATAAGGTCATGTTATGGAAATATAATAAGATTTTAACTGTTAGTTACTTCTGTTAGACTGTTATTATTCTATTAGTTAGTTAACGGCTTATTAGCCGTTGGGGTTAGGTGAGTATGTTAGGATATAAATAGGCTCTCTCTACTATATCAATTCAGACCATGTTCATTATGGAATAGAATCCAGTTTCTCAGTTGCTCTTCTTTCGTTCTCTCTCTATTTCTCCTCTCCTGAATCTATTCTCTGTTTCTTCATTCTTTCCCTCTTCTCTCTCCTTTCAGAATTATGATTCTGTAACAGGTAACTTATGTTAAGGGCAAAAAAACCCTCTCTTCCATATAAATAGTACTATAGGAGTATGAGATACAAACTGAATAACATAGATAAAAAATTGGTTAAAACTAGCTAAAAGATAATAAACTAGTTAGTG
Organism: Inga oerstediana; assembly: GCA_963210345.1. Taxonomy (NCBI): domain Eukaryota; kingdom Viridiplantae; phylum Streptophyta; class Magnoliopsida; order Fabales; family Fabaceae; genus Inga; species Inga oerstediana. The sequence goes on from OY723406.1 coordinate 37,415,577, forward strand.
AATGAGAGATAGAGAATGAGCAGCACAAAAATGTGGTGGTTAAATATTTTTTACTATCTTAATTGCAATAAGTTGGTATGCTTTTAATTTTTAGGCATCACTTTATTGTGGTAATTAATTTCAATGGAAGGTAAAAATGGAAAGTCACATATTCTTCTACAAATTTAAGGATATCAATCAATCAATCAATTGTAACTCCTTCAAATACGTGAAGTTGTTAACTTTACTCTATAACAAGAAGCTGATGGTGAAACATCAGTATACATAGATGTCCTGAAACAGGTAACTCCAAAAGAAACATAGACAGAAAATAACAGTTTCAACCAGGATCAAAAGAACAGTCTTCAAGATCAGTCAACTACGATTTCTGCAGAGGCAGTGGAGGTCTCATCACCCAATCTGGAGGACATGACTTGTTTAATGAAGCTTTAGCAACCCAATCAGCTAATAAATTGGCTTCACTACAAATCCATGCACAAAAGTGGTTCCTAATAAAATTTGTTGTAGCAATAATATTCTCTAGGAGAATATCACACCTCCAATCCGTGGATGTGTTGACTCAACACTGTTGAGCTTGTTCAAGCAATTAACAAGCATTTGACCATCACAGATTCAAACTATACGTCATGGAACTTATTGATATAAGCATAAGACATAGCTTCCTGTATTGCAAATCCTTCCACCATAAAAAGAGTTTACTTTCGTAAGTTTATCATTCCCATTTAATAGCCAACCATTTGCATCTCTTACAACAAAACAGACAGCAGCAGATGTCATTATGAGAGGCATTCATTAGGAGAGTAGATATGATAGTGTGGAGTCTTTTGAAAAAGGGTAGAGGAAAACTGAAGAGAACACTACATGAAGTTATTGAATGGGATTTGATTAACAATTTATCCAAAGATTTAGTTAATGATAGAACAAAATGGCATTGTGCGATGTATGTAGTTAGCCCCACCTGGTGGGATATGCTTTGCTGCTGCTGTTCTATACCTGAATCTAAGTGTAGTCCTTTAGGTCAATGTTTTACCTCACATTCTTTTCCTCACACCACCGTTAATTGAGTATATGTTTGTTTTTCTTCCTCAATTTATCTAAAGAGGCATCTGGAAACTTAAGTAAAGATTTTAATTTGAGTTTCTATTATGTGACGGGTTTCATAGAGCGCTGGAGAAGGTAATAATCATTGAAGGGTTTCTAAAAGTTTTTCGCACAACAATCTCTTATTAAAATACTTCTTTCTTTCAATGTCCTTATGTTATTTTCTCCTTTCATTTGATGTCTGTTTCAGTATTTTCTCTTGTGATCTTTGTACTGTTTCTTTTTGTTTTTAAATTCGACAGTATTCCAGTTATAACTAGAATTAGGTCATCCTTCATTAAGAGAAAAAAGTAGAAAAAATCTTCAGTGTTTCTTTCATGTAAATACTCTAACTCTGTAGATGTTTGAATATTTTTTCTAAGCAATTATGATTATTTTTTCATTTACTGTTTCTTTTCGTTTACACTATTACACATTCTTAGATTGTTCTTGTTTAGCAATATTGTGGTCCTTTCTTCTTTGTTTTCATCCTTTTAATATTCTTGGTGATGCATAATGATGGTAGGTGCTAAAGTGGGATGATGTGGAAATTGGAGAACCAAAGGATGGTGAAGTTCGCGTGAGGAACAAAGCAGTTGGGGTTAACTTTATTGATGTCTACTATCGGAAAGGAGTTTACAAAGCACCATCGTTGCCCTTCACTCCAGGTTTGCTAGTCTAATTTATTTCTCTGGGATTTTTTTGCCCTTTAATATTTCTAGTCCTTATGGAAAGGAAAGGAAAAAAAGATGGATAGAGGAAACTTGTTCCGTTATGCTTGCAGTGGCTTAGTATTATGCTTGTTCAAGATCCTACTTGGTATTTGTAGAAATTTAGAGTTTAGGATGATACTTTGAAATAACTTTATTAAAAGAAAGAATAAGTACACATATAGGTGTCACTATTCATGGCAGCTAGTTTATCACTTGAATCTCTTCATATTGGCAAAGAGATAAAAGCATTCAATATTTGGTTTTATGATGACACTTTGATTGTTTTCCCCGGATAGTGGAGTACTTTTCAGAACCTAGCTCTGTTACTCTCCCCATGGGGAATGCTGTAAAGTTCACTTAAATCTGATTGTTAAATTTTTAAAGCCATTTATTTACTTCTAATGTTTAAATGCTTTACGTTATATTGAAGTTATACAGAGCCAATACTAGCACTCTACTCTAATTGGTTTACAAATGTATGTTTTTTTCCTCCTCAAAATTGAGGGGAAAACCAGAAAAGAAGAGAGGGATTATGAGCTCATATCTTGTTGAAATGCATTTGGAGCAACTGATGCTTCTGTCATTAAAACCATCCCTCACCATCTTTGTATTTCCCCCCCTTTTTCCTATCTGTTTTTGTCTCTTAGATAAAGCAATTTGGAATTGATTGCTGACTACTAATACATCCATTCATTGCCTTTTGAAGATATAAAAAAAATCCACATACGAGTTTTGCTACTAAATTAATGTACATTTCTTGTTGATGAAAATCATTATATTAACATTTATTCTGTGTCTTTGTTATTGTCATCTGGTGATATTTTACTAGGGTGGCTTAATAATATAATAATCTATTGGAGCTCCTACCTCATCTATTTTGTGTCCCAAACTCTCCTCCATCCACACTATTGTGTTTCTGTTTATTTTTAAAAGAACAACAACAAGAATGATCACCTCTAACCAACATAGAGTTGGTCTAGCAGTGTAAGGTCCTGCTAGATCCCTCTGGGTCTTGAGCTTGAGTTCCAAAGGAGACACTTGTATTGGGAGAGATAACCACGAACTCTGAATCGGATACTAGATTATAATATCAAAAAACAAAAAAAAGAATGATCACCTCTAGGCTGAGAAGTAGTCATCCTTAGGAGCCTTTGATGATGGGGTTCTTAAACTTCTGTTGAGGACTAAGCTGAGATATTATGCATTGCATTTCCCCCACTCTTTTAATGTGGCAGGCATGGAGGCTGTGGGGGTTGTGACAGCTGTGGGTCCAGGGCTAACTGGTAGGAAGGTTGGAGATCTTGTTGCTTTTGCCGGTCAACCAATGGGCTCATATGCTGAAGAGCAGATTCTTCCTGCAAATAAAGTTGTCCCTGTGCCTGATTCTATTGACCCAGTTATTGGGGCAGCTATCTTGCTAAAGGGCATGACTGCTCATTTTCTAGTCCGACGATGTTTCAAGGTAGTTTTATATATTATCTAAGACATATTAGCTTAACCAAGGACCTTTTATTTTACATCCTGTTTTTTTCCTAGTGAACGTTGAGTTATTTATGAGATATAAATTACCTAGAGCAAAACCCCTCATGTTCCTCAAAAGATAATTCTAGTATCAACTAGCTTATTCTTTTTTCTTTTGTATTTAATTATTCCGGGCATCAGTTAGTGTAGAAAAGTATGGATCAGACAATTTGCCCCCATTTCAATGTGTTATTCACAGAAATAAGAGCGAGCACAGATAAAGAAATGTTGGGCTAACCGATAAGCTGTTGGTTGAGATGGTAAGCGGTCTCATTCCCGTAAGAAGGAGAACACAAATTCGAATTTCGGGAATCGCATTTGTTGGGAGAATTTTAATCTTAACGCTCCCCGTCTGACATAGATTAGGTCCAAGTCCAAAGTAACTTAGGGATACTCTAGGATCATACTAAAAAAGAGATGCTGGGCTACATGAATAAAATAAAATCAGATTCTGATATGATAACATCCACTTGTATCCTATAGACTAATAATAAAATCAAAATACAATCAAATAGCAATAATAATGCGATCCTAATTTATGAATAGTTCCTTCATGTATTGTGATGAGATTAGCTTAATCACCTGATAAGATTGTTGCTACAACTACAGATTTTTTATACTTTCATATCCAGCCCCAATATCATGTTACTGGAAATGCATGCTTTTTCCAAAGGCCTTGTATTTGTTATAATTTAGCCCCAGCTTTAATGATATATGGTGAGTGGCACTGAAAGAACAAATTTTAACAGGTTGAACCTGGTCACACAGTTCTTGTTCATGCTGCAGCGGGTGGAGTTGGATCTCTATTGTGCCAGTGGGCAAATGCTCTTGGTGCAACTATTATAGGACTTGTATCAAACAAGGAGAAGGCGGCTCAAGCCAAGGAGGATGGATGCCATCATGTTATTATCTATTCAGAGGAAGACTTTGTTGCTCGTGTCAATGAAGTTACTTCTGGCAATGGTGTTGATGTGGTTTATGATTCTGTAGGAAAGGACACATTTGAGGTAATACCCCAACAATTGTTCTACTCTATAAAATTTCATTATTTGATATTTTACTACTTTTTTCCTTTCCTTTCCTTTTTGTTTTTTTTTGGTTGAGCCAAAACAAGTCAATTTTACTAATATTCGAACCCTATTGCACTCACTAATAGATTCCAAAAAAGAGGGGGGAAACCAAAGCCTTTCTGTACAAACTACAACAGAAACACACAAATGACAATAAGCCTATCATACAACACCTCTGACTGCTCCAGCCCTCCTTCCACATTCATTTTTGCACCATTAAAGACATACTCACATCTGCTATTCCCAATGCACTACCAGACTGAGGCAAAAATTGCTTGCCCATGGTCATCTGATTACTTGAGTGGGAAAGAAAAGCTGTTGGCGTTGTGCTTCCTTCTATATCTAGCAGAGGATACAGATGGAACCTCTCAAGCACTCTTTTTATTTAAATGACATGTGAGACTTGAGTCCCTTTCGAGCATAGAAAATGAGGGAAAGTTACGGGCCCTCAAATGGCAAAACTTCAAAAAGTCTTGTGGCTTTGAAGTGGTCAAGATGCAAAAGAGCAAAACCTTCTCCTGCCTTGCACCCTTTACATGATAATATGCTTTTTTGAATTACTCTCTGCCCCCACCCACCCAAAAAACAAAAACGTGAATGCACTAATTTTCCACACTGCTAACATGCAATTCCTCTTTTTTACCTTATTCCTCATCTCATGGCCTTTTCCTCTAGGCCCAATACTACCATGGTGTAAGGTACCTTTTAGGTAACCTATGAAGCATTGATACTTAAAATATGGAGTCATATTGTTTCATACAAACCAACAATTCAAATCACATTTAAACATGATATAGGACCTGTTGCAGCGTTATTGTTGTGCCATATATTGTATCTGTCTAAGCATCTATGCTTCTTAGAGTAATACAGAAATGGTTATTCAAATTTTCCAACGAAACTTTTTTATTGCATATTTGGGTGCTTGAGTAAAAATATAAAATTAATGGTGGTGTCTTGTATAATGGCAGCGTCAGAAATTAATTGTGTTCTTCTAAAGCTTTGCTATAGGTTCAAATCCTATTGGATGCAGCGTTTTTGCTTAATATATTTATATTTATTTCTGTATCAAGGAAAAAGAATATTCTAAGGCTTTGAATTACACAATCTATATCTTGACTCTGTCCTCTAATTCTTGTATAGCATAAAGTTGTGGATTTCTTTAATTAAAGACTGAAGTTTATTAAATTGAGAAATCAATTAAAATTAAAAATGAATATAATTTTTAAATAATAATTATTACAATATGGAATCACACTCAGTGGCTTGCTTCATTTTGAATGCAAAATTGAGTTATCTTGTTTCTCTCTATTCGTTAGGGATGCAGAATTCGGATTTTAAGAATCGTTGATTTTATATTTTTAAAAAAATATAACATAGAAATAAAACAATGCAAATAGACCCTTCAACTTTAGGCCATTTACATTCACCCTCTTCATTAGCTGCTGTGATTAAAGGGGATGTTATGGTTTTTGTGAAGGGATCACTGGCTTGCTTAAAGCTGAGAGGGCATATTGTAAGTTTTGGGCAGTCCTCAGGCACACCTGACCCAGTCCCATTATCTGCACTGGCTGCTAAATCGCTCTTCTTGACTCGACCCGCCCTATTTCAATACGTTGTAACTCGGGATGAACTATTGGCGGCTGCTGGAGAAGTATTCACTCACGTGGCTTCAGGCCTCTTGAAGGTGAGAGTCAATCACACATACCCATTGTCTGAGGCAGCCAAAGCACATGCAGACCTTGAAAGTAGGAAGACATCAGGTTCCATTGTGCTCATACCCTAAACCTGTTGAAGGTCCTGATGTGCTACTCCTGTTGCTTTTCTTATGAATGTATGTCAGTCATTGTAAATATGGTTTCACTATAATCTTGTGTTTTTGTGGCATTTCTGATGAAATTTGAAGAATGTGTTTGGATTAGCAGTGGCAGAAGTGATTTTTATTTCATTTGAAACTCAAGTTAGGGTACAAGTTAAATAAGCCTGTTTGAAGCTTAGCAACATAATCCCGAACACAGCACATGGCTTCTGTTCCTTCTGCACTCTGTTCATGTGTTTTTTAAATTTCATCCTTGTTGCTAATTTTTAAAGAAGAACGAGCTTGGATTTAGTTGATATTATGAAGGCTCTCCTTTGGTTGGTTTCAATAATATCTACATTTTTCTTTTTGCCAAACATTGATAGACTCGTTAAGTTAATCATTTGTCATATGTATCTTTTTTGGATTAGTCTATCTAAAACATCATTTTATTTTTATGTGCTTTATTTAGCCTGGAGTTGTGTGAAAATTACTACCATGGTTGGTTGAAATCATCGAGTTTTATTATCAATTTGCGACAGAATTTGTGATTTCTGAAGTTAGGCAAACTTGGAAAAGCAAGAACTCAATAAAGGGTTACTCTATAATTTGGTAAGTACTTAATTATGAGCTTAACAATGTTAACTTTCTGATGTGGTGTCCATTAAGGGCCAACATGGATTGCTAACTAGGGCTGATGTGGCTTATGTGTAGGCGCTCAAATAAAAAATCATTGAAAATATAAGGATTAAAAACCAAAACTCGTTAATTTGTCGCCCTTTGAGGGATGGGTCATTATTTAATTGAATCGGTATTTTTTTTTAAAATGAGACTTATCAGCCTTTGCAGGGTCCTGAAGATTTGTAAATAGCAGGGAAAATGAGATAAATGAGTAAACAATAACCATATGAACAAAGAAACAAAAAGAAAACGTCATTGGTACATTTCAGAATATTGTATAATTTAACATTCCAATGAGACATTCTTTCGCTGAAGCTGGTTCAACTTAGATGGTCAGAGGTGCCTGGAAGCTCCTCAGAGCTTGGTCCAAATACGGCCATGATTGGGTACTACACGCTTTTTCATATTCTAATTCGAGCATCACTAAAACATCATATTCACTATGATGTACACCCTTCTATCCTTTTTATAAGCAACATCTATACAAATTATGTAAAGCAAATTGTTGGTTAAAATTAGTTAAAAGCAATATACGTGTAAGAAATTTAATTTCTAAGTATACTTTTATTTATGAAAATGATAAACAACAGTCTAATTTTAGGGCCCAGTTTTAATGAATTTGAAACGGTAGGAACCTGATTCTTTTACTGCACCTCTTGGATCTGTTAAATGTATGGTATGTCATGACATATCTTGTGTATCAAGCTCTTGAAACAACCTTATTTCAATATTTCCTACGGTCCTATTTATAAGCAGCATTCTCTTACATAAGATTGGTCATATATATAAATAACAATTGGGCTTTGTCTAAAAATTTAATACAATTTTTTCATATTTACCCCCAATAACTTCACGTCCACTTGCAAATCTTCTTTCAATCCATCTATGAATAACCCTAAAAGGCAATGCTCTAGCCAACCTTGTACCCGAGATTGACGCCTTACAAATTTTTGTTTATATTCATTTCCAGTGCCCACTTGTTTAATGCTGCACATATTGATATCCGGGTTTTGAAATTCAGCAGGTCTGAATTGCTCATAAAGGATTTGCACCAATTCATCCCAATAATGAATTGTTCTCCCAGAAGAAACCCATGTAAAAATATCTAACGCATCTCCTTCCAAGAACATCACAACAACATCCATTTTAAGTTGTTCAGGGGTTTGATAATACTTGAAATACTTTTCAGCCTTCATTACTCAACCGCGAGGATCTCCTCCGTCATACCTTGGAAGTTCCACCTTTGAGTGGGAACGTATGGACAGATTTTTACTCCACTAAGGACTTTCGGACTCAAATTCATCATTTTCTATATTGTTTTCCTTGTTGGTATGGCTTGATTGTCCTTGAATTATCATTGGTGATTTTTGCTTCTTCATGTTGACAATATCAGCATCCATCTCGTTCAATTTTGAAAGGGTGGCTACAAACTATTGCATTGCCAAATCTATTGACGGTTGCCCAGGTTGTTGTACAAGAATCACTGTAGGATCATTACGTGGATTAGAATTTTGGGAAGCATCTACGTTTGGATTTGGATTTATGGAAGGGTCATTATCATAAGAAGAATTGTGGGTGTTCACCATGTTTTCTCAACAGGTCCAAGGAATCTCGACTCTGATACCAAGATGTTAGATCCTTGGTTTGAGATTAAAGAAGTTGTAGAGAGAATACAAGACAATGGGTAAGATTATGTAAAACCAGAATCTACAATTTTATATAGGAAATGACAGAACTTTTGAATCCTATATGTCATAACTCCCAATTTATCTTACATCATAAATATATATAACATGGACTCCTGACTAATAAAATAACCTCCTAATGACTCAGGATAACTATTACAAAAACCACCCCATAATAAATAACTAAAAGCACAGTTCAGATAACTACAACTGCAAAATATGACTATTTTAACCCTGAACCATATGCTTCTTCCTGGAATAGACTAGAAGAGGGTGCGGTTCCCTAATATCTAGTATCAAAGTTCACTTTTGAACTCTTTTTGGTTGTTATGAGCTACCTTCCAGCCTTGATGTTGTTCAGTTTCAGATCCCTTTCTTCAAATTATAAGAGATCTATATCTACTTGCTGTGGGTTCATCAAAGAGCACCTAGGAAATACTAAGGTAGTCCTATTGGACTATATTTTTTAGGGAAGATGGAGGGATCATAAAGTCACTAGAGGTTAGAGGTATGTAAATCTAAAGTCCATAGGCAAATTGTCTTTTTCTTTTCAGAAAAAGAAGGAGAAGTAGAAGATGATTTGGTTGTAATATGTTCAACCAAGGGTTTGTATGTTGTATTAGTAGTCATGTGACTTATATTTACATATGCAATCCCACAAAACCATTGTTATGTTTCTGTGAATTCTCTGGATGCAAACAAGTCCGTATCTTTTGGATTGGCAATTGACCCTCACAAATAACTCAGACGTCTTCCCTACAAACATACAAGCTCTAGATTGTCTTGACTTTACCATATTTGAAAGTTTGGAATTGGCTTTTTACCCTCTCAAAGAATTTCAACTATGTCATTTCTCTCTTGGTATTAGAGCTCTTGTTGTTGATCTTCTCTCTTGGTATCAGAGCTCTGGCGGTATTAGAGCCTTGGCCGCCTGATACTTCTCTCTTAGTATTGGAGCCCTGGCATGTCTGATACTTCTCTCTTGGTAATGGAGCCTTTGGTGCTGATCTTCTCTCTTGCAATTGGAGCCCTCACAATCTAATATGTCTCTCTTGGCATCGGAGCCATGGTCGCCTAATAGTTCTCTCTTTGTATCATAGCCCTGGCTACCAATACTTCTCTCAATTGCCTAATACTTCTCTCTTGGTATTGTCTGATGCTTTTATGTTCATGATGAAGCCTAGCTGATACTTCTCTGTTGATATTAGAGCCTTGTCGTTTGGTATTTCTCTCTTGGTATAGCAGACCTGGCTTAACCTAGATGTTTTTTTATATTTACCCTTTATAAATGAAATTGCCTATTATAGATGATAAATGAAAGCAGGCATTCTTGTTCGTTTTTTCCTCCTACATTCATCTTCTTGCAACCTATGCTTATTGTGTTATGTTTTTTCCTTATGATAAGTAGAATTAATTTGAATCAAAAGTTAGAAACAAATATAAGCTATATATAATTATATCTATATGATATATTGGACATCTAGGAAAGGATAGGACAGGACGATTATGAGAGGTCGAACAGCATCAGAGGAGAGAAGAATAGTTGTGAACACCCTATTTTGTCCGGGCCCCACTCAAAAATACAAAAATAATTGATGATGATTGGTATCCAAATTGGCAATCATCATTGGAAGAAAAAAAGAAATAAAAAATGAAAATAAGAAAAAATAAAAAAAATCCTCCTACTGATGATGATCGGTGTCTAAATTGGTGATCATCATTAAAAGGAAAAAAATAAAACTAAAAAAAATTAAATTAAAATAAATCCCCTCATTGATGATGATTGACATTGTCATTCATTAAAGGAAAATAATAAATAAAAAAACGAAAAATAAAAATAGAAAAAAATATCATTTATGTTGATAGGTTTAAATTAGGAAATTACTTGTGGGGAAAAGATAAAAATAATTTAAAAAATTAAAATTAAAATAAATCTCCTCATTGATAATAATTGGCATTATCATTCATTAAGGGAAACTAAAAAAGAAAAATAAAATAAAATAAAAAAAGTCTCATTTATGTTGATAGGTTTAAATTAGGAAATTACTTGTGGGGAGAATAATAAAAAAATTAAAAACGAAAAAAATCTCCACTAATGGTAATTAGGTCAAGCTAGGAAGTTTTATCAATAGAAAATACAAAAAAAAACGAAAAAAAAAAAAAATATCCATTGATGGTAATTAGATCAAGTTAGGTAGTTCTTAACATAAAATACAAAAAAAAAAAATCAAAAAAAGAAGAAGCATTTATGAAGAAAACATTACCTTGAGACTATAAATAGGAGTGCAAGGGTTGAAGCAAGACATACAAGAATTTTGGGAGAGCAAGGAGATAAGGTCTGTGGCTAAGTTTTCATCCTTTTCTTTTATTTCACTGTGACATTTTGTCTTTTTTCCCCCCTCATCTAATATACCTTGGTTCATGCTTACCTTATCATGCATGCACTATGACTTTATCCAATATGCATTACATCGCTTTACTTTGTACTCTGATGTTGTTGGACGTGGATTACCTCATTGTGGTCTTGTGGATTTACGTTTTATTGTCCAACTGAATTATTTCATACATAGGCAAGAGGTATGTGCTGTCTTGTTTTCTTATGATACTAGGTGTTATGCTTAATAAATATAGATAATGGGATTGACTTGCCTCCTGTTTATTATGTGGTTCTATCATCCTATCTCTTGTTGTAGCGGGTTCAAAAGATAAAAGATACGCATAAATCTCCTCACCTTTGACTTCCTTTTTGTTTAACTTGTGCTACTTTTCTTCCTTTAATTTTTTATCCCTTTCTTAGGTCCTCTTTCAAAAAAAGGGAAAAAAATATTTTGACACATTTTGATAAATGAAAATAAAATGGAAAAACTCTTTTTTATAAGAAAATAAAAAAAAGGTTTTTAAAAAAAATAATAAAAAATGCAAACCAAACAAAAAAAATATATTTTTATCAAATAAATTAAATAAACATTTTCTAAAAAACACCAACCAAGTGACATACTTTTCGACACCGGAACTACGTGGGCTTTGATCCCTCTAAAGTATACGTAGGCCCTAGGTTTTCATCATAAGTCAAGTCCAATTTTGTAAATAAATATATATTTTTTCTTATTTTCTTTTTGTAAATAAATATTTTTTTATTTTTCTTTAGTTTTTTCATTTCATTTTTGTAAATGTTCTTTTTTTGGGTAATTATAATAAAATTAAAGGCCATAATATTTTTAAATAATTAACTTAGGGTAACCATTCTTATGAATAGGTGTTATGGGATGCCTAACATACACAATCGATTTTTGAACCCTAAATGGTTTTTGTAGATCAGTTTCACTTTTAAAAAGGTTTCCAAAATTATCCTTTTTCTAAAATTTTGGTGGCGGCTCCATGTTTTCCAAATTTCGGGCGCTACAGCTTGGTGACTCCACTGGGGATGGTTTTAGAGTCAAGCCCATTTAAGTTAAGTGTTTAAAAATAATATGGCCTTAATTTTATTTTAATTACCCTTTTTCTTTTTCTTTTTTTTTTTTTGTGAATAATTTTTTTATTTATTAAATTCTTTATTTATCTATCTTGTGATCTGCTTAGCAGATGAGGGTTGGGTAGAACCTAGGCCCATAGGTTGGTATGCTCTCCACACACACTAAACACATACACTATTGTCCTCACACACATTTTGGGCCCTATACCCGGGTCTGTGAGTTCCTTAGGTGAGTGGAAGTTTCTAGCGGTTTCCCTGTGGGGTTTTAAGAACCACCTGAGGTTACTGTGAAGACTTCATCCTAGCTGTTACTCATTTGGCGAGGTTGATCCCTATGGGGTTTTAGAACCCCTGAAGGTCAATTTCATTAAATTGGGTTTTCATCTTTACGATGGGGGCAGTTAGGAGTCCTTTATCTATGAGAATTAGAACCACCTTGAAACCATTGCACCTATTGGTGGAAATTATTGACCCACCCAATTAATTAATACCTTCCTTTCTTAGGGTAGATATCCCCAACCTAGGGTTATTCCTAAAATAGGACACTGGAGGGCATATATTTATTTATTGTTGATCATCTTTATTGTCATCCATGCATAGTCAATAAAACCCCTAGGATCAAGTGACTAACTATCGCTTCACCTGAGTATGTATCTAGCATCACTCCACATAAAGATACATTACAAGGATGGTGTATGCATTAGATAACCAACCTTAGTCTAATGGTCTATGATCCTAAAAGACCATGATCTCATCACATCAATCATGCTAGAAAACATCTCAATGAGAGATGATCCTTAAGGACTCATTACATCATTCATAGGCATTTTAGTTTCATTTTGATATGGGCCTTAGACATAATAATCACTTTACAAAACCCTTAGCCGTGTGATGGCTTGGGCCATTCGCAGGTTAATAGGCACTTCATTCTCCCTATGAGGTAATAGATCTCTTGAGAAGGTGAAGTTCTTTTTCTTAATGTCCATCACCCATATCAAAACTTGAAGTATAAGTCATCACTCTTTCATGTCTCATGAGATATCCTTGCATCATCCATTGGCATTTAGCTTTATTTGATATGGGCCTTGGACATAATAAATATTTAATAAAACCCTTAGCCGCGTAATAGCTTGGGCCGTTCACAGGTTAATGGGCACTTCATCCTCCCTATGGGGTATTGGATCTCTTGAGGAGGTGAAATTCTTTTTCTCAATGTCCATCACCCATATCAAGGCTAGAAAGAATATGTAATCATCTGCATAGCATGCATTCAAAAATACTTTCTGACTATTCCTTCTATTTCCTTTAATAAAGGACAAGCAAGTTATCTAACAACTAAAAATTTGGCAAAGGTTAAATGGCAAAAGAACCAGGTTTAAATCAAGTTCTTATAGGAAAGGTGTATTGCATGCTTATTGTAATATCCCGATTTGTAATTAGGGCTAATGACCTCGATAATTATTGTAATTATCTTGATTTAAATACATTTGGGATCAATGTAATATGAATTTTGAGAATAAATACATGTGGTATTTAAGATCAATGGTTGTGATTCCTTGACCGTGGGTCGGAATCCTATGTGTTGTGCTTTGGTGAACTTAAAGTGGAAGTGGATAGGATGATGACAAGTGGCAAGAGGGTAGCCTTTAGATGTGGCACTAGAAGACAAAAGTCACTTTTTCCTCTTCTCTCTCTCTCTTGTGCGGTTGTGTGTGTGTGAGGAAGAGAATTTCATCATCCTCCTCCCATTTTTCTCTCTCATTTTCTCATCTCTCTCCTTCCTCCATTTCTGGCGCTGGTTTGAGCTTGGAAAGAGGAGAAGAAAAGCTTGATCTTTGGTAAGAAATACTCCTCCTTTGCTCAAAACCTCTTCTATAATATTGTTCATCTCAATGAGAGCTACATTGTGATGGTTGTAGAATCTTGAGAAGTGGTGCTTGGTGATTTGCTCGAATTTGGAAGTTGAGGAATCAAAGTTCTTGATTGGGCAAAGTGAAGAGGTAGGAATTTAGAGCATTTTAATGTATTGTTTGTGATTTTTGGCTAAGTTTAGTCAAATATGGAATTTTGCCCTAATTTGCACCAAATGTGGATTTTAGGAGTTTCATTATGATTGATGATTGGGAATGATTTAGTTTGGAGATATATGAACATTTGATGCATTTTGGATAGATAGAAATTGATTGGGATTCATTTGGGTCACTTGGGAAAAGTTGGAAAATCTGTTTTGTTTAAGCTCCGTTTTTCGCTGTCAGTTTGGACGAGCGTTTTGAGTGACCAAATGGTATTGGAAAATTATGAAACTTTCCAGTCTTAAAGTTCACATCCCAAGCTTCAAAATGGTCATATATTTCGTGTCATTTCGTTGAGAATTCTGTGAGATATGGTTGCCCAAAGTTTGGGATTGAAATAGAACTCTGTTTTGGAGCAATGTGTAGTTTTTGGTAATTCTGGATTTGTGTAGTGATTTCCAGTGAATGGCTATATTTTTCCTTGAAAGAGGACTTATATACCTTTCATTTGGCTTTGGAATCACTCCGTTTCAATTTTTCTAGAATTAGTTATGTTTTTTCGAAGTTCAGCCCAGAGTCAGGAAACTTCTGGGCCGCGGCCCATGAGTGTCGGGCCGCGGCCCAAGCCTTTCTGACCTGTTTTGGGCCGCGGCCCAAGAGTGGTGGGCCGCAGCCCAAGACTTTCTGACCTGTTTTGGGCCGCAGCCCAAGGAATGGTGGGCCGGGGCCCAACCCTGTTTTCCAGCACTTAGTGTTTTCGAAAAGTGACCTTCAACCTTTTGTTTCCCAACCTTTTAGGCCTTTTATTAGAGGCATTTGGGGCCTCTTAAGAGTCCTAAATGATAACCAACTTAGTGTATTATGGGATTAAGTAATTGGAAAAGAGATTGATCAATTGTCCCTAATTTGGTATAGGATTTGATATCTGCCGAACGCGTGAGCCCACTGTGCCAAAGATTGTCAGGAAAGATACAGGTAGCGACCTCTCTCTTATACTTTGTGTAAATGTATTGTATGTTTGTCTGTCATTCATTGTGTGGATGCTGCTGCTACTGCTTTGTGATACCTTGTGCATTGAGATACTTTGTGGAGCATAGTGATACATCATGCGTTGAGATGCTTTGTGGTGCTTTGTGCTTTGTGTTGCTGCTACATAGTGTTCACCGTGAAAGCGGGCGTTGTGCATAGTGATTACAGCGAAAGCTGGCATAGTGTTCACCACGAAAGTGGGCGTAGTGCATTGTGAATACAGCCGTGAGTGCTGTCGTATGTGGCGTGAGCCAGAGATCATTGTGAAGCTGCTGTTTATGATGAACATACATGCTTTATGTTTATATATCGTATGAGTGAGTTGTTGCTCTGGGATTCTTTAGAATCTCATTCCTCCATATGACTAACCTTTTCAGGCAGGGCAAGTGGCTCGAAGGAGAAGCGACCAACCCGTAGTGGTTAGGATCTCTTAGGGACATTCAGGATTTTGGGATAGTGGTTATCCTCGTTTTGGATTTGGGATTGCTAGAGTGTATATGTTTTGTAAATGATTATTTTGATCATGTAATCCCCTTTTATGGGAAAAACAGCTAAACCCATGATATATATGTAGTAACCCGGGGATTGCCGGGATTTTAATTTCCGCACTTTGATATTTATTATGTACTCTGATTTCTCAAGTAGTTATATCCGCACGTGAATGTGAGACCAGGGATATACATATGTTTTGAAAAGATTTTGAAATACCTCATCCCGAGTTTAGGGATTATAAATTGCGATTTTGTCTTATTGGTCTCTATTTCACTTAAAATTTCGTAATCCGGATGTAATTACGGAGAGGGGGTTACATTTTTGGTATCAGAGCTGCAGTTCCTGGCAAGGGTAGTGTTTGCTAGGATAGCTCCTATAGTTTGAACTTAATGATAGAAAACTATTTGTGAATGGTTGTCTGTGTACACATCTTTGGATTATGACTGTGGATATCTGAGATTGGTAGATATGTGTATACTATAATTGTTGGATTAATGGGGTGAGTTCTTTGTAGAATGAAAAGAACAACGAAAGGTCGCCCCAGAGGACAACAAATAGATCCCGATGTGGAGTTGGTCGATGACAATCCACCGGATCCTATGCAAGAGCTAATGGGCTTGATAAAGGATCAGAGGGATATGATTACGGAGCTTAGAGAAGAGCTCCGAGCTGAGAAAGCCAAGAACAATGAAAGTAGAGGCCAGTCTACTCAAGAAGGAACTCGAGGGGAAACCCGAGAGGAGACTAGACTGGAAGATACTGCTGAAGGGTCAGCACGACCGCTTGGATCCCCTTCTCATGTGATTCCGAACCAAGAATCCCATGGAGTGCCAATCAGGGAGGAACGAGACCTTGAGTATTGGGTCTCCAAATTCTACAAGCAACTACCTCCGGCATTTAAAGGGAAGTTTGATCCTCAGGCGGCTGAAGATTGGCTACATCGTCTTGAGAAGATTTTTGAGGTCCTAGTATGTCCCTCCGAAGTGAAAGCCAAGTTGGCGGTGTACAAGCTTGAAGGCGATGCTGATCGTTGGTGGCGTAACATTGCCTTGTCTTTACGGTTAAAAAATGAGCCATTGACCTGGGAGGTGTTCCAACAACACTTCAATGAGAAATATTTTCCCAAGTCAGTGAGACTTGAAAAGGAAACTGAGTTTCTCAATATCAAGCAAGGGGACATAGAGTCTTTCGACGAATATTTGTCCCGATTTACCCGCCTATCCCGATATTCCTCTTATCTTCAGAAAATGGATGATGAGGAGTTGAGCTCAGACATGTTAATTCGGGGGCTGAGGCGTGATATGAGAAAGAGACTCGCCACCCATCAGTTTTCCAAGTTCAACAAGGCTGTTGAAGAATGTCGGATCACTGAGAGTAATCTTAGAGAGTTGTATCCGGCTAAGACTGGTGGTGGTCATAGTGAGCCTAGTAAGGGCGGTGCTTCTCAGAAGCGGAAGGGCTTAGGATTATCCTCTTCATTTAGAGAGGGTAGTAAGAAGCCTTATCAGACTTGGAGTCGGGATCAGCAGAGAACTCCTAGTGTATGGACATGTCCTCGTTGCAACCAGCCACATCATGGCAAGACGTGTGATGGTCGGGTGATTTGCTTCAAATGTAAGCAAGTGGGGCATACATCTGCTGAGTGTGGACAGACACGACCAGAGCAGAGACAGAGGACTCAGGGCCGAGTGTTTGCTATGACTCACGAAGAGGCCCGGAAATCCCCAGAGCTGATACAAGGTAAAGTTCTTATCCATGGCATTGAGTTACAAGCATTATTTGATTCGGGTGCAAGTCACTCCTTTATTGCTTATGCTTGTGTGAAGCGTCTGGGAATGAATATGCATAAGTTGCCATTCGATTTGATTGTGTCAACACCGATGGGTGTGAAGGCTGTAACTACTGAAGCCTGCTTAAATTGTGTTATAACCGTTGAGAGTCATGAATCAGTAGTAGATTTGATTTGTTTACCGCTCTGCCAGTTAGAAGTCATTTTGGGTTTCGATTGGTTGAGAGCTAACAATGTGTTGTTAGATTGTGGAAACAAGAGGATTGTATATCCTGTTCCTCAGAGCATTGAGAATGACGATGTTGATTTGAATTTCCTTTCGACAGCTAAGGCTGAGAAGTATTTGAAAAAGGGTTGTCAAGGGTATATGGTTTTCTTTTCTGTACAAGGAGAACCCAGTGAAACTTTGAGTAGTATACCCGTAGTGAATGAATTCCCTGAGGTTTTTCCAGATGATTTAAGCGGATTACCTCCGAAAAGGGAAGTTCAGTTTCCGATTGACATTGTGCCTGGAACGGGTTCTGTATCTAAAGCCCCGTACCGTATGGCCCCAAATGAAATGGCGGAATTGAAGAAGCAGATTGAAGATCTGCTTGAGAAAGGTTTTATTAGACCTAGTGTGTCGCCTTGGGGTGCTCCAGTTTTGTTTGTGAAAAAGAAAGACGGAAGTCTTCGATTGTGCATTGACTATAGAGAGTTGAATAAGATTACCGTCAAGAATAAGTACCCTCTCCCTAGAATTGATGATTTGTTAGACCAACTATCGGGTTCATGTGTGTTCTCGAAGATTGATCTAAGATCGGGGTATCATCAGCTGCGAGTGAAAGCGGACGATGTTTCAAAGACTGCTTTCCGGACCAGGTATGGTCATTATGAATTTTTGGTGATGCCATTTGGGTTAACAAATGCGCCTGCGGTATTCATGGATTACATGAACCGTATTTTCCGACAATATCTGGATCAATTCGTTGTGGTATTCATTGATGATATTTTGATATACTCTAAGAGTAGAGAAGAGCACGAGCATCATTTGAGAATTGTGTTGAACACATTGCGTGAAAAGCAACTCTATGCTAAATTGAGTAAGTGCGAGTTTTGGCTATCGGAAGTGAGATTCCTAGGCCATGTTATTTCGCAAGAAGGGGTCTCTGTAGATCCTAGTAAAGTGGAAGCAGTACTGGACTGGAAGAGGCCAGAAACTGTTGCTGAGATACGCAGTTTTCTGGGTCTTGCTGGTTATTATCGGAGGTTCATTCAGAATTTCTCCCGCATTGCGTTGCCGATGACCAAGCTCACGAGAAAAGATCATCCATTTGTGTGGGATGAACATTGTGAAAATTGCTTTGTGGAGCTGAAACAGAGGTTAACTACGGCACCTGTATTGATTTTGCCCGATCCCAGTTTGACATACGTTGTGTATTCTGATGCCAGTGGGCAGGGATTAGGGTGTGTCCTTATGCAGCAGGGACGTGTGGTGGCCTACGCCTCTCGACAGCTCAAACCTCATGAATTGAACTATCCCACACATGATCTGGAGCTTGCGGCCATAGTGTTTGCATTGAAGATTTGGCGTCATTACCTGTATGGTGTGACTGTAGAACTGTACTGCGACCACAAGAGTCTCAAGTATCTGTATGATCAGAAAGAATTGAATATGAGACAACGGCGTTGGATGGAATTGCTTAAGGACTACAACCTGGAAATCAAATATCATCCGGGTAAGGCAAATGTAGTCGCTGATGCTCTTAGTCGGAAGACTGTGGCTGTGGCAGCTATGATGATACACGAGGGGAAGTTGATTGCGGATTTTCATGATATGAATCTGTCGAACCAGATCATCTGTGCCAACTATAATGTTTCCCAAGGGGAAAGTGACTTGAGAGCTGAGATTGAAGAAGCTCAGAGGCAAGATGACTGGATTCAATGTAATCTAGCCAGAATAGAGCGTGGTGAAGCTCAGGGCTATGATGTGTCGCCTAGTGGATTGATTCGTTATCAGAAGAGAATTTGTGTTCCACTTAAGGCGGAGTTGAGACAGAAGATCTTAGATGAGGCGCATAAGAGCCAATACACTCTTCATCCTGGTATGACCAAGATGTACCATAACTTGCAATCCGAGTATTGGTGGCAGGGTATGAAGAGTGATGTGACGAAATATGTGGCGAGGTGTCTCACGTGTCAAAAAGTGAAGATTGAACACCAAAGACCGCCTGGTTTGTTACAGAATCCTGAAATTCCGGAATGGAAATGGGAAAGTGTGACCATGGATCTTGTTGTGGGATTGCCCAAGATCAGGAATTATGATGCGATCTGGGTCATTGTGGACCGGTTAACGAAGTCAGCGCACTTCCTACCGATCAAGGCTAGTTACTCTCCGGACAAGCTAGCAGAGATTTATGTTCGTAAAATTGTGAAGCTCCATGGCATACCGAAGAATATCATCTCTGATCGAGATCCCCGTTTCACTTCGAGATTTTGGAAAGCATTGCATGAGGCACTGGGTACTCAATTGAGATTCAGTACAGCCTATCATCCTCAGACCGATGGTCAGTCAGAGAGGACTATTCAGACCTTAGAGGATATGTTACGGGCATGTGTTCTTGACTTCAAAGGGAGTTGGGATCGCTTTCTTCCACTTGCGGAGTTTGCCTACAACAACAGCTATCATGCGAGCATTCAGATGGCGCCGTATGAAGCGTTGTATGGAAGAAAATGCCAATCGCCATTGTGTTGGAATGAGTTGTCCGAGAGGAAGCTCTATGGGCCGGATCTTGTGGATCAAACCTCAGCCCAGATTCGAATCATTCGTAAGAGGCTTCTTGCAGCTCAGAGTCGGCAGAAGAGTTATGCGGACAAGAGGAGAAGACCTCTAGAGTTTGAAGTGGGTGACCATGTATTTATGAGAATATCACCTGTCACCGGTATTGGGCGAGCTATAAAGCGAAAGAAGTTAAGCCCGAGGTATATAGGTCCTTTTGAGATCCTTGATAGGATTGGGCCTGTTGCGTATCGTATAGCCCTACCTCCGAGCTTGAGCAGACTCCATGATGTATTTCATGTTTCCCAATTGAAGAAGTATCAACCAGATCCATCTCATGTCGTTGAGTATGAGAATGTGGAGTTGCGAGATAACTTCACGTATGCGGTGGAGCCAGAGCGGATAATTGAACGAGAGGAACGTCGGCTCAGACACCGAAGCATTCCTTATGTGAAAGTGATCTGGAAGGGTATGACCCAGCGGGAGGCAACTTGGGAAGCAGAAGAAGATATGCGAAGACGATATCCGGAGTTTATGGCTCAAGGGGTGTAGAAATTTCGAGGACGAAATTTATTTAACGGGGGGAGAATTGTAATATCCCGATTTGTAATTAGGGCTAATGACCTCGATAATTATTGTAATTATCTTGATTTAAATACATTTGGGATCAATGTAATATGAATTTTGAGAATAAATACATGTGATATTTAAGATCAATGGTTGTGATTCCTTGACCGTGGGTCGGAATCCTATGTGTTGTGCTTTGGTGAACTTAAAGTGGAAGTGGATAGGATGATGACAAGTGGCAAGAGGGTAGCCTTTAGATGTGGCACTAGAAGACAAAAGTCACTTTTTCCTCTTCTCTCTCTCTCTTGTGCGGTTGTGTGTGTGTGAGGAAGAGAATTTCATCATCCTCCTCCCATTTTTCTCTCTCATTTTCTCATCTCTCTCCTTCCTCCATTTCTGGCGCTGGTTTGAGCTTGGAAAGAGGAGAAGAAAAGCTTGATCTTTGGTAAGAAATACTCCTCCTTTGCTCAAAACCTCTTCTATAATATTGTTCATCTCAATGAGAGCTACATTGTGATGGTTGTAGAATCTTGAGAAGTGGTGCTTGGTGATTTGCTCGAATTTGGAAGTTGAGGAATCAAAGTTCTTGATTGGGCAAAGTGAAGAGGTAGGAATTTAGAGCATTTTAATGTATTGTTTGTGATTTTTGGCTAAGTTTAGTCAAATATGGAATTTTGCCCTAATTTGCACCAAATGTGGATTTTAGGAGTTTCATTATGATTGATGATTGGGAATGATTTAGTTTGGAGATATATGAACATTTGATGCATTTTGGATAGATAGAAATTGATTGGGATTCATTTGGGTCACTTGGGAAAAGTTGGAAAATCTGTTTTGTTTAAGCTCCGTTTTTCGCTGTCAGTTTGGACGAGCGTTTTGAGTGACCAAATGGTATTGGAAAATTATGAAACTTTCCAGTCTTAAAGTTCACATCCCAAGCTTCAAAATGGTCATATATTTCGTGTCATTTCGTTGAGAATTCTGTGAGATATGGTTGCCCAAAGTTTGGGATTGAAATAGAACTCTGTTTTGGAGCAATGTGTAGTTTTTGGTAATTCTGGATTTGTGTAGTGATTTCCAGTGAATGGCTATATTTTTCCTTGAAAGAGGACTTATATACCTTTCATTTGGCTTTGGAATCACTCCGTTTCAATTTTTCTAGAATTAGTTATGTTTTTTCGAAGTTCAGCCCAGAGTCAGGAAACTTCTGGGCCGCGGCCCATGAGTGTCGGGCCGCGGCCCAAGCCTTTCTGACCTGTTTTGGGCCGCGGCCCAAGAGTGGTGGGCCGCAGCCCAAGACTTTCTGACCTGTTTTGGGCCGCAGCCCAAGGAATGGTGGGCCGGGGCCCAACCCTGTTTTCCAGCACTTAGTGTTTTCGAAAAGTGACCTTCAACCTTTTGTTTCCCAACCTTTTAGGCCTTTTATTAGAGGCATTTGGGGCCTCTTAAGAGTCCTAAATGATAACCAACTTAGTGTATTATGGGATTAAGTAATTGGAAAAGAGATTGATCAATTGTCCCTAATTTGGTATAGGATTTGATATCTGCCGAACGCGTGAGCCCACTGTGCCAAAGATTGTCAGGAAAGATACAGGTAGCGACCTCTCTCTTATACTTTGTGTAAATGTATTGTATGTTTGTCTGTCATTCATTGTGTGGATGCTGCTGCTACTGCTTTGTGATACCTTGTGCATTGAGATACTTTGTGGAGCATAGTGATACATCATGCGTTGAGATGCTTTGTGGTGCTTTGTGCTTTGTGTTGCTGCTACATAGTGTTCACCGCGAAAGCGGGCGTTGTGCATAGTGATTACAGCGAAAGCTGGCATAGTGTTCACCACGAAAGTGGGCGTAGTGCATTGTGAATACAGCCGTGAGTGCTGTCGTATGTGGCGTGAGCCAGAGATCATTGTGAAGCTGCTGTTTATGATGAACATACATGCTTTATGTTTATATATCGTATGAGTGAGTTGTTGCTCTGGGATTCTTTAGAATCTCATTCCTCCATATGACTAACCTTTTCAGGCAGGGCAAGTGGCTTGAAGGAGAAGCGACCAACCCGTAGTGGTTAGGATCTCTTAGGGACATTCAGGATTTTGGGATAGTGGTTATCCTCGTTTTGGATTTGGGATTGCTAGAGTGTATATGTTTTGTAAATGATTATTTTGATCATGTAATCCCCTTTTATGGGAAAAACAGCTAAACCCATGATATATATGTAGTAACCCGGGGATTGCCGGGATTTTAATTTCCGCACTTTGATATTTATTATGTACTCTGATTTCTCAAGTAGTTATATCCGCACGTGAATGTGAGACCAGGGATATACATATGTTTTGAAAAGATTTTGAAATACCTCATCCCGAGTTTAGGGATTATAAATTGCGATTTTGTCTTATTGGTCTCTATTTCACTTAAAATTTCGTAATCCGGATGTAATTACGGAGAGGGGGTTACACTTATCACTATGGTCAATGACAAGATCTTGGCTAGGATGAGACTCAGGGTCCCTCCTATCTAATGATCAACTCTAGTTCTCCGTATGGAATAATAGATTCCCTGAGGAAGCTAGAGGATGCTTGTGTCATAATACCTTTATGCCAATACACCATGGATAACTCGCTATGCCCGATTGAAATTATAAGTTCAAATAAACTAATGATATTTTGTTCCTTTATAAGCAAGTGATACAATATTACTCCATCTAAATGTCCTAACCAGCTACCCTCTAAGCATTCATACAACACACATGTTAGATATGAATAGTTTTGATGATGTCAAATATAGATGTTAAATATGAGCAAAAAGTTTGTATGATATAATTATCTTCTACATTGACTAACTACTATATTTAATGTTGCATATTTTGTAGATTAGTCATAAACTCGATTGTGGGTTGATGTTATAATGCCTCATAAATGGAGAACAATCATCAAGAAGAAAATAAAGAGGTAAGGAATTGAAGAAAGAAGAAAGAAAGATGAAGATTGAAGATATTCATCAAGAAGGTTGAAGTTGAGTGATAAAGAATGATCATCAAGTGGCAAAATAAGAAGAAAGAGATTAAAGAAAGAAGAACTTGCAAGATCACATGAGAATATCAAGATCCAAGCTATTAGAAGTGATATCGGAGGTTTCTATGGTCAAACGGAAGTTGGAATGGGTTAATACGAAGCTAAAATGATGTATACGGAAGTTATGGTGCCTCTAGGGATGATTACTCGAGTAATCACTCAAGTAATAGGGCACTACCTCATTTTGGAGGTGATTACTCAAGTAATCTACTGGGTTACTTGATGAATCACTCGAGGCGGCACTTGAAGTAATGAGCACTCTGTTTTCGCGCGGCAGAATAGAGGTTCGGTATTTTGATAATATCTTTCCAACCACATGTCAGATCGAACTGAAACTGGTGGCATATGAAACTAGACTTACAACACGAACTTTTGCCTCCAAGATCACATTAAAAGGAGTTCAGATGAGAGCGATATAAGCTTCGAAAGTTGACACATGAATCACTATCATATTCCAGGACAGCTTTGGTATTTTGGACATAACTCTCAAAATACATATCGGATTGAGACAAAACTGGTGCCATATGAAAGAAGACTCAAAGAGCTTTCTATGGATAGGTAATTTGACATATTTGAGGTTATATTCTAATAACTATGCCATCTGGAAGTTGCTGCTCATGATTTCAGAGATTGTCTAAGAACAGTAGATACTCTTTAGATCATAACTTTCTGTATACAATGAGTTTGGAGCTAATTCTTGTTGCGTTGGAATGTAGATAATGAGGGCTTTCCGATGATATATAATTTGCCATGTTTCGAGTCAAAATCAAGAATTCACTTGAAGGCACCACTCGAGTAACTAGTTGATAACAAAAGACTTTACTCGAGTGAGTACTCGAGTAATCAGATAGAAAACTTCCAGTTACTCTCGGCCTGCCAATGTTACTTGAGTAGGTACTCGAGTAATCAAATAGAAAACTTCCAGTTGCTCTCAGCCTGCCAATGTTACTCGAGTAGGTACTCGAGTAATCAAATAGAAAACTTCCAGTTGCTCTCGGCCTGCCAACGTTACTCGAGTCAGTACTCGAGTAAAGAGACAGAAACTTGAAGTAACCAGAGTCAAACTTCAAGTTACTACTCGAGTATGCAGAGTTATTTAGAAGAGAACTTCAAGTCAAACTTCAAGTTATTACCCAAACTTCAAGTCGAACTTCAAGTTACTACCCGAACCTCAAGTCGAACTTCAAGTTACTACCCGAGTACGCAAAATTATTTAGAAGAGAACTTCAAGTTACTACCCGAGTAAGCTATGCAGAAAATGGAAGGCCACTCGAGTAGCCACTCGAGTAACTTGTGAAGAAACTTGATGTTTACTTGAGTGAGCACTCAAGTAATGCTTCCCAGGAAAACATAACAACGTCCTGAAGATTCTGGAAATCAATGAAATGATCATATAACTCATTCTTCTTGCTTCTAATCACTCTAACACTTCATTGTATTAGTGTTTAATGTATTTCTCCAGGAATACAATCAAGATATGATATGAAGAGTCAAAAGGTGAATTTATGGAAGCGGAGCGTCAACGTTATAACCGCTAGTTTTCAAATTGAAGAAGCCACACTCCAACGGATATATTGAAATGCTCAAACGGTCATCAACCTTCATCAACTATAAATAGAAGAGCATTCAGAGTTCAGAACAACCAACGAGAACACAACAACGCAAACATGCTTATATTATGAATCATCCACTCCAACCTAACTACTCTCTGTTCTTATCCATTTTCTATATCATGTATATTTGAGAGAGAGATTATTTTCATTGTGCTTCAGTATTCATCTATTCACTTTTGAGAGAGAAGATTGACTGTAATCTTTCATCATCAAAGTTGTATCCTTATGGGGTGAGTAAGGAGAGTAACTCAGTTGTAACCTTACGGTGTGTAAGGGGGAGTAACTCGGTGAGAGATTTGTAAACGGCTTCGCAAGTGCCCAGCTAAACTTGTGGGTTGTAAAGGCTTTTCTTGTGCCTGGATTAAACAAGAAGATAGTGGATTTGAAAATCTCAGGAGGAGCCTAGGGACTAGACGTAGGCTATCGCAGATTGGACCGAACCAAGATAAATCACAGTTTGCACACTCTCTTCCTTAAACTCTTATATTTCTAGCATATATAAACTGTTGATTTATGATTCATTACTTTAATATTTATTGCTTCCTCTAAGATGCAAAAAGAATTTCAAAGTTCTTAAGATTTTTATCTTACACCCAATTCACCCCCCTCTTGGGTGTCAGCCGGTTCTAACAACACACTCACGTAGTCATCAGATGGCAGTCGGTAGTGGAAATAAAGCTGAATCTAATATGAATCATTAGATAGGGAGGGAAGATTAGTACTCTAAAATCCCTATATAAGGAAGAAATTCCTGATGTCCTCTGAAGTGCTAAACAAGTTGACTATTGCAATGGTTTTAACAATAGGCAAAAAGAACTGCACATGGATTTTAGCTAATGATTCTGGAAGAGCTCTGGAAAATTGGGAGTTTGAGGACACCTTCAATTCTATTATTTTAGAGTAACAAGTCTAGCTAAAAAATTGTCCTTTTATGTTTTGTATGCACCTTCAGGCAAGCTCTTATATGAATCATGAATGAAGAATGAAGAATGATATGCCAATAAAATTCACTTATTTATATCCATTCTTCCTTTTTTTTCATTCTATTCATTCATTGTTCATTTTTCACCCTCCAGGAAATCAATTTCCTCGGAACTCTTGTCCAACGCAGAGGTTTCTGAGTCCCTGAATGATGATTCGCTTGTTGCCATTGATATGCATGATTACGAGTATGATGATGATGAGATCATTCAAGTATATAAAAAAATCCTTGAATCTGACAACAATAGAATGTGCCCACATGAAGATATAATTGAAGTAATAAATATGGGCACAGAGGAAGAAAAGAGAGAACAAAAGATAGTAGATAACCCTGAAAGAGAGCAAATGGTTAAACTCTTCAAAGAATTCATGGATGTGTTTGCATGGTCCTATCAAGACATGCCAGGCCTTGATCCAGGGATTGCCTCTCACAAGATTCCCTTATTCCCAGACACTAAGGCTAAAAAGAAAAAATTGAGGAGGCTCACTTCCGATATGTCCTTAGTGGTTCGAGATGAGGTGATAAAGCGATTAGAAGCGGGTTTCCTGGAAGTAGCTAAATGCCCACAATGGATAGCAAATGTTGTTCTTGCCCTAAAGAAGGATGGCATAATTCGAATGTGTGTGGATTATCGAGATCTGAACAAAGCTAGCGCAAAAGATGATTTTCTATTGCCTCATATTGATGTCCTAGTTGATAATACAGCCTATAGCTATAGATACTCGTTTATGGATGGGTACTCGGGGTATAACTAAATCCCTATGGATGAAGAGGACAAAGAAAAAATCACATTTATTACATAATGGGGAACTTATTGTTACCGCGTCATTCCATTCAGGCTAAAGACTGCTGGGGCAACTTATTAGCACGCCATAGTGGCACTCTTCCATGATATGATACACAAAGAACTTGAAGTATACGTGGATGATATGGTAGCTAAATCTTCTGAGGGAGAAAGCCATGTTGTGGTGTTAAGAAAGCTGTTTGAAAGGCTACGCAAGTACAAGCTACGGCTAAATCCTAACAAGTGCGTCTTGGGGGCTTTATCTGGGAAATTGTTGGGCTTTATTGTAAGCCAAAAAGGGATTACAGTAGATCCTGACAAAGTAAAAGCAATATGAGAAATGCCCCCTCCTTAAATAGAAAAGGAAGTTTGAAGCTTTTTGGGGCGGTTGAATTACATTGCACGATTCATTGCCAACCTGACTACAGCTTGTAAGCCTATATTCAAGCTTTTAAAGAAGAATTGCATAAGGAAGTGGGATGAAGATTGCCAGCAGGCATTTGATAGAATCAAGGATTATTTGCTAAATCCCCCAATTTTGGTTCCTCCTGTACCAGGACAACCTTTAATTTTGTATTTGACAATACGACCAAACTCCATGGGAGCTATGCTGGGGCAACAAGATGCATCTAAGTGAAGAGAATAAGCGATCTATTACTTGAGCAAGAAGTTTAATGATTGTGAGTCACGTTACCAGATGATCGAGCGAACTTGTTGTGGTTTAGTCTGGGCTACAAGGAGGTTGAGGCAATAGATGCTTTACTACGCCACTTGGTTAATTTCTAGAGTAGACCCACTCAAGTACATCTTTGAAAGCCCGTATGTAGCTGGAAGAGTCTCTAAGTGGTAGGTAACATTGTCTGAATATGATATAAGATACGTTACTCAAAAATCCGTCAAGGGTGGTACGATAGCAAATCACTTAGCAAAAAACCCCATAGATGAATGCCAGCTACTATATTTCAAATTTCCAGATGAAGACATATGTGCTATAGAGGATCAGATTAAGGAAAGCAAATCGAAGGGGTGGGAAATGTATTTTGATAGGGCAGCAAACATGCATGGTAATGGTGTAGGGGCAGTAATCATATCCCTAGAAGGAAAGCAATTTCTGATTGCTATAAAGTTAGGATTTGACTGCACCAATAACATGACAGAATATGAAGCTTGTATTAATGGTCTCCAAGCTGCCATAGATCTTGGGATAAAAAACCTAAAAGTATATGGCGACTCAGCTCTCATAATTTATCATGTGACTAGTGAATGGCGTACTAAAGACCCAAAGTTAATCCCTTATCAAGAGTATTTGATAGAGTTGATCAAAAATTTTGAAGTAATCAATTTCCATCATATGGCTAGAGAAAAGAATCGCTTCGCTGATGCGTTAGCTACTTTAGCAACTATGATTCAACTCGATTGTGGGGTCCAAGTTCAGCGAATACAGATTGAGACTAGAAGATTGCCTGCATTTTGCTTCAATATTGGAAGAGAACACGATGAGCAACCTTAGTACCATAGTATTAAGATGTATATGGAGCATGGTACTTACCTTCCAGATGCAACACACAATGAAAAAAAGACCATCCGGCGAATAGCCATGGGCTTTTTTATTAGTAGTAACGTCTTGTATAAGAGGAGCTTTGATAGGACATTGCTTCACTATGTAGACATGAGGGAGGCGCATAATATTATGGCAGAGATCCATGAAGGCATATATGGTACACATGCAAATGGCCACTCGTTAACTAAACAAGCTCAAAGATCCGGTTACTACTGGATAACCATGGAGAATGATTGTATCAATTATGTTAGAAAGTGTCATAAGTGCCAGATATATGCCAATAAAGCTAATGCTCCTCCGACTATGATGCATAGTCTTGTATCTCCATGGCCCTTTGCCATGTGGGGAATTGACGTCATAGGGCCAATTAACCCAAAAGCTTTAAATGGTCATCGATTCATCCTCGTTGCCATCGACTACTTTACTAAGTGGGTAGAAGCCAATTCCTTTGCTAGTATTACTTAGAAGGCCTTTATCAAATTCTTAAAGGCCAATATCATCTGTAGATATGGGTTACCAGATAGGATCATAACTAACAATGCACCAAACCTCAATGGGGCAGCAATTAAAGAATTATGCAATCAGTTCAAGATCAAACATCATAATTTTGCACCATACAGGCCACAGATGAATGGTGCAGTTGAGGTAGCTAATAAAAACATTAAGAAGATCATCGACAAAATGACAGTGACCTATAAGGATTGACATGAAATGCTTCCATATGAATTACACGGATACCGTACCATAATGCGTACTTCAACTAGGGCAACCCCTTACTCTTTAGTTTATGGCATGGAGGCTGTCACTCCAATTGAAGTAGAAATACCATCCCTAAGAATCTTGTCTGAATCAAACCTAGATAAAAGTGGATGGATACGCTCTCGATTTGAACAACTAAATATGATTGAAGAGAAGAGGCTCACAGCAATATGTCATGGGTAGTTATATTAGTCACGAGTGGCAAGGGCATTTAATAAGAAACTATGAGCTAGGGGGTTTAAAGTAGGAGACCTAGTCCTAAAAAAGATCATACCAAATCAAAAAGATGACAGAGGTAAATGGGCTCCAAATTATGAAGGCCCATATGTTGTTAAGAAGACTTTCTCTAGGGCCATTGATATTGACAAACATGAATGGCCAAGATTTACCAAGACCAATCAATTCAGATGCTGTAAAGAAATACTATGCGTAAAAAAAACTCGCTAAGTTGAAAACCCAAAAGGGAGGCTCAGGCAAAAATTAGAGCAAAAATAAAAAAAAATGGCTCGCTAAGTTGAAAACCCGAAAGGGTGGCTTAAGCAGAAGTTAGAATAAAAAAACAAGAATAAAAAAAGAAAGAAAAGAAAGAAGAGATAAAAATAATAGCTCGCTAGGTTGAAAATCCGAAAGGGCGGCCTAGGCAAAAGTTAGAGCAAAAATAAAAAGGGCTCGCTAAGTTAAAAACCCGAAATGGGAGCTTAGGCAGAAGTTAGAGTAGGAAAAAAAAGGCTCGCTGAGTCAAAAAACTTGAAAGGGCGGGTTAAACAAATATTGAAGAAGGTTATCAGTCCTAGCCCCATGACTCTCTTTAGTTTGTCTATTTGGAAGACTCCTTAATCATTAGTCAAAGAGTGCATATCTCTGGCAATTAAGCAAGGCACCATCAGGGGGACTACAAAAAACTGAAAGCGAAGAAACTCATAATAGCATCACATCTACACCAATATGTGCTCATCATTACTCATCCACTTGAATATTGGAAGATCATTTCCTTTAAATGATTCTCCATCCTTAGTATATCTTTCCCTTTCATGAAATCTCATGTCAAACTTTATGTCATGATTTGTATAAGGGTAACTCTTTTTAATGAAAGTACAATTTTTGGCTGGATAAATACTCATGATGATATACATGGTGTCCTCTGCTCCCATTTAACTTGTGTAATTTCAAGATCATTAGCAAAGGTCCCAACTGGAATTTCTGTTGTGGGGTCAAACAGTTGACAAAAGGACATAATCTAAACTGACGGTTCTAAGCTGTGGCATCTATGTGAATCTCATTATACACATCTTCATAAATCCGACAAGACTGCGCGAGTAAGGGGGTACTGGTTAGGCACCTGGACGAAGAAGGAGCAATATCACCTACCAGGCTATTCTTTAACACCACCATTATTGTACTCATTCTCATTAGCATGTCATCACCTCCATTATCAACATCACCATTAACATCATCATCTGCATCAGCATTATCATTGTATTAATCATCGTCATTATGATTCCATCATTACTGTCATCATCATTATTAGTGTCATCACCTTTATCATGAATTTACTATTATGATATTCCCTTTATTATCATGGCCATTATCATCCTCTTCATTATCATCGTTGTTATCCTCATTAGAATTTCATCATCATTGTCATCATTATTATCAAAGGCATAATCTTCATAAGCACCACTCTAGGGGGCATCACATGTTTATAGCACCCTTTTCAAAGCCCTATACAGGCAAGAACCCTCAAAGCCTAGTAACGGCTGGCACCCTTTTCAAAGCCCTGTACCGGTAGACACCCTCAAAGCCCAATAACGGCTGGCACCCTTTCAAAGCCCTGTACCGGCTGGCACCCTTTTTCAAAGCCCAGTAACAGCTGGCACCCTTTTCAAAGCCCTGTACTGGTAAGCACCTTTAAAGCCCAGTAACGGCTGGCACCCTTTTAAAGCCCTGTACTGACAGGCACCCTCAAAGCCCAGTAATGGCTGGCACCCTTTTAAAGCCCTGTACCGGTAGGCACCTTCAAAGCTCAGTAACGACTGGCATCCTTTCAAAGCCCTGTACCGGCAGGCACCCTCAAAGCCCAGTAACGGCTGGGACCCTTTCCAAAGCCTTGTACCGGCAAGCACCCTCAAAGCCCAGTAACAGCTGGGACCCTTTCAAAGCCCTGTACTAGCAGGTACCCTTAACGACTAGCACCCTTTGTACCGGCAGGCACCCTCAAAGCCCAGTAACGGCTGGACCCTTTCCAAAGTCTTGTACCAGCAAGTACCCTCAAAGCCCAGTAACAGCTGGGACCCTTTCAAAGCCCTGTACTAGCAGGCACCCTTAACGACTAGCACCCTTTCAAAGCCCTGTACCGGCAGGCACCCTCAAAGCCCAGTAACGACTGGCACCTTTTCCAAAGCCCTGTACCAGCAGGCACCCTCAAAGCCCAGTAACGGCTGGGACCCTTTCAAAGCCCTATACCAGCAGGCACCCTCAAAGCCCAGTAACGGCTGGCACCCTTTCAAAGCCTAGTAACGGCAGGGACCCTCAAAGCCCAGTAACGGCTGGCACCCTTTCCAAAGCCTTGTATCGGCAGGCACCCTCAAAGCTCAATAACGGCTGGCACAATTCTTTTAAAGCCCAATAATGCTTGGCACAATTCTTTTATAGCTTAATACCAACAGACACTATTCTTTCAAAGCCCTGTACCAACAAGTACCCTTAAAGCCCAGTAATGGCTGGCACAATTCTTTTAAAGCCCAGTAACGGCAGGCACTATTCTTTCAAAGCCCTATACCAACAGGCACCCTTAAAGCCCAGTAACGGCTGGCATAATTCTTTTAAAGCCCTATAACGGCAGGCATTACTCTTTCAAAGCCTTGTATTAGTAGGAACTCTCAAAGCCCAATACCGACTGGCACAATTCTCTTACGCCCTACCAAAGTCCTATGCAACTAAGCGCTTCACTTCCACTCCAGGTAATCATCTATCTCCACTTGCGTTCTTCTCCCCTATGAACCAAGTAAAGCGGGGCATGGGCACTGTATTTTGTCCAAACCCTCTTTGGTTCCAAGGGGGTGCCTTGTTCTTTGGCCAGACAAAATACGTGTTCTTATCTGTACTTGCTTCATAGACGAGAATCTCAATTTTTCTCATTTACGAAACAAGTAAAAAGGGGCAACTATGAACACCCTATTTTGTCCGGGCCCCACTCAAAAATACAAAAATAATTGATGATCATTGGTATCCAAATTGGCAATCATCATTGGAAGAAAAAAATAAATAAAAAATGAAAATAAGAAAAAATAAGAAAATCCTCCTACTGATGATGATCGGCGTCTAAATTGGCAATCACCATTAAAAGGAAAAAAAATAAAACTAAAAAAAATTAAATTAAAATAAATCCCCTTATTGATGATGATTGACATTGTCATTCATTAAGGGAAAATAATAAATAAAAAAAATAAAAATAAAAATAGAAAAAAATATCATTTATGTTGATAGATTTAAATTAGGAAATTAATTGTGGGGAAAAGATAAAAATAATTTAAAAAATGAAAATTAAAATAAATCCCCTCATTGATGATGATTGGCATTGTCATTCATTAATGGTAATTAGGTTAAGCTAGGAAGTTTTATCAATAGAAAATACAAAAAATAAAAAATAAAAAACAAAATAAAAACGAAAATAAAAAAAATCTCCATTGATGGTGATTAGGTCAAGTTAGGTAGTTCTTAACATAAAATACAAAAAAAATCAAAAATGAAAATTGAAAAAAAGAAGAAGCATTTATGAAGAAAACCCTACCTTGAGACTATAAATAGGAGTGTAAGGGTTGAAGCAAGACACACAAGAATTTTGGGAGAGTAAGGAGATAAGGTCTGTGGCTGAGTTTTCATCCTTTTCTTTTATTTCACTGTGACATCTCGTTTTTTCCCCCTCATCTAATATGCCTTAGTTCATGCTTACCTCATCATGCCTCATGCTTACCTCATCATTCATGCACTGACTTTATCTAATAAAACATAAAAGAAATTCTTTCTTAAACTTGTCTTGCAGCCTAATCTTAATTCTCCCAATCGTATAACAAAGGCAGCCAACTTATCCGATCTATAGCCAGAGTTTAGCAAGACAAAAAAGGAAGAATCTAGAAGTTTTTTAGATGGGAATTCCATTTTCATCTTTTTACTATCGGTGGAAGGAATTTCATTTTCCAAGTCAGGATATGGGCTTCTTTACCAGCTCGATTAGGGGTGGAAACAGGCCAGGTGGCCTGACAGGGGCCTACGGCGTGGCCTATTTTCAGCCTGATCAGGCCTGGCTTGTCAGAATAAAAGGCTAGGCCAAGGCCTATTTCAAAGCCTGTTCAAAAAAATAGGTCAAGCCCAGGCCTTTTAATAAGTCTTTTAGGCTTAATAGGCTGGCCTGTTAATATAAAAAAAAGAGTGCAGCCCAAAAAACCAATAACTCACATAAGCCCATTCTCTTCTTTCGTGTTCTTCTTTCGTCCTCAGGGCCCATTCCCCAATCTCATCAAAGTCTCTTCTCTCTAACCCTAACTCTCACTCTCTCCCAATCTTATTTGGCCGACTCATCCACTCTCAGTGACAATCACTCTGCAGATTCGTATTGCTCTCACCCACTCTCACTTCTGAGTTCTGTCTTCATCTTCGCCTGGTCGCCTTGAGTCTTGATTCTCTGTATTTCATCTATGCTGAATCGCCGATAAGCCCTGATTCTTGCACAATCGAGAGTCACCGTCGTATGTCG
Source organism: Inga oerstediana (assembly GCA_963210345.1). NCBI lineage: Eukaryota > Viridiplantae > Streptophyta > Magnoliopsida > Fabales > Fabaceae > Inga > Inga oerstediana. Next base: position 37,449,767 of record OY723406.1, read on the forward strand.
GTTGTCCTTCATCCGAGAGTCACCGTCACCTACTCTTGTCGTGGCCGTCCTTCCTCCTACTTGATCTCTAAATTTAGTAAGTCCGATATTTTTTGCTGTCCTTTCACGCCTTGTTCTGATATTTTTCTCAGTTTTTGTTGGCATGCTGCTCTATTTTGTCTATTGTTTTTTCTGTTACTGCTCATTTTTTCTCAATTCTCTCACTATGCCTGTGGTCATCTGTTATGAATTTTCTTTCTGTTACTGCTTTATTCCGATATTGCTTTTTTCTCAAATTGTGATTATCTATTACTGCCTCTGTTCTGATGTATAACAGATATAGACGAAACACTACGATAGTGTTGTTTTTTTTCTGTTACTGCTCTGTTTCGATAGTGATTTGATGTTGCAGACTTGTAGTCATGGTAAAATAAAATTCTTTATTATCCAAAAAGAGCTGAGTACCTGGTTTAACTTTTAAAAAAGTTGGAGTAGTTTAAATATGATTAAATGAAAAAAATGCTTAGTGATATAATGCTTATAGATGATGAATACTTCGTAATAAAACTATTTGAATTATTGTAGTCATCAACGATGAATACTCAGCAATAAAACTATTTGAAAAATAGTGATACAATACTTGCAGATGATGAATACTTAGCAATAATACTTGCAGCTGTTCGGCTCAAACTCGATATTGTAGTCATGTACTAATCATTTTCTTTTTTGACCTCATGCCCCAGTCTTCTTACATTATTTGGATATGTTTGAAAATAGGGGTCTGCGTGTACAGTCTCCTCAACCCTATATTTTTGACATTTTCCTTCAAATTCTTTATATTTGGCAACAAAAATTAATGCACACAGTCACACAAAAGAACAACTCCAGAAAATCAGAAAATCTTTTGTTAAGAAGATAGTGGACTTGATCAGATTTTGATGAGCTTTTCTTCTCAGTGTAGGTTCAAGTCTCCAACCCTCTCTGTCCTTCTTGCTTATACTTAATTTTATGTATTTGAATATCATGTGAAAGATGGAGAAAAGAGAATAGCACTTTGATTAATTTTTTTCAAGGTCTTCGGAGAAGAAAAATAAATTATATTGAAGATTTGATTTGAAGGCGAGAAGGTCCATTAGCTTTACATTGATTTGATTTAAATTGGTGAACTTGTAATGAAAATTGTAATGTTGTTGTATTTGGTTTCATATTTAATGATTTATGTTGAATCATTATTGTAATTGGGCCTGATTTCGGCCTGTTTGTAGTAGGCCTGTTGTGAGGCCTATGGCTTGTATTCATATCTATCAGGCCTCCTTAACAGGCCACAAGCCATGCCAGGCCTTTGTTCAGGCCAGGCTCAGGCCTAAAAAATTGCCTCTAACAAGCCACAGGCTAGGCTCAAGCCATCCTATCACAAAACAGGCTTGGCCTGTTAAGGTAGAAGCCTGGCCTGGCCTAGCCTATTTCCACCCCTAAGCTCAATAAGCTTCATGCTACGAGTTTCCCATGCTAGCTTTTTTCTCAACTACAACAGAAAGAATTGTCTTCAGACCTTCTCTTTTTTCCTTTTGAAAGTCAGTCTAAGAACCCTTATCCTTATACGAGTAGGAAATTCTCCTTTGTTGCGTGAAGAGCGAAGAAGAGAGCACTGCAGTAGTCAAAGAAAGAAGACTAGTTCAGGCAAAGCTACTTGTAACTGTTCCCTTCGATTATAACTCTTACCTTGAATAGTTGTTCTGTCGGGAAGCATATAAGGTTAGGCACTTTCCCTGATGCTGACTTATGAGTACTACTTTGCTGCCCTTTGGGTTAGTCACTTCGCTAGTGAGTCGAGTCATTAGATGCCAACCAAGTTTATAGTTCTATATTTATAGATGCAATGGAGTCTAAGGTGTGAAACGTCCCACTACAGAGAGATAGAGGAAAGAAAGTTGTGCAGGTATAAAAATACAAGATCCAAGTCGTTAGATGAAGGGAAGGTAGGGCGCTCAGACTCACTGGTTAGTCGGCTACTTAATGTAAGAATCGCCAACTTATTTGCCACTTGTGTGTGAATTCTTAATGAGAAACCAAGCTCATCTTTGACTTTAGTCTATGGAACTTCAGTACTAGTTTAGACCATACTTTAGGAAGGAAGCCTAATTAGGCACAAAAGCCTCTAGGACATCCTCTATTATCCCTCCATGGTATCTACTATTTACTTCCATTCCAATTCATGTTTTCCTCCTCTGTTGTTCTTCTTCCAACCTATGGCGATTGTGCTTAGTTTTTTCCTTTTGATAAGTAGAATTAATTTGAATATAAAGTTAGAAATAAAAGTAAGCTCATATGCCTATTCATTTTCTCCTCCTCCGTTCATCTTCCAATTGATGGTGATAGTGCTTCATTTTTTCCTTCTGTTAATTTCAATTTAAAGTCAAAAACATATGCAAGCTTCCATTCTAGTTCATTTCTTCATCCTCCATTCATCTTCTTCCAACCTATGGTCATTTTATTTCATTTTTTCCTTCTAGTAATTTGAATCTAAAGTTAGAAACAAATGTAACCTCACATTTTTGTTTGTTTTTTCCTCCACTGTTCATCTTTTTCCAACCTATGGCGATTGTGCGTTGGGTTTTTCTTCTGGTAATTTCAATATAAAGTTAGAACAAATGTAAGCTTCCCTTCTAGTTCATTTTTTCCTCCTCCATTTTTCTTTTTTGAACCTATGGTGATTGTGTTTTGTTTTTTCCTTCTGATATGTAGAATTAATTTGAATCATGTCATAAACAAATGTAATTCTACATTCCAATTCATTTAATCTTTCTCCATTTTTCTTCTTCCAACCTGTGGCGCTTGTGCTTCATTTTTTCCTTCTGATAAATTGAATTAATTTGAATAAAAAGTTAGCAACAAATGTAAGCTACATATAATTATATCTATATGATATACTGGATGCCTTGGATAGGATAGGATGATTATGAGAGATCAGATAGGAATGGAGGAGAGGAGAACCTTAAACCACCTTATATTGTTCACTATATAAGCATCACACTTGAAGAAGTACTATTGGTATTATATTGGGAAGTTGCTCATCTTAAAAACCATAGTCCAGCTATTGTCATTTTCATGTAAGTGGACCGTATTTCTATTTAATCTCCACCAAGTCTTATGATCTTGTCTGAAGTATGGCCAATTAATACTAAACGTGACTAATCCCTTCCACTAGATTTAATCCCCATTAGTTGACATCATTTTTATTTACAATAGTCTAAGCATTAATTATACAAAGTTGTGTGGCCAAAAAAATGAACAAAGGGCCAAAGCTCTCAACTCATAATATTCCTATGGATCATATTCTTTTTTTCAAAAAATTACAGTTCTACAGAAATACACACATATACTGGACGACTAGGAATGGACAAGATGATTCTAAGAGATCAGGAAGCATCAGAGGAGAGAAGAACCTTAAACTACTTTATGTCGTTCACTAAATAAGCATCACAACACGCACTTCTCAGACCTCATCAAGCTTTCACATCCTCTCCGGTAAGCTTTAAGTTCATTTCTTCCTCCTCCATTCATCTTCTTCTAACCTATCGCGGAGTTCCTTCATTTCCTTTTATTAAAAATAATTGTAATAGGTGTAACCCCCATAAGGTAATTATATCCGGACTACGAAATTTAAGTGAAATAGAGACCGATAAGACAAAAATCATTTTTATAATCACTTATCTCCAAGAGATGGGGTTAACAAACCAAACATTTAAAATAGAATTCATCTGGTCTCACATTCACTTTCGAATAAAATTACCTGTGTAGTTATATCACATAATAAATATCAGAGTGCGTAACCGAAATCCCGGCAACCCCGGGTTACTTATATATATATAATGGGTTTAAAGTTTTCCCAAAATGGGGATTACATGACCAAAATTCATATTTATATCTCATATACAAAGTAATCCCAAAATCCAAAATAGATAACCAACGATCCGAATTCCAGTATGTCCCTACTAGCCCTAACCACTCCTGGTTGGCTGCTTATCCTTGGAACCACTCGCTCTGTCTGAAAATGTTAGTCATTTGGAAAGAGTGAGATTCTAAAGAATCTCAGTAGTAACAAATCATTCATAACACACGTAATTATATAGCATGTAAGCAAATCATCACATAATAGCAGCAACACAAATCACACTCCACCTTCATTCCCTTTTACCGCCAGGAAGGCACACCGTCCTAACCCGAACTGTTGTTAGCGACTCAGGGACTATTGGTATGGCAATGCATACGAATAGCCTTACGGCTCACATATAGCCTTTCGGGGCACAAATAGCCTTTCGGCTTACATAATCACAAATGTTATGCCCTAACCTCATCCCCTTTTACCGCCGAAAAGGCACACAGCCCTTACCCGAACCGTTATTAGCAACTCAGGGACTATCGGAATAGCAACACATACACAATTCCACAAATATTGCAGCATACGAATCCATCACAAACTAATGATATAACACACATACAATGCATCACATACGATATAAAGGAAAAGTACTACCAGAATCTTTCCTGACTTTCTTTGGCTCCGCAGGCTCATGAGGTCAACAGATATCAAATCCAATACCAAATTAGGGACAACCAATCAATTTCTTTTCCAAGTGTATATTTTCATAATACTTTAAGTTGGTTATCATTTAGGACTCTTTAGGTGACTATTAGAGGCCTAAACATATGCCTAAAGGGTTGGGAGAACTACCCTGAAAATCCCTTTTTCGAAAGGTAAAACAGTGATTTTAGGCTGGCTCACTCGAGTGATGAGACACTCGTGCCCAAGTGAGAACGGTTCTCTCTCGTGAGTGTTTGACAGTGAGCAACCATCATGGCCAGAAAGTGCTTACTGCACTCAAGCACATAGCTTTGCACTCAGGTGATGACTCCAAACTCACTCGAGTAACCAAAAGTGCAAGATAAGAAGTGAAAACCAGGGAGCACAAGCAACATCAGAGGGACAAGCTCACTCGAGCATACCCCCCAATTCTCGGGTATGTATTTATCTGCTTTCTTTTTTATAATAATGACAAATTAATAATATATACTGCCTCCAATTTTTATTATAGGCACTTCTAACCAATTCTCACATGTTAAGAAATGAAAGTTAAGTGCTTAAGTTTGTCCTAAACAGATAAGTTTTTTTAACTTAGCCCGTCTTTAAATGATACTACCTCAAGTCTTTTTTATAAAGAATAAATACCAAATTACATGGTTTAAAATATTAATTAAAAGCAATAAATGTATAACTTATGCACTTCCTTTCCAATTACACCTTTGTTTAGAAAGAGTGTACATGAGAGACAGTGGGTGGAAACTTATTGTAGAAAGATAATAAGTGACATATTTTTTAATAAGGGTAAAACTAGAAAGAGTAGTTTAAACTTTCAAATAAATAAGATTTGTTTCTTATATTAAGGATCACCCCTATAAGAAAGAATGTTCTTTATAAAAAGGACTAGAGGGAATATGATTTAATTTTTCCTAATTTGGAACTAAAAATTACTTTTAATCATACTATGTAATTACTACAAAAAACACTGAATTTCTGACAAAATTTGTTATTGATTTGCGACGAAAAACGATTTCCGACGGAATGGATTCACTCGCTAATAGTAGCATGACAAACCAATTTCCAACGGAATTGGAATTCCGTCACAAATTTCTGATAGAATTCCATCACAAATTGGGATTCCGTTGGAAATTATTCTACGAAATTCCATCGGAAATTTATTTTTAATTTTTAAATTTTTAAAATGCCACATGGCATGTTTGTACGCTGCCACATGGCATTTTTGGCTATCGCCACCTCACAGCTAATGCCTAGCTCCCCCACTTGTCGCCTCCATATTTCCTAAAAAAATGCTTCCCAAGAGGATTCAAACCCACGCACCGCCAGCACGCACGCAACACCTTACCAGTTGCACTGGAATGCTTTAGAATTATATTATTGCAACACTATATATATATAACCTCATTATATATAATCAATTATTTATAAATATATATTTTTTTCTTATACAACAATATATTTTATTATCAAAAAATAAACATAATTTTAATAACACTATAAAATGATGTTTATATATTCTTATAACTTTTAATATAGATTAATTTCAAACGAAAAAAAAAATTTACATCTTAAATAAATTTCATATGACTAAATTTTGCCTAATTTCTAAAATTGAAATTTATTTTTTATTAATAATTAATAATATAATAAATGAATTTTAATATGATGATTTTACCCCTACAAGGACCAAAACTTATGGTTGGAAACTTGAAGGGCCAAAACTGAAATGAGGACAAACTCGAGGGATGAAAGATGATATTAACCCTAATTTTTAAATATATATGTCAATAATATAATAATTTTAATTTTTGTGAAGATATTTTTTTAAAATTAAATTTATTTAAATAATAATATTTTTTTAAATTTTTTTGAAGAAATTATTCCATGGCAAATTGCCAAGGACAATTTCGTGGCTAATTATGTGGCAAAATTATTTGCTATGGAAAATTTCTGACGAATTTCCTACGGAATTTTCCATGAAAATAAATTCTGTGGTAAATTCCATTGAAAATTTAGTGTTTTTTTGTAGTGAATAAGAAGCAAAGCCAGCAAGCAAGCACGCGAACACACACATATATATCTATGTATGGGGATATTCATGAGTGGCTAATTGTTAACAAAAGTGATTAGAGAAAAATAATAGAGAAGATGAAGAGTTATGTATTATTTACATAAGAGCAACATGCTTATACAAGAACCTTACCCACTTGGGTTATTACTAATCTACCCTTACTTGAGGGAAATAACCAACCCTACTTGGGGATTAAAAGGAACTTCCCTCTTTAGGCTTTGTTTGGTTGGAGGTAAGGTTAGGTTAGGATGGGGTTGATTTTGTTTGGTTGGAGGTTAGGTTAGGTTGGGGTAGGTTGGGGGTAAAAAAGTGATGTTTGGTTGGAAGGAGGTTAGGTTAGGTGTTGGATATTTTTTTGTCTTCTAGTGGTAACCTAACCTAGGTTCTAAAACCTCCAAAATTGGGGTTTTTCCTAGGTGAGAGATATTTGTCTTCAATTGTGACTAAATTGCCCATGGCAATTTTTTAAAATTCCAACACTGCCCTAACTTGACCTCCTGATTCAACGAACTTTCCAAATAATAATAATTTTATAAATAATTATTTATATGCTTATTACATGAATAATTATTTTATAAATAATTATTATTAATAAATACATTATAAAAGAAGAAGGAAAATATGTAGAAGGGCATTTTAACCTCCTCTAACCTAACTTAACTTAAATAAACCTCACTTAACCTAACCTTCGTTGAATCAAACAACATTATAACCTCTTCTAACCTAACTTAAGTAAACCTCACTTAACTTAACCTTCGTTGAACCAAACAATGCCTTAGATACTGACTCAAATTATCCTCTATCTTAATATGGTGAAGATCTCACTATCCTATATACTCTAAACACATTAACTAAGATCCTTTATATATAGAACCAACTAACTAATCAGTTAATTATACCTTAAAATCTCTAACACTAATAGTAATATTTATGCAACTATAATCAATGTTTTCTGACCTGGACCAGACCGGACGGTAGAGCCAATTTGGCTGTAGACCAGAGGTAAGTGTGGCTCATCTTCTTCCTTTGGACCGTCTTTGCAGTTGAGCCGGGTTAGACTGGCACAAACCAGCTTTTAAGTTGGAAATAGTTTAAAAGGCGGAAGCCGGAACGAGTAAAAGAAAACCAGCCGGCTCTAGAGTCAAAGGAAAAATTAAAGACAGAGACATGCAGATGAACAGAGAAGACCGAAGATGAAAGAAGAAAATCAAAAAAGAGGAAAACCTACAAAGATCAACTCATCAGCTTCAGATCTAGTTGTTTATCAGCCAAAAACTTTAACTTTAGATTTAGGCTATTATGATATTTGCTCATGACAAAATGAACTCCTAATTTTGTTGACTAAATTCCTTTTATTATTTATGTGACCATCTTTACTAATTCTCATATATATATATATATCTCCTTATGTCCAAAATGGAAAGGTACAAATGACATCTCAACTCAAGATAAACATTTAACTACAATGATGATATGGAAGGAATTATACATGAATATAGGGGGAATACCTCACCAAATAAATTCCCTCTTCAAAGAGAAGTTATAGCAAACAACTTTATTTGTATAACTTAATATTGCAAACTAGCAACTTTACAAATAAACTTAAGTTGTTGCTTACCTCATGTTTATCATGAATTAACACCTTCATTTGGAATTTATGATCACTCTCGATATTTATGTTCTAGTCAAATTTCTTGAAGTATATCACGTAGTAACTATGAATTGCCAAATTTTAATCACCATTGATCTCAACTGAATCCATTGATGGATTGAAACTCAAAAAGGTGAGTGCCATGTAAAACCAATGTTCTACCACAATAAGAGGTGGGAATCCTCCATATGTGATCACTCTCAATGAGTTTGATCACTCCCACTAATTTTGGCATTCCTAAATAATCTAGCATTTCAAGATACTACACAAAACTGTAAATTAAAATGGTCAACTTACTTAAATTCCCAAGATATCTTGCATTTTCACTAAAATACGCAGTCTCAGGATATTTTCCTTCCACACTCTTTCTTTTATAAGACAATTCTATGTAAGAGTATATTTTAAATCAAGCTTCCAACCTTTAAGATTTTAAAAGGATTTAAACATAAATTTTGTTGGGATCTTTAAAATATACATACTTGTCTTTAGTGTGCCCTTTAAGAGGAAAACCGTATCATGCAAAATGTCTATTAACTTTATGTTTCTTCTATCAATTTCACCTATATTAGGTGAGTTCAAGTATGAAAAAAATTTACATATAGACTAAATTCTAGTCCACTAATGATGCACTTATCATGTCACCCATCCCTTCCAAGTAATTTCATTATATTAATCTGATTATTAGATTAACCATCCAATCTTGCTCTATATACTCCCAATGTGTCGAATGAAACTACTTAATTATAAAGCAGATAACATTTGGGTATTGAAAGGTCAACTATAAGGAGAGATGATTTATTTCACAAAATTAGAACATAATCAATGGAAAGTGTAATGAAGACATCTTACCCTATCATGGAGAATAACTTTTATAGTCAACAATGTAACAACAATTATGAGAAATTCTAAATTCATCTTTTAGACTATAACAAGCCATTGACTTTGTTCTATTCTTATGTACCCATGATGACCAGCTTTTAATTGAGATTAATTTAATGAGATAATTATATCTCATAATGTTATCCCACTTCTTATGCCAGTATCATTAAGTACTAGAACTTTCCTTATGCCAATTTTATCCTAATGGAAAGAGTAATATTTATCTTCTTATAGGCTCAACGATTATCTCTAATAACTTCTATCAAAATAAGTAATTAAATATAAAAATCATGCTACAAGATCAAAATGAAAATTAATCATGCTTACAAAACAATTATAAGAGGCAAAGTAAAAGCCATCACATACAAGTGTATATTTACCCATGTAAATCATACAATTATAAATTCGTATCACTAAGGTCTACTTGTGGGCAAAGACATTAGCATAACATGAATTTATCTTGAATTGATGAATCTAGAATGTAGTTATATTTTCTAATACCTGTGGGTTACTTAGAAAATATAATATCATTCTATTCCACCCTAATTAAATGTATGATTATAATTATCTACCTGTAGACAAAGATTAATTATAATTGTACATTTAATTACAATTGATGTCTTTATATCTTTGTGTGATGTATTTTGTTCATTAGAACAAAATGGAGTGTATGTACCTAGTGAGGATGTTGTAGCTACTCCTCGATTCTACATACTCATTACAAAGACATCATATCGTTGTGTATACTAATTGTACATATAATTATAATTTGATATGGTAAAACCTTATGTGATTAACTATGCAAATAACATGTGCATAAGGATGCTGTGCTATTCCTTAAACAAAATATGTATGCTAATAACTAATATCAAATATGTACAATTAAAATGCCATATATATACACACTATCAATAGGAATCCTAATTAATTAATCAATTTCTGAAGATTGATATTATAAAGTCTATATGTGATTATGTATGCATGTTGTAAGAGGGTGTTGTAGCTACTACTCTAGCATACAAGTCAATCATAAATATCAATTTTGTACACTTCAATTCTGTATATGCATAGCTTCATAGAGGACTTAACCAAATAATTTAATCAACATAAGTGACTAAATACAATCCTCATATGATTTGGGTAGTCGTAATGTCTTACTAGAGGCCGCTTGCGACTTTTGGGTTAGTATAGTTATTGGCCAACTGCCAACTTCATATGGGCCTATAGGGTCGCACACAAGAATGACCAAACATGAGATAATGTTTAATTTAGGGTGGGCGATTTATATATATATATATATAATATGAAATTCGTTAATAAAATTATATAGATATATATTTTTGAAATACATATCTTATATTATATATATATATATATATATGTATATATATATTATATGATATTATAATATTTTTTTAGTTTTAAATTTAATTTATTAAGATATATTAAATTTAATAACTAACACGATACATATATAGTATCTCAGATTTAATTTATGAAGATAAATTAAATCTAATGGCTCTTTATTTGGATTAAATAATAGGTTAAATTAAAATTGTTGGACATAATTAATTTAAATTGAATTTATTTAATTAGCTTATCAAGATAATTAATTGTTGATTAATTTTGAAATTAATGATGAATAATTTTGAAATTTGAATATAGCCATCATAGGTTATAAACTTGATAGAGCAGATATACTCATACGCGCATGAGAATTCAGAGTCGCAAGGGAAACCCCTAAAAACATCGGAGGCGCTAGCACGCAGTCTCAATTGGAGAGCGTTGGTGTGGATACCGATAGAGGGAGTGGACCTAACGTGTTGGCTCCTAGAGATGTGAAAACCATAAGTTGAAAAAGGTATGAGTTCTTTCTAACCCGATTTAAACGTCATTGATAGATCCTCGATTAGGATCGGTAAAATTTTTTTAAATTGTTTCACTGTGCCTGCCGATCCTAACAGTGGTATCATAGCCAGGCCAATTGTGCGTTTAAATTGAGTTTATGTTCTTATACATGTGATATATATTGGATATATATGTGTGGTTATAAGAAAACATCTGAATATGTTAATAAGAAACGGAATATGTTCAACGTTATTGTGCGTTTTCAGATAGAGCTGTGTGTTTATGCGATTTGGTGAAATTGTTTCGATTACATGCGTTATGTTCTGTTTTCAATTCTGCCACTAGCATCGCAATTTCTATTCTGAATAGGCTTGCATGAAATCGGGTAGGGTACCTGAGTTCATAGTTGGTGGCAATCCAATCGGGTTTAAATTTGGATATCTATTCGGGTAATAGTGATCCGAACTATGGGGAAGACAATCTAGATCAGAAGCGTTCTGGGCCATTGTTGTTTTTTGAAACTGGGCTGAAATCCCTTAAGAATTGGACTAAACGAATTTTTTGAAAAATTGGGTCCGAAATTTTAAAATTTTCAAATATTTCTTTTAAAAGGAATGTGCCCTTTTTCAAAAGCTCCAAGGGCACTACCCCTTGAAACCCAGCACGAGCACTACCCCTTGACCCCACCCGCTAATGGGCTAGCGGGACCATCGTGGCTACTTCTACGTAGTGCAATATAATCTGATCACGACATTTATTGCTTTTCATATTGTATGAATTCTTGTTGTGGTTTATTATATATACTTGTTTGGGTATGGTGAACAACATGGCTTTAGAATTTTACAAAGGGTTGTAATATATAAATATGGCCTGCGTGCCATGCCTTTCTCTAAATACTCTCGATGTACCTTTTCTTCTTATCTCACTCCCCTCGAATGTTTAAACGAGGTTTCTCTCAATGTATTTCTTTTCTTATTTAGAGAAGTCCTTGTTACGTGGTGTGAATGATCAATTAAATAGTGCAAGTGTACACTGTCGTAATCAAGTAATATAGAAGTGAGTAGAGTATCGTTCCTACGAGGATTGATCACTAAGTACCAAAATGGGTAATTTTAATTCTATTTAGTCGATCGATAAATTGGTGATTGAGAGTACAAATAAAATAAAAAATAATTAAATATAAGTGCAGATGATATGAAAATAAATATGAGAAAAAGGTATAGGGATTAGATTTCACTTAACAAATTTCGGATTGAATCACTTATATATTCTAGCCCAATTTATTCCACATGATTGATAGTCGAGTTTCTCTAATTTAATTACTAGCCTCTTCCAAGGTCAAGCAATTCTATAATTAATTGCTAATCCAATATATTCCTATATGAATTTAAGCAATTAATTATGCATTAAGATTTATGAAACTCAATAAGACTACACAACTCATGAATATATTCCTATTTCATATGCAAGTCATGATTTTAATTATAGAATCTACACACATGCATCTCCTTCCGGTCTCAACATGCATATTGTAATCATTCAAAAGGTGGCCAATTAAATGAAAGCATTAAGAACAATAATTAAAACTCAATCATGAAAGAGAAATTAAAACTAGATTTAATAAGTTAAGATTCAATCCGTCATTAGTAAGCTACGTCATCACCATAGAAAAATGAAAATTTAGCTCATGAAAAAATTAAAAACAAAACCAAAATAAATTGACATTATATGAAGCTAGAATGAAATCTTCATAAATATTGCATAAAGTTGAATATTGAATTCTCAAACATAAATATACAACCAAAAAGATACATGAAAAACTGGAGAAATCTAGCCGTCCATTTAGGAGGTAAAACCTTCCATGTAGGCAGCATGCAAAAAAGTAATACAATACTAAGCCTTCTATGTAGGAGGCATGCAAAAAGTAATATAATACTAAGCCTTCTATATAGGAGGCATGAAAAAAAATAATACAATACATAAAATTAAAAATAAAAAATAAACCAATTTATTTAGAACTGTCAGAGAAAATATCTCTCCCTGTCAGAGAAGTATCTTCTTGTCAGAGAAAAATCTCCACTATATTTCTTCTCTCCTCCTCCTTCCATTTTGCAAAGAAGCACACACACACACATATATATATATATATATATATAGGCAAGCGAAGTTCGTCTGTTGCTTCTTCTTTTTTTCCACGGGTGCTACAGTGTTTTGCCTTCTTTTCACGCATGAACATGACTTCTCAGCAAACCTACGTATTTTTTCCACGACTGCTACAGTGTTTTGTCACCTGCTACATTGATTCCGTATGCTATAGTCACCTCCGTCAGCTGTAGTAATACCCTGCTATAGTGATTCCGTCATGAATAGTGACCGACGCTACAGTACTGACCTTTTTTATATTTTTATTATTTTTTTAAATACTATTTATTTTACACCCAAATATATTATATTAAGCTCAAATATCGTCCATAAAATCATCATATAAGAAAAAATAAATATGTAAATATTTTACTTATCAAATTCCCCCACACTTAGCTCTTGGACGTCCTCGGACAAGGAATGACTAATAAGTGCTTCCAACAAAATAAGAAGTGTCAAGTCATAAGCAAGAACACAATTGTAAAGTAAAGATATCATAGTATTCATGAATCAACAAAAATATAAATTGGTAACTTTGTTTGAAAATGAATAAACCGAGTTTGTAAGTGTAACTCATTCTCTCAATCTCTCAAGTGTTTAAGGTAAGTGCTTCGCTCAAATTCAAAAATAAAAAAAATTGCACTACCATAGGCTTGCTAAAAATCTCAATCTCCACTACTTATTTCACATGCATAATTCAAATCAAAAGGACTTATTAAGGGTTGTAATGGGGTTAAGGTAAAAGGAATGTAAAACATGATATGAAAAGCTATATTTAAGAAATTTAATAGAACAATTGAAAAATGGGCTACTTATAAATTTATTTCATCATAACAACCCACAATTCAAATACTTGACATATTTTTTTTTCTCTTTTTTTTTTTTTGAATTGCAACTATAAAATTGATGATATATACAACCCCACACTTTGTCAATAGCCCATTTCACAAGAATTTCTAATGCTCTACCAATCTTCCGAATAAGGTAAAAGCACTTGATATATCATTAAAGTACATGTTAATGGGTTGAGAACAAAGAAACAGTCAATTAAGCTCAAAGGGGCTTATCAACGGTATAATTGCAAGGTTGGCTGTTTGCCTCTGGCTAAAGGAAATGAATGCCTTTATCATTTTTGAATGTGCATGTGAGATGTAATTTCAATTAGATTTAAAGCAAGTTTTAGAGTGACAACTTAATAGATGAATATCACACACAAGAGAAATAAACATTATAGGCTCAGAAGCTCACGGCTAAGGGTTTTTAAATTCAGTTCATTCAATCTCAAAGTTCATCACCAATTTCAACAATTAGTTGTTCATTCATGCTATAAAATCTCTAAATTCAATTGATCCATCCTTAAAACTTATATACTTCTTAAGATCATTACAAAGCACTTGAACAATTTTTTTTTTTGAAAAAGATAAAAAAAATTGCAACCAATAAAATGCAATTAATGAAATGCGTCTCAGGAGTTAAGAATAACTCCTTACTCTGCCATTTTTTCCATACCCCATGCATCTAATAGTTTTACTAACTAACAAAAGAAAAACATAAGAAAATTTTTTTTTCTCCTCCCCCAACCTACATCAGACATTGTCCCCAATGTCTTTTAGAGCTCAGAGGAAGGTTTTTTTTAAACATAAACACATAATAAAGTAAAACCAAGAGGTTAAGGAAAGTTACAACCGAAGAGTGGTATCTGGATTCTGGTTCTGACTGCCATCTGAAGATTGCCCACCTATTTGCTTGACGAGTAGATCTGGTTTAGGTATATAGGTTTGCAGTTGATCGAGCAGCTGATCAGCAGTTGGTCCAGAAATTATGGAATGGCGAGTCGCTTGGGGTATAAATCCTGTTTCCACAGCATGATCAAGAAAATACAACAGATTATCATAAAAACCATTAACATTTAACAATCCTAATGGCTTTTTGTGATAGTTTAACTTAGCCTAATATGCAACGCTAGAAATGCCATCCAACGTCTCCAAACCATCAGGTAGAGCAATGAAAGTTTGAGCATGGTAGAACATTAGTCCATTTGTTCAGGCAAGCTCAAAACCTGTAACTCTTATCCTAAGGAAAAAGCGTGATCTTGCAACTCCTTACACTTAAACCCTTGCTTCCATTCATAGATGCAGAAATGGCCACACTTCCCTTTAGGCCCTGGATGCCTCCCCCGTACACAAAGTTCATTCTTCTGGCAGCTAATGCAATTCCCAGTTCATTTGCTACTGTTATAAACTCTCCTTTCTTGCCCAAATCAGTTTCACCAAAAATGGAAATAGATGTAAATCTACATTTTTGTGAAATA
The DNA here is from genome assembly GCA_963210345.1 of Inga oerstediana. Lineage (NCBI taxonomy): Eukaryota > Viridiplantae > Streptophyta > Magnoliopsida > Fabales > Fabaceae > Inga > Inga oerstediana. The sequence continues at coordinate 37,465,248 of OY723406.1, forward strand.
CCCATTTTCTCTTTTTTTCTCTCGGACCATGTATGCTTACAAGTGGAAGAGTGCATATTTACAAGTGAAGAGTATATGCTTACAAGTAAAAGAGTACATATATATAACACTAAAACAACTACAACTAAATCACACAAATCACACATTTTTCAAAGAAGTTTGAAAAAATTTCTGACACAGATGATCGGTGGGCCATTGCGTGAAGAAATTAAAAAAAAAGAGGAAAGAAAGTCAAAAGATAAAGTAGAGTAGACAAAAGCTGCCGAAAAGATAAGAAAGATTAGACAAAAGCTATGGAAAAGATAAAACAAATTAAACAAAAGCATGATTATGTACAGTAGTTGTGATTTTGGTTCACATCTTCCTTTGGTTTTATGTCCAGTAACGTCTTGAACGATTTCTATGAATCGAGGATTGGCTTCCCATCCAGTTTTCTTATAAACTGGCAAACATGGTCTTTTTTTGTCAGATTCCCAAGATAGTAGCGCCATTTTTCTTGGTTGAATACATTCAATGCGATAAACATCACCACTTGGATGCGTCTCAAGAGTTTGAATGATGTCATCCAGGGTCTCCTTACTCAGTCCATCCTTTATAAATTTAATTTTATCTTCTCAATTTATAGCAAACATTCATTCTTTTAGCTCTTCTCTTTTTGGAGTAAGAACTTCTTCCCATTCCTGGTAAAGGTTGAACAACTGATTTATTAAACTCATCTGCTAAACGTTCCTTAGCCTCAATGATCTAGCGTATGTCCTCAGGAAGGCCTAAACGCTTGAATACTTTTATCCTTTCAAGTCAACAGTTATAGAGCTTCCTGAGCACATCTTTGGGAAGAGTGGGGAACCTATTCTTAAGCTTTGCAAGAGATTTCTCCATGGTAACTTAAAAAGAAACCTATGAAAACTAAAATATCAACGCAGTGCAGTGTGTTTCAGTGAGTAGGAAAGAAAAATGAGAGAGTAGGAAAGAAGTTTGAGAGAGTAGGAAAGAAATTTGAGAGAGTAGGAAAGAAATTTTGGAGTTGCTTCCCAAATAGCTGCCCTTCTTTAATGTCTTTAGTTAGACAAAAACCAAACCAAATTTTTTTTAAATTTTTATTTATTTATATATATATATATATATTTTAAAAAAATTACTAGATTGAGGACTTACCTGTTGGTTCCTCAAATATGATGACAGATTTCAAAGTGTTGAGTGCACCTTCATTGTATTCTTTGAGCCTTTGCCCATTCACTTTGAATTTTCAATCACCATCTTGAATCTCCACAGTTCAATATGGCCATACTTGAATCACAGTAAAAGGACCTGACCACCTTGATCTCAGCTTTCCTGGAAAGAGCTTTAACCTTGAGTTGTATAAAAGCACTTTTTGTCCCGGTGTGAACTCTCTGCTCAAAATTCTTCTGTCATGCCACATTTTTGTCTTCTCCTTGTATAACTTGGCATTTTCATAAGCTTGTTGTCTGAATTCTTCAAGCTCATTGAGTTGGAGAAGGCTTTTCTCACCAGCTGCCTTTAAGTCAAAGTTTAAGGCTTTTACTGCCCAATATGCTTTGTGCTCCATTTCTACTGGAAGATGGCATGCTTTTCCGTAGACCAGTTGATATGGGGATGTACCAATTGGTGTCTTGAAGGCAGTTCTATAAGCCCAAAGTGCATCTTCTAATTTCTGTGCCCAGTCCTTCCGATTGGAGTTCACTATCTTGTCTAAGATCCACTTCAACTGTCTGTTTGAGATTTCCACCTGCCCACTAGTTTGTGGATGATATGGAGTTGCAACCTTATGAGTTACTCCATATTTAGCTAACACAGACTGAAGTTGCTGATTACAAAAATGCCTTCCTCCATCGCTGATAATAGCTCTAGGCACTCCAAATCTTGTAAAAATATTTTTCCTTAGAAACTTCACAACCACTCGAGAATCATTTGTTGGAAAAGCAGCTACTTCAACCCACTTGGAGACATAATCAACAGCTACCAAAATGAATTGATTACTAAATGAGGATGAAAAAGGCCCCATAAAATCGATCCCCCACATATCAAAAAGTTCAACTTCTAAGATGTTGGTTAAAGGGGCTTCATGTCTCCTTGAGATCTTTCCCGTTCTTTGATATCTGTCACAGGTTGCCATAATTATGTGAGCATCCTTGAAGAGTATAGGCCAATAAAATCCTGATTGAAGGACTTTAGTAGCTGTTCTATTTGCTCCAAAATGACCACCATATGGGGATGAATGGCAGTGATTTAAGATGCTATCCATTTCTTCTTTAGGAACACATCACCTGATAATTTGATCTGGGCTTTGTTTGTATAAGAACGGATCCTCCCAAAAGTAATGCCTTACATCAGCCAGAAACTTCTTTTGCATTTTAGAAAGTTCATAAGGCATTACCCCGCTTGCCAAATAATTCACAATATCAGCATACCAAGGAGTAGGTTGTAACTGTATGATAAAAAGTTGCTCATCTGGGAAATTCTCCTGGATTGGTGATTCTCTCTTTCGTTCAGGTTATTCTAACCGAGAAAGATGATCTGCAATGAGATTCTCGGTCCCTTTTTTATCTTTGATCTCCAAGTCAAATTCTTGTAGAAGAAGCACCCATCTGATCAGTCTGGGCTTAGCATCTTTCTTCTCAATCAAGTATTTGATTGCTGAGTGGTCCGTCCAGACAATGACCTTTGACCTGATCAAGTATGCTCTGAATTTGTCGAATGTAAACACAACTGCTAATAGCTCCTTTTCTGTTGTTGCATAATTCAGCTGTGCATTTGAGAGTGTCCTGCTAGCTAATAGATGGCATGAAAGACCTTGTCTTTTCTTTGGCCCAAAACAGCTCCAACTGCATAATCACTTGCATCACACATCATCTCAAATGGAAGATTCCAATCTGGAGCTATGATAACTGGTGTAGAAGTCAAAGCACTTTTTAGAGTTTGGAAGGTGATAAGCACTCCTTATTAAACACAAAGGGAGTGTTTTTCTCCAATAGCATGCAAAGTGGCTTTGTGATTTTTGAGAAGTCCTTGATGAATCTTCTATAGAAGCCAACATATCCCAAAAAACTCTGAATGCCCTTAATTGAGGAAGGAGGTAGTAGCTTTTGAATTGTTTCAATCTTAGCTCGGTCTACTTCAATGCCTCGATTAGATACCTTGTGACCCAGCACGATTCCTTCTTTCACCATAAAATGGCATTTCTCCCAATTTAGAACCAAGTTTGTCTCCACACAACGTTGCAAGACTTTTGCCAAATTTGAAAGACAATGATCAAATGATTCTCCAAAAACTGAAAAATCATCCATGAATACCTCAATGAACCTTTCCACCATGTCTGAGAAGATCGCCATCATACTCCTTTGAAATGTTGCTGGTGCATTACATAAACCAAATGGCATCTTTCTGAAGGCAAAAGTACCATATGGACATGTAAAAGTTGTTTTCTCTTGATCCTCTGGTGCAATTGTAATTTGATTATATCCTGTGTACCTATACAGGAAACAATAATAGGCTTTCCCTGCTAATCTGTCAAGCATCTGGTCTATAAATGGCAGAGGGAAGTGATCTTTTCTAGTGGCTTTATTAAGCTTTCTATAGTCAATGCACACTCTCCATCCAGTCACCGTTCGTTGTGGAATTAGTTCATTTTTCTCGTTGGGCACTACTGTCATTCCACCTTTCTTTGGCACAACTTGAACTGGGCTTACCCATTGACTGTCGAAGATTGGGTAGATTATACCAGCATCTAGCCACTTTATTACCTCCTTTCTCACTACCTCCTTCATATTCGGATTGAGTCTTCTCTAGTGCTCAATTGTTGGCTTGTAGTTGTCCTCCATCAAGATCTTATGCATATACATTGAAGGACTAATCCTTCTTATATCAGCTATTGACCATCCAAATACTGCTTTATACTCCCTTAGAACTCTTAATAACTTTTATTCTTCTTCAGGAGTAAAAGCTGCTGAGACGATTACTGGTAATGTTGAATTTTCTCCCAGATAAGCATACTTCAAGTGGGATGGCAATACTTTCAACTCCAGTACTGGTGGTTTCTCTATTGATGGTACCGACTTACTCGGCCTTTCCCCCAGATCTTCAAATGGTTTCTTGATAAAAATCGGGGAATTTGCTTCCAAGTACTTAATCTGCTCTAAGACTTCAGGATTAGTAGATTTTGATACATCTACCATTCCTATTGCTAATGGTTGATCCATGCAAATTTTGTCTATCATGTATTTTGTGCAACTGGATAATGTGTCGACTCTGTAGCATGTGTCACCATCATCTAGAAAGGATAAAGCCTTGAAAATGTTGAAGGAAACTTGATTATCTTGAACTCACAAGGTTAACTTCCCCTGTTGCACATCTAGTAATGTTCTCCCAGTTGCTAGGAATGGCCTTCCAAGAATGATAGGAATTTCTTGGTCTTCTTCCATGTCGAGTATTATGAAATCAGCTGGGAATATGAGTTTGTCCACCTTCACCAGAACATCTTCTAAGACACCCCTCGGATGCTTTATTGATCAGTCCACCAAAAGTAATGAAACTGAGGTTAGCTTCACCTCTCCAAGACCAAGTTTTTTGTAGACAGATAGAGGTATGAGGTTTACACTTGCTCTAAGATTACAAAGTACTTTTTCAAAGTGACATTGACCTATGGTGCAAGGTATGCAGAAGCTTCCTGGATCTTTCAGTTTTGGAGGTAATTTCTTTTGGAGAATAGCACTGCACTCCTCAGTAAGTGCAACTGTTTCAAATTTCTCAAGATTACGCTTATTTGAAAGAATGTCCTTCATGAATTTTGCATAACTGGACATTTGGGCAAGAGCGTCTGCGAAAGGAATGTTGATGTGCAACTTTTTGAAAACCTCCAGAAATTTTGCAAATTGCTTGTCTAGCTTTGCCTTCACAAGTCTCTGAGGGTATGGAACTGGTGGTACATGTGGAGGAGGATTGTCTGGAAAGCTGATTCTTCCTGGTATCACATCATCCTCCTTCTGTTCTTGTACTTCCTCCTTCTGTTCTTCTCCACCTTCTTTCTTTTCTCCGTCATCCTTCTTTTTAATTAAAGGATCTTTCAATTCTTTCCTACTTCTTAGTGCAACGGCCTTCACATGCTCTCTTGGGTTTCTTTCGGTGTCACTTGGTAGAGTTCCTGGTTGTCTGGAATTCAGCATATTTGCAATCTGGCCCATCTGGATCTCCAAGTTCTTTATTGAGGCATCTTGGCTTTTGATTGTTGCATCAGTCCTAGCCATGAATTGAGATGTATTCATGGTTAGTTGAGCCAGTGAATCCTCCAAATTCACTTTCTGTTGTGGTGGATTTGGTTGTTGAAAAGCTTGTTGCTGGTAGTTCCCTTGCGGCTTGAATGCATTTTGATTATTCCTCCAACTAAAGTTTGGATAATTTCCAACCTGGATTATAGGTGTTTGAAAATGGGTCATTCCTTTGATTTCTGATGAAATGAGCTTGCTCCGGGATGAATGAGTGTCCTTCTTGACATTGCGTGCTCACATGAGGTCCTCCACATTGATCACAAGCTTCTGCAGGAGTGCTGATTACATTTGCTTGGGTTGTCAATGATCCTACTTGCTTGGATATAGATACAACTTGAGAAGATAAAGTTGTAAGCACATCCAGCTCGTGCACTCCAAGTACTTTCTTTGAATTGCTACGTTCAGAAGGCCATTGATATGCATTGGCTGCCATCTCCTCAAGTAGATTGTAAGCATCATCTATGTTCTTTCCCATTAAAGATCCTCCAGCTGTGGTATCTACAAGAATTCTGGAGATGTATGTCATCCCACTATAGAAAGTTTGCAGTTGCCACCAATTTGGCAATCCATGATGTGGACATCTCCTTAGCAAATCCTTGTATCTTTCCCATCCTTCATAAAGGCTTTCTTGTTCATGCTGGGTGAATGAGGCAATTTCATTCCTCAGTTTAGCAGTTTTTGCTGAAGGAAAGTATTTCTCCAAAAATTTCTGCACCATGATCTCTCATGTTGTTATACTTCCCACTGGTAGCGATTGTAACCAACTCTTAGCCTTATCCCTAAGTGAGAAAGGGAAAAGTCTAAGTCTAATGGCATCATCAGTAATACTATTATACTTGAATGTGTCACATATTTCTATGAAGTTGGCTATATGTGCATTAGGATCTTCTGTTTGTAAACCACCGAATTGATTTGCTTGCATCATCTGGATAATTGCCGGCTTCATTTCAAAGTTGTTAGCTGCTACTAGTGGTCTACTGATTCCAGAGTTTGTGTCCATGATTGTTGGTGTTACATAGTCACAGAGTGTTTTGGTATCTGTCGTTTCTCCCCCCGGATTTGACATCGGATTGTTTAGGATTGAAGTAAACTACTTCCGAACTCTTCGATTTCTTCGACAAGTTCTTTCAATCTCCAAATCAAAAGGTAATAGTTCAGTCTCCTTCGATCTGGTCATACACTAAGCAAAAGCCTGAAAAGAAACACAAGACACCAAGAAGAAAAAAACGTAATATAAAGACCAAATTAGTATTAAAATTACTTGGTATTGATATTAATGACAACAATCCCTGGCAACGGCACCAAAAACTTGTTACGTGGTGTGAATGATCAATTAAATAGTGCAAGTGTACACTGTCGTAATCAAGTAATATAGAAGTGAGTAGAGTATCGTTCCCACGAGGATTGATCACTAAGTACCAAAATGGGTAATTTTAATTCTATTTAGTCGATCGATAAATTGGTGATTGAGAGTACAAATAAAAGAAAAATAATTAAATATGAGTGCAGATGATATGAAAATAAATATGAGAAAAAGTCATAGGGATTAGATTTCACTTAACAAATTTCAGATTGAATTACTTATCTATTCTAGCCCAATTTATTCCACATGATTGATAGTCAAGTTTCCCTAATTTAATTACTAGCCTCTTCCAAGGTCAAGCAATTCTATAATTAATTGCTAATCCAATATATTCCTATATGAATTTAAGCAATTAATTATGCATTAAGATTTATGAAACTCAATAAGACTACACAACTCATATGAATATATTCCTATTTCATATGCAAGTCATGATTTTAATTATAGGATTTACACACATGCATTTCCTTCTGGTCTCAACATGCATATTGTAATCATTCAAAAGGTGGCCAATCAAATGAAAGCACTAAGAACAATAATTAAAACTAAATCATGAAAGAGAAATTAAAACTAGATTTAATAAGTTAAGATTCAATCCATCATTAGTAAGCTACGTCATCACCCTAGGAAAATGAAAATTTAGCTCATGAAAAAATAAAAAACAAAATCAAAATAAATTGACATTATATGAAGCTAGAATGAAATCTTCATAAATACTGCATAAACTTGAATATTAAATTCTCAAACATAAATATACAACGAAAAAGATACATGAAAAATAGGAGAAATCTAGCCGTCCATTTAGGAGGTAAAACCTTCCATGTAGGCAGCATGCAAAAAAGTAATACAATACTAAACCTTCTATGTATGAGGCATGCAAAAAGTAATATAATACTAAGCCTTCCATGTAGGAGGCATGAAAAAAAAAATACAAGACATAAAATTAAAAATAAAAAATAAACCAATTTATTTAGAACTGTCAGAGAAAATATCTCTCCCTATCAGAGAAGTATCTCCTTGTCAGAGAAAAATCTGCACTATATTTCTTCTCTCCTCCTCTTTCTATTTTGCAAAGAAGCACACACATATATATATAGGCAAGCGAAGTGCGTTTGTTGCTTCTTCTTTTTTTCCACAGGTGCTACAGTGTTTTGCCTTCTTTTCACGCATGAACATGACTTCTCAACAAACCTACGTATTTTTTCCACGACTGCTACAGTGTTTTGTCACCTGCTACAATGATTCCGTATGCTACAGTTACCTCCGTCCGCTGCAGTAACGCCCTGCTATAGTGATTCCTGCATGAATAGTGACCGACGCTACAGTACTGACCTTTTTTATATTTTTATTATTTTTTTAAATACTATTTATTTTACACGCAAATATATTATATTAAGCTCAAATATCATTCATAAAATCATCATATAAGGAAAAATAAATATGCAAATATTTTACTTATCAGTCCTCTCATTGGCTTAGGAGGATTTTAGGTTGGTAAGCCATATTGTGTCACTTTTAAATTATGCTTTTGATAAGATCATTGCATGAATACTTTTACGTTTATATGTATTTATCTGTATGAGATACGACCATGATTCCATTCATATAAACAAGACTAATTAATTGAGCCCTCTAATCAAATATTAAGTCTTAATGCCATCAATTAATGAATACCTGTCAAAACCTAGATCGCTCAATTACGGAAACCACCAAAGTGGATGAACTTAAGTTATCTTGATGAGACAAGCATGAGTAATGGTGCTACTCATAATATTCATTATTGTTTTGACTTAATTGAGATTAACAAAACGGTTTTGAATCTCAAGGCGTTAAATGGGATTAAACATGTCGGATCATATGATGATCAAATCCCATAAACATCTAAGAGTTACATGTGATGTAATTGGTAAATAGGTTACCTGTCTAAATAACTTGAATTTAAGCATCTTGCCAAAACGGACTTAAGTTTAAGCCAAATATGGATCTTAACCCACTAATTATTATTTTGAGGGTTGTTAATTTAGTGGGAGATTAATAACTAACTTTGCATATTTTAATTGTAGAATCATGTCGACCAGTAATACTGCTACGCTATCGTTGCGATCGGTCCTTGAGAAGGACAAACTCAATGGGACAAACTTTCTTGACTGGTTCAAGAACTTGAGAATTGTTCTCAAGTAGGAAAGAAAGTCTTATGTCCTAGAACAACCCATTCTTGAGGAGCCTGCAGTCAATGCTCCAAGTGCTCAGAGAGATGCTTACACCAAGCATAAGGATGACTCTGTGGATGTAGGTTGCCTAATACTTGCCACTATGGTTCCAGAGCTCCAAGAGATCTGGAACTTATGGAGGCTCATAAGATGATTGTCCATATCAAGGAAATGTTCCAACAACAGGCAACACAAGAAAGGTATGAGACCACAAAGGCCTTACATTCCTGTAAGATGGCTGAAGGTGCATCAGTTAGTACTCATATGTTAAAGATGAAAGGCTATATTGATCACCTTGAGAGGCTTAGATTTCCCATGAGCTAAGAGTTAGCTATGGATTTGATCCTGAACTCACTCCTGAAGAGTTATGACCAGTTTGTCATGAACTACAACATGAACAACATGGAGAAATCAATTTTTGAGCTGCATGGGATGCTCAAAACTGCTGAGCAAAGTATTAAGAAAAAGCCTAGTACAGTTTTGATGGTTCAGAAAGGAAAGAGTATGAAAATGAAAGGGAAGGGCAAATGGAAGGGTAATGGCTCAGGTGGTAAGACCAAAGAGTCAGACAAGACCGAAACCAAGCCTGCACCCAAAAAGGCAAAGCCTCCAAAGGAAAGAGTCTACTACTTCTGCAATGAACCTTGTCATTGGAAGAGGAATTGCAAACTCTACCTAGAAGATCTAAAAAAGAACAATGATAGCGGGGCTAGGTATTTATGCTATAGACATTCATTTTTCTACTTCCTCTACATGGGTATTAGATACTACATGTGGTTCTCACATTTGTATAAATGTGTAGGGTTTAAAGGACAGTAGAAAGCTGAAGAAGGGCGAGATGGACCTACGAGTTGGAAACAGAGCAAGAGTTGCTGCTTTAGCCGTGGGCACTTATGAATTAGTTCTGCCTAGTGGGGTTTTGTTAGTTTTAAAAAATTGCTATTATGTTCCTGATTTGAGTAGTAACATTGTTTCTTTTTCTTATTTGGATAAGGAAGGTTATACTTCCATTACTAGGAATGACAAATGTTCTATTTATCGTAATGACATTTTCTATGCTGATGGTGATTTGCATGTTAGTCATTATATATTAAATTTGGAACATCCTATTAATGGGAATATCTATAACGTAATTACTAAAAGGATAAAATCAAACGATTTGAATCTGACCTACCTATGGCATTGTCCTCTAGGCCATATAAATGAGAAATGCATTTCCAAACTCCATCAAGATGGATTTTTTAACTCATTTGACTTTGAATTATATGATACATGTAAATCTTGCTTATTAGGAAAGATGGCAAAGGGACCTTTTACTGGGCATAGTGAGAGGGCCACTGAATTATTGAGCCTCATACATACAGATGTATGTGGACCATTAAATACAGTTGCCAAAGGAGGTTATGTCTACTTCATTACATTTATATATGACTTTAGTAGATATGGCTATATCTATATAATGAAACATAAATCTGAATCTTTTGAAATGTTCAAAATATTCCAAAATGAAGTACAAAATAAACTTGGCAAAACAATTAAAGCACTTCGATCTGATCGAGGTGGTGAATATTTGAGCCAAGAGTTCATTGACCATCTTAGGAGTTATGGGATAATCTCACAATTAACTCCTCCAGGAACACCACAATGGAATGGCGTTTCTGAATGGAGGAATTGAACACTATTAGATATGGTTCGATCTATGATGAGTCAAATAGATCTTCCACCATCCTTTTGGGGACATGCATTAGAGACAGCTGCTTTCACACTAAATCGTGTTCCATATAAGGTAATTGAAAAGACACCATATGAGATATGGATGAGAAAGAAACCAAGTTTATCTTTTCTTAAGAACTAGGGATGTGAGGTCTATGTTAAGCAACAAGCCTCTGATAAATTAGCCCCAGATCATCAAAGTGCCTTTTCATGGGGTATCCTAAAGAAACGAAAGGATACTATGTCTACAATCCTACCGATAACAAAGTGTTTGTTATTCGAAATGGTAAGTTTCTAGAAAGAGAGTTTGTCTCATTTGCCTTAAGTATGACTAGAAAATATCAACAAGATCCTGGTGAGGGTCATTAGACTGCGGTCAAGAATATCCTAAAGTACTTAAGAAGGACTAAAGACCTATTTTTGGTCTATGGTGGATTGGATGATGACCTCTGTGTAACTGGTTACATAGATGCAAGTTTCCAAACTAACCAAGACGACCTTAAATCACAATCTGGATACATATTCCTCCTAAACGGTGGATCAGTAAGCTGGAAGAGCTCCAAGCTTAAGCACTGTAGCAGATTCTACAACAGAAGCTGAGTATATAGCAGCATCGGATGCAGCTAAAAAAACCTTTTGGATAAAAAAGTTCATTACTGAACTAGGGGTGGTGTCTACCATCTCAAATCCAATAGATTTGTTCTGTGACAATAGCGGTGCTGTTGTACAGGCCAAGGAGCCTAGGTCACATCAAAGGACCAAGCATATACTCAGGCGATTTCATCTTATTAGAGAAATCAATTATAGATGTGATATATAGATATGCAAAGTAGTAGGAGAAGATAATGTTGCTAATCCTCTTACTAAACCACTTTGCACAGGCAAAGCATGAGCATCATGTTAGGGCAATGGGAATTAGGCAAATTAATGATTGTACCTAGGGCAAGTGGAAGGATGTTGGAAATTGTGCCCTACAGGCCAATCATTGTACTTTAAACATTATTATTTTAATGAAATTTCTCCATTCTGTTATCATATTATTTGCATGTTAACTGTGATAATTGTATCCTTGGATAATTCATGAAGATTGTCCTAAAATGTCCCTGGTCAGTCATCTATGCGGGAGCAGAGATGAAACACGACCAGTATGATGATTAATTTATGAAGATTGTCCTAAAATGTCCCTGGTCGGTCATCTATGTTAGACAGATTTAATTTAAACTGAATTTATTTAATTAGTTCATCAAGATAATTAATTGTTGATAAATTTTGAAATTAATGATGATTAATTTTGAAATTTGAATATAGCCATCATAGGTTATAAACTTGATAGAGCAGCTATACTCATATGTGCATAAGAATTCAGAGCCGTAAGGGAAACCCTAAAAACATTGGAGGCGCTAGCACACAGTCTCAGTTGGAGAGCATTCGTGTGGATACCGGTAGAGGGAGCGGACCTGACGTGTTGGCTCCTAGAGACGTGAAAACCGTAAGTTGAAAAAGGTATGAGTTCTTTCTAACCCAATTTAAACGTCATTGATAGATCCTCGATTAGGATCGGTAAAATTTTTAAAAATTCTTCCGCTGTGCCGGCCGATCCTAACATTTTTCCTTAATACTTTTGTGTAGATTAGTCGTGTCTATTGTCAACAAACGCATTGTGCATATATGACACGTAATTTGCTTTTCTTTTTCCTTTTGCTTAGGATGTCTGTCTTTGCATATTTCTTTTGTTACTGTGATCGTCAAGATTTTCTACTTGGATCAGAAGACAAGGCAATATTCAATGCCCCAGCCAATAAAAAAAAATTAGAATGCAATTTCCTTAACAATTGTCCATATTAGGTTCTCACCTCGTTCACTTTTTAATTGTGGTGACACCTTTTGCTATGAGCATCTTAATCAATTAAGTTTTGAAAGATGTAAAACTAGACATAATCTTTTAAAAATGAAATAATTTTTACAGTTCTATTAAATTAATCTCAACATCCATCTCTTTTTAATATGGAACCCACTTGTTCACCCGCAGTAGTTTCTTTATATTATCTGGATGGTTGGATGAGCAAATGAGAAAATCTAGACAATCCCAAACAAAACCCTGACATCTCAGCTCTCCCGGTCAATGGTCCCTCATTCCTCAAATATTTGAAACTAAAATTCTTGCGTTTTATACAATGCCAAATGTGATTAGATTCAACTCATTACGGGAAGAAATGGAAAACAGAGTCCCATGTTAGATGGATTAGACCTTCATAAAATATATAATTAGAAATAAATACAAATTTACTGCCCTTAAAATTTTGAATTATATGCGTCTTCATTATTAATTTATATGTAAATTTTAATTATGGGATTCTCATGTACATTGACAAAATAACAACTTTGTTCCTCTATCTGGTTCCTTAATATATACAAAAGCTACTTAATTAATTTGAGTTATATCAAAAACTAGGTAAAATTATGAAGATTGGAGGATTAATTTTCCCTAAAAAATATATCATTAATGCCTGAATTTCACATATACTTGAAATAAATGGAGTTTCGTTGATCATAGTCGCTATAACGTAACCCTCCCCCAAAATAAATAAATAAATAAATAAATAAAAGCGCAATGCTTTTGTTGGACTTGGGTTCAGCCTTCATGAATAGTGAGGACCTTTGAATTTTGTCAATATATATTTATGAAGATAATTGGGTCGCTATGTTCTTATATTAACTTATTTAATTAACACGCCATCGTTGCCATTATATTCCTTCCAATCATGGTGGAATCATCATATACTGGCAGGGATATTTCACTACCAAAAGCCTATGTGAGTGTGTGAATCATTTCCATAAAACACTAGTGTGTAATTATATTGTAACTCACTCTGTAAACATTAACTCAGTGCAACTTATTAGTCCCTGTAGTTTTAACTCAATATAACTAAGCACCTATAACATAAGCTTATAAAATTTAGTCAAATGACTTCAGTCCTTATAATGCAATAAACAAATGGAGATTGAACCATTCTGAATTGTGAGATATTTTAATTATTATAATATAATTATTAGTTATTAATTAGGTTAATTAAAATATCCTGAGTGTGGCCCGTCAGTCAGATCTAGGCCCAACTACAGGATTAGGGTAAGAAGTGGATAGGCTATTTATTTTTATTTATGATGGTGAAATAAACAATTAAGGTTTACAGCCGTCTGAATTGAGCGTACGAGTGAAAACCCTAGCTACTCTTTAAGGTTCCTTGACTGATGACGGCTCGCACACCAATTGCCATCACTGTGCCTTGCAATCAGTCAGAAGAGTTACCTGTCAACCTTTTCTTCTGACTTTTGCGCTACTTTTGAAATGAACCACTATCAACATACGACTCTTGTAGTGGTTGAAATGAACCGCTATTAAATTTGTAGCGGTTGTGTTACGTAAGTAGCAGTTATTGTAAACCGCTACAAATTCGTTTGCAACGGTGGATTTTGTAGTTGTTTTTGCAACCGCTACTAATTTCGTTTGTAGCGGTTAAAACGGCTACAAATACATATTTTTAACCGCTACTAAATCATAGTTTTTTTTGTAGTGTACCTTGGTTGGGCATCGAACCACAACCAAGTACTGTGCCTCTAGCACGCATTCTGTAATATCCCGATTTGTAATTAGGGCTAATGACCCCGATAATTATTGTAATTATCTTGATTTAAATCCTTTTGGGATTAATGTAATATGAATTTTGGAATAAATACATGTGGTATTTAAGATCAAGGGTTAAGATTCATTGATAATGGGTCGGTATCCTATGCTTTGCGGTTATATGAACTTAAAGTGGAAGTGGATAGGATGATGATAAGTGGCAAGAGGGTAGCCTTTGGATGTGGCACTAGAAGACAAAAGTCACTTTTTCCTCTTCTCTCTCTCTCTTGTGCGGTTGTGTGTGTGTGAGGAAGAGAATTTCATCATCCTCCTCCCATTTTTCTCTCTCATTTTCTCATCTCTCTCCTTCCTCCATTTCTGGCGCTGGTTTGAGCTTGGAAAGAGGAGAAGGAAAGCTTGATCTTTGGTAAGAAATACTCCTCCTTTGCTCAAAACCTCTTCTATAATATTGTTCATCTCAATGAGAGCTACAATGTGATGGTTGTAGAATCTTGAGAAGTGGTGCTTGGTGATTTGCACGAATTTGGAAGTTGAGGAATCAAAGTTCTTGATTGGGCAAAGTAAAGAGGTAGGCATTTAGAGCATTTTGGTATATTGTTTGTGAGCTTTGGCTAAGTTGGTAAAATCTGGAATTTTGCCCTAATTATGCCTATTTTTGGAAATATGAAGTTCATTATGATTGATGATTGGAAATGATTTAGTTTGGAGATATATGAACATTTGATGCATTTTGGATAGATAGAAATTGATTGGGATTCATTTGGGTCACTTGGGAAAAGTTGGAAAATCTGTTTTGTTTAAGCTCTGTTTTTCGCTGTCAGTTTGGACGAGCATTTTGAGTGACCAAATGGTATTGGAAAATTATGAAACTTTCCAGTCTTAAAGTTCACATCCCAAACTTCAAAATGGTCATATATTTTGTGTCATTTCGTTGAGAATTCTGTGAGATATGGTTGCCCAAAGTTTGGGATTGAAACAGAACTCTGTTTTGGAGCAATGTGTAGTTTTTGGTAATTCTGTATGTGTGTAGTGATTTCCAGTGAGGGACTGTATTTTTCCTTGAAAGAGGACTCGTATACCTTTCATTTGGCTTTGGAATCACTCCGTTTCGATTTTTCTAGAATTAGTTATGTTTTTTCGAAGTTCAGCCCAGAGTCAGGAAACTTCTGGGCCGCGGCCCATGAGTGGCGGGCCGCGGCCCAAGACTTTCTGACCTGTTTTGGGCCGCAGCCCAAGAGTGGTGGGCCGCAGCCCAAGACCTTCTGACCATATGTGGGCTGCGGCCCAAGGAATGGTGGGCCGGGGCCCAACCCTGTTTTCCAGCACTTTGTGTTATTGAAAGGGGACCTTCAACCTATTGTTTCCCAACCTTTTAGGGCTTTCATTAGAGACATTTGTGGCCTCTTAGGAGTCCTAAATGATAACTAACTTAGTGTATTATGGGATTAAGTTATTGGAAAAGAGATTGATCAATTGTCCCTAATTTGGTATAGGATTTGATATCTGCCGAACGCGTGAGCCCACTGTGCCAAAGATTGTCAGGAAAGATACAGGTAGCGACCTCTCTCTTATACTTTGTGTAAATGTATTGTATGTTTGTTTGTCATTCATTGTGTGGATTCTGCTGCTACTGCTTTGTGATACCTTGTGCATTGAGATACTTTATGGAGCATAGTGATACATCGTGCGTTGAGATGCTTTGTGGTGCTTTGTGCTTTGTGTTGCTGCTACATAGTGTTCACCGCGAAAGCGGGCGTTGTGCATAGTGATTACAGCGAAAGCTGGCATAGTGTTCACCACGAAAGTGGGCGTAGTGCATTGTGAATACAGCCGTGAGTGCTGTCGTATGTGGCGTGAGCCAGAGATCATTGTGAAGCTGCTGTTTATGATGAACATACATGCTTTATGTTTATATATCGTATGAGTGAGTTGTTGCTCTGGGATTCTTTAGAATCTCATTCCTCCATATGACTAATCTTTTCAGACAGGGCAAGTGGCTCGAAGGAGAAGCGACCAACCCGGAGTGGTTAGGATCTCTTAGGGACATTCAGGCTTTTGGGATAGTTGGTTATCTTCATTTTGGATTCGGGATTGCTAAAGTGTATAGAGATGTAAATGATTATTTTGATCGTGTAATCCCCTTTATGGGAAAACTCTTAAACCTATATTATTTATATAAGTAACCCGGGGTTTGCCGGGATTTTGGTTTCCGCACTTTGATATTTATTATGTACTCTGATTTCTCAAGTAGTTATATCCGTACATGAATGTGAGACCAAGAATATTTGTGTTTTAAATTGAATTTTGAAACGCCCCCTCTTTTGTATGAGGGATTATAAATTGTTAAATCATTTTATTGGTCTCTATTTCACTTAAATTTTGTAATCCGGATGTAATTACGGTGAGGGGGTTACACATTCGATTCACAAAATACAGTAAAACATAACATATAAATAATCACATAGTGTATGAAAGATAGTAGTCCCTACCTCAAACTTCTATCAACCCTTTTTTGTGTGCCTCGTAAAATGTGTCGCTTTTGGCTTCCAACTCAGTCCTAAAATATTAAATGTATAATAAATAGGTCATAACCTATCCAAGTATCATTTTAGACACTTCTATAGTGTTTCTTGTGGTTATATTAGCCTATAGTGAAAATTTACCAAAATGCCCCTAGGACCCCGGCTCGGCCCGCTGTACCTTGCCCGACTGCACGTTTTCCCAAAATTTTGACTAGGCTATCCTAACGTATTTTCTCCCAAGGAATCCATTTTATGGCTCAGAATTACCAAATTCATTGTCAAATTATGAAATTGCCCTTAACAACCATGCTTTTAGAGTTTTATGGGCGTTTTTGTAATTATGCTTTTTCGGGCTTTTCCGAAAAAGTGACCAACTGTAACCCCATCTAATTTTGTCTCCTGAATCCAATGAAACCATCAAATCATTAAAAACGCAACTCCTTCCCCTCAGAATAATGCTGACCAAAATATCTCTCAAAAAATGGAAAATTGCAACTTGGAGATTTAACCCCTAAAGCTTATGCCTTTCCTCTTCTAATCCATTATTAAGCTATTTAAACACATTCTAACCATGATTTAAAGAAATTTGGGCGGTATAACCCCTTAGGGTTAGGACTTCACAAATTTACAAACTCAACAAAAATAACCAAATCCAACTATAATCATCAACAGCAACCACATACTAGCATAGTTTTAGGATTTGTGAAGTTACCTTTTGAGTTCTTGAACTTTCTCTCTCTAGACGTCCTCCTCTCTCTCCTCTTGAGCTTAGGATGATTTTTCTAAACCATAGATTCTATGAAGGAGAAAAATTTAGAGAAGGTCTTATGCAAGTTTACAAGAAAATATCAAGAGATCACAAGTCTTACATTAAGCTTCCTCTTCTTCCTTCTCTCTAAGCTTGAGATTTTCTTAATCTCTCTCTCTCTCTCTCTCTCTCTCTCTCTCTCTTCTTTCTTATTGCTTTGGATGAAATGGAGGCAAGAGAAAGATGAAGCAATTTTGCTTCATAAAAATCCTACTCATTTTCCTTTGAATTACTTGATTATTTAAATTCCAAAGTTACCTACTCTTTGACTTTTGTGTACATACAATATGGTCTTAAGTTCAATTGCACTTCAACTCATCTTTTCCCCCTCTTGCTTGACGTGAGATGACTAGAGGAATGGTGGAGTATGGCTTCATAAAATCTTACACCTTTTCTCTTATTTAATAAATGGTAGGAAATGGTTTTATGACATCACACTTGCACTTACCTATCTACTCTAAACTTGTGTCATAAGTCCACTTGGATTTGAACCAATTCCCTTCTCTTTTCCCCTCTAGCCCAAACGTCCTTAAGGGTCCAAATGGACTCTCATTCCATTTGTCTTAAGCTTCTTGTTTCATGAAATAATATCTTAAGGTATCTATCCATGTGCTCATATTCAACAAGTATTGTTTATTCCTCTTGACTTGGATTAATGACACTTGGCTTAACATGATCCCAATAACTATTTTGCCTCCCATTTCCTTAAGTTAGGCGAAATTAATCAAGGAAAAAGGGAAATACAAATTGTTCCAACATTTTCCATAATTCCCTTAATTGAATTATGCACAAATTCCTTCCAATTTCATAAATCTTGATTTATTTAACTAAGAATATTCCAAATATATATTCGACTTCATTTTCCTTAATTAATTGAAATTAACTTCAATTAATTGGAAAATAATTAATCTTGGGCTAAATTGGTAAAATTACGATTTTTCCATTACCTTTATAATCTAATTTCTTTTCTTGAATTAATTTGGCCAATTCCCATCTATTTTTTGGCCAAATACTTTCTCTATTATTTCTCCATTTTTGGACCTTAATATTGGGCTTTTTAAATTATCCAAATTAATTCCATGATTATTTTATCCATTTTCTCATGAATATGAACATTTTTGAAAGTCATATATTCCAAATTCATAAATAATCACCATTTCACTGAATTTCTCAAATAATTACAATATATTTGGTGAATATAAAATGTGGGGTGTTACAAAAATGGCCTTTAACCCTATTCTTTTAGTTCTTTGACTTCATAAAGTATACTTTTTGTCATATATTTCTAACATCATTAATATTACTAACTAAAAACGCTGACGCAACAAACTCAAGTGATGGTGGTGTAATTAAATGTTATTAATGTTAAATTTAAAATTGTACAAATTTAAAAATATCTAAAAATATAATGAAGCAGTCAATATCAAAACCTTGATTGTATTAAAAAATGTTAGTTTAATAATCTAGATATATTAGTTTAATAATCTAAATAGTAAAATATTAATTTTATTTATAGCGATTTGTCGATTGATTTTATTTTAATAATCTAAATATATTATATTAAAAAATTAAAAATTAATATATTTTGTTAACTATATAATCATCATTTGAGTTTGCCGCGTCATTTTTTGTTAATAACACTAACGATATTAAAAATATAGGACCAAAGTATACTTTTAAAAATAAGGAACCAAAAATATATATTATGTAACTTTTTTTTTTTTTTTTACATTGGAACGGCAAGGTTAACTTGAAACACTACTCATGTAAGTAGCCTATAAACATGCTAGTAAATCCACTTGCAGGCGGTCTTGACAAAACAAGGGAGGTTCTGCCAGAATAGCTTGATCTTCTGTCATGTGATGCGCTTGTTTTGCAAGCATATCAGCACATTGAATGGTGGATCGGGGAACATACTTAAGGGAGATATCCCAATCAGAAAAGATTAATTCTCTGACCTCTGCAATCTGCTGTCTCAGGGGGTGATCCTTCCCACCGTCACACATCATCATGCGCACTACCTCCAACGAGTCAATACAAACCATATAGAGATCAAACTTCAAACCAAACTAATGGTCAAGTTGGTTCGTTCACGAAGCTCAATATTAAATCTGCTCAAAAGAGCTTTTCTATCTCAGGCCCAATAAATGGCACTAAGAATCAAATGCAAAATTCAAAAATCCAATAAACATTGAACTAAAGAATTGTAGGGCTTTACCCAAAAGGGACCCTTCCAGAAATTCTCAAGGGCCAGGGCTGGACCCAGGCCCAAGAGGGGGTTTGGAAATAGTTTTCAACCAGCAATAGACGCGCCTCGGTTAGAACCTCACTAGCTGCGTCATTGCCCCAAGCGCAAAGATGAGGTTTCTAACGGTACAGGTCTCCCTTTTATAGGCATTCTCGTCACTCTAGCCCTTCTTCCCGCCAATGTGGGACATAAACTAAGAACTTATGGACTATATCTCTCTGTAACTCGACACTCTTTATGTATCTGAATCTGACAATTATGAATTCTCGACACCTTTAAATACCTGTTCTTAACTAAAAAAGCATCTAATTAACATCTTAACAGCCTACAAGATTCCGATTTGGGTTGACAATTAATAGCAGTTGAAATTCTCTTGGCAACAAAGACAAAGGGATCTGCAAAACGTGTCACAAAAATTGGGAGATCATCGAAATTGCTGTTGTACGACGTACCTTGAATCATTCCTAGGTGCTGCTGTTGCATTTGAGGTTGCCTGGATGCCTTTCCTAGTGGCATATATCAGAAAAGGAAAAAGTAACTCAGAATTGGATGGACAGAGGGATAAATATTACTATAAAGTCTTTTGTATAAATATTAATCTCATGATAGTTATAAACTAAGTCAAATTTACAAGTTCACACATCAATTTTACTGTTTTTATATTTCTAACTTACAAAATCATGTTAACTCGCTCTTAAATTTATACAAACTTTTTTTATTTGATCATGTTCATTGGTTTTAATTTATATATGAATTTTGTAAAAAAATTCTTTATTAAATATGATAAATTATGAATAAAGATGGATTTAATTTCAATTATTTGAATTTAAAATATATTTAAATCAAATTTTAGTTTAAATATTTAATTATATACTATTAATACATATTTATTAATAAAAGTAAACTATTAGAAGTTTACGATTCGAGTTTACGATACGATTTTACATCACTATCACGAGTTTGTTTAAACTTATGAGTCTGACAACCTTACTTGCATCTTTGGGGTCATCTCATCCGATTAATTACCATCAAAGCTATGTTTTGACTGCTAGGAAATTGTTAAAAAAGAAAAATCTACTAAAAATCTGGCACAATAACTTTGGGATTAATCTTCTTCTGCAGTAGAAAATTCGTCTTCATCAATTCCCCCTGACTTTTATACATTGAACTTGTATCGATCACGTAAACTATAGCATGATATGCCAAATAAATAAATAAATAAAAATTGGGACAGGGTTTGAAATCGTATTATTTACTAATTATAAATAATTCGAGGATTTTTCCGTTAAAAAAAATAATTTGAGGATTTTATAGTATTATGTATTGATCTGTGGGACTTAATGAATGACTTTCGTAGACTTAGTGTGCCCAGCAACATTGTTTGACCAGGTTTCATTTTTATATTAAGAGGAAATGAAACAAGCATGATGAATAAGAAAGCGCGTTGAAATACATGTTTGAAAATGAGCACAAGTGTGGGCAAAAAAAAAAGAAGTGCACAAGTACTTCACAACTCTCTCCCTCCCTCCCTCTCTCTGTATATATCTATGTGCTTTGAAAGCTCTATTAAATTGAACACGTTGAAGCAAATAGCTATCGCTAAGCTACTATATTTTTAGCATTTGTATGTCGATATCCAAAAATTAAGAAGAGAGATCTAGCTATGGGAGTGTGTTCTCTTTACCATTTAGCTAGTGATGGTATCGTTATGGATGACAAACTTATAGTACTATATAATCATCGTGTGTGTTCAGAGTTAAATTCTGATGCTTGCTTCGCTTATCAGTAGTCATCATGCAGGCATGACGATGAGGAATTGAAGCTGGCTGCTTCTTTGCTGAAGGAAAAATAAGAAGACAGAAGAGATTTACGTATTGGAGTGGACCCATGTTCGGATCCAGATCAATGCTTCAATACTCCATAACTTGTACAAATGATACTCACACAATAATTAAAATATTAGAGACTAAATAAGATTGGCACAGTAGATCACCAGAATAAGAAAGATGGTAGAAGAGAGATTGCCGGAGATAGCTCAATGGCAGGCATGAGGTTCAACTAAAAGAGGCACATCCTATTTATAGAGGTCTAGGGAGACCATTAATTAGAAAGTTATGTGCACTCCTATTTGCCCTCTAAGTAATAATCAAGAAATTAATATTTGATTAATTTCCTAATATAAAATTACTTATTTATCAATTAACAAATCCATAATTAATACTGATTTGTTTCTTATTTGATAAGGCTACTTATCTCCTAATCAAATAGTTCAGTCCATCAAGGGCGGACTTGGACACAAAGTCCAACATCTCCCACTTGCACTTGATGGGCCCTCCATCATGCGTCTGTTACCCTTTCCTATTTCATACTTGGCGTTGACCATGACCGCGTGGGCAAAATATCTTGAAAATTTGGTGCTTGTGATACTTGAAATCCCTCATACCGGATCAGTATCCAAAGACAAGTTTTATATATCTGTAAGCTATCTATTTGTTGCCTCAGATGCCCAAATTCTCCCATACATATTGCCTATGGCATACCTAATCCCTCTCGAGTTAATACATTAATTAACTTAGATTGCCTTCCATACACATGGTTCTGCACTTACACGCTATACATAGAACTAGTAAGGGGTCGACTACAGACACTAGCACATCTCATACATATAGAAGTAAATCTTCCTTTTTGACTAAACATCAGTCCGTCTTGACTTGATCACTTTCAAAGTTTTCACTCGTCTGATTGAATTGTGTGTGATAATAGAGCTTCAGCTAAAGTAGTTGTCACCAAATCAAGCTTTCATGATTCTGCCTAAGTCTTAAGGGTATCGTGGAAGAATTTTTCCTTCCTGGGACTCACATTGTAGTGAACCAGGGATCTTTCACCTACATCCAATGTCACAGTCCAACTCTTAAACACATGTAGTATGAATTGTATGCTACGGTGATCGGTTTGAGGTGTATGTCGATTTCTTCCTCTTTCACCATATAGACATTAGTTTCAAAATGAACTCAAAATTTGAATGAAAACTTTCTTTTTCACAATATCTCTTTTCCAATCTCATTTGTCAAAATGAGTTCTTTTTACAATATCTCTTTTGCAATCTCATTTGTGAAAAAGAGTTCTTTTTCTGGCTACAGGTTTGTATTCATGTTTCAATACATTTTCTATGTGTATATATACATATGGATCTCATCTCAGTTTAATTGAGGTGACTCAAACACAAAGATTCTTTTTAACCATCTCATAGTGATCATTTGCTCGTCTTATCCTCTTATGGCCCTACAAAATGTGGGAAGACAGTTGTTCATGTGAGTGAACCAACCTTTCTAACCTGTACGATATACAGAAGTGTATACCTTTCATGTATTTATTTATAACATACATACTATTTCTTTTATCTTTAGGTAAAAGAAGTTCAAGACCTTATATTCTATTTGTGCCCCAAGATCTTCATTAAATGAATATCAAGCTACGAGCTTAATAAGGGGATTAGCCAACATTCTGTCAGTAGAAGGTCATTGAACTATTACTTTCCTTCTCTAAAAGTATATTTCTCTTAGAGATATATCAAATGTATGTTTCGCCTTACTGTGATACTTAGAATCCACATCATAAGATGTTATCATTTAGATTCTTCTATCCACCATTCATTTCCAATTACTCATGGGAACTTCTCTAGCCATATGGCACCTTGAATGATGGCAAAACACATCCATTGTTCTAATTCCATGGATGACAGAAATAAATTGTTTATTTCTTTACTCCATTATCATTTGCCTAGGTCTTTTATTAGAGTAGCCTTCTAAACGTGAGTTGTTTCCATGACAACTTAATCCATGGTTCCTCTCATAATCTTTTAGATAACTGGACCAAAAATAGTTTCCAAGTCCGACCAAAAAATATTTGATCTTATATACACCAATATGTACATTCATGTTACCAACCATATTCTTACTATGGGATTCTATCCACCTTTTTTATGTTGGATTCCTTGTAGGATGTGTAACCTCTCTAGGGCTTTGTCTTTAACTTTAATGGTGTTCATGGGTTTGCAGTTTAGCATATTTAGATGCGTAAAAGTAACACTTGTACATATCTTAGGTGGAAAAGACTGTACATTCCTTGTGCAGTCTCCTTTTATCTTGTCATTCAGGATATGTTATGTTCAACCTATGATCTTTCAATTTAGAATTTAAGGATAACTCTTATACTTTATTCCTTTAACTCCCTTAACAATTGTTTCAGCTAAACATATGTCATTTGAAAAAGGATGACTTCATAAAGAATCGTCTCAAGACCATTTGGCACTCATGTAGTGTTCTTCAATTATCTCAAAGTTGGCGAGGCTTTCACCTTGTGAAATCTCATATACTACTACCTAGATGATTGTTTTTACGAAACTCTCAATCTACTTCATGCAGAGTTCATCATCCAATTTCTAAATTGGAAAGTAGTCTTCACATTATCTTGATGTAATTTCAAGACTAAGCTTGTTATCATAGCCAAAATTGGTTGTTTAGAGTCAAAATGCATAACGAGCAATCTTCCCATTAAAGTACCCTTTGGCCAGTAAGTGTTTTTGATTTTTATATGCCCCTTATGGACTTGAGAACCTACTTGTTTCCAATTGGAAGAACCATTACATAAGATACGAGAGCAAGAATTGCTTGACTTTCTCTATCTCATTGAGCCTATTTCACCTTGGTCTCTTTTCTTGTCTTTCTTTAAACAACTGCGCTGGAACACCCCATGGTGTTTCACTGGGTCATATAAACCTTTCTTTTCAAGGAAACTCTCCCATGTTGGGCTTTGTTACAATGCACCATTGTAACGAGAACAAGTCCTTAAGAGAACCTAAGGCCTACTTTCTTTAATTCCGCCATGTCATCTATGGTCATTTTGTATGGACTTTCAATGTTGATCCAGCTCTAAGCATAATTCTAATTCCCATATCGGATAATCTACCCATGATGCATAGGGAATCCGTAAGCCACTATTATATTCTCTAACATTTGTCTCAACTATGAGACCGTAATTCATGGCTACTCTATGATTTATCAAAGAACTATTCTTATTCAATCTTATATACTTATTTCACTGGGGAAGATTCCAATCTTATATACTTATTTCACTGTAACCCATCAAGTCGCTTCATTTATAGACTACTCAGGTCGCATTACTGCAGACCATGCTGGTCGTACTTGGTGTAACACCCCAAATTTTATTCACCAAAATGCCTTGTGAACACTTATGGCATTTAATGAAATAAGATGGTGAATTTTGATGCAATTGAAATGATAACAACACATTTAGTTGAAGTCATATGGAAATTAGGCTAAAATCAATCATGGAATTGATTTTGGGTGTTCCAAAAATCCCATTAGTGAAGCCCAACATAATGAATAGAAGAACATAAGTCTTAGGCCCGATTAATTATGATTTCGGCCCAAAAGGAAAGGAAAAGGAGGAAGAAACACTTTGGCCAATTAAATGCAAAAAAATGTAGTGGCAAAATGGTCATTTGCCAAATAAAATAAGAGGCAGTATTTTGATAAATAATTAAGGGCCATTTTCAGCCAAATAGAGGAAATGAGGGGAAAATATATATTGGGGATAAATATCCCAATTTTAAAGCATCTTAGGCCAAGCAAAAATCAAGTTGGAAAAGTCAAAAAGCAATATGACACAAATTAATTTCTTAGAAGAGGGAATTATTGGAAATTCAAGAAACCATTTTATTTCCCTTGTTTCTCTTAAATTTCGGTCAATAAGGGGGCAATAGAAGGAAATGAAATACTTGGTCCATATTAAAAGATGAACAGTTAATCTTCGCCAAGAAAATTGCTCATGTGAGATTAAGTTATTAAAATAATATTATAATAAAGCATAAGTAGATACTTGATAAGCTCTTATCTCTTACCTCTTCATCATTTTCGGCTGGACCAAAGCAAAGAGAGAGAGAGAAGAGTTGAAAGAGCTCTGTGATCACAAGGAAGGGTTCTGGAGTCCCAAGAGCAAAATCAAAGGTAAGAGCTTGTAATCTTAGTAATTTTGCTTCCTAATCACCTTAGAACTTCTTTTAATCTCTTATCCCCCTTGAAATCAATGGATAGCAAACCAAATCAAGGGAGTAGAGAGAGAGGGCAGTGATGTTTTTAGAGAGAGAAAGCGATGAAATCAAGAGGTAATCTCATAAACTTCATCCTCTTGTGCTATAACTTGTTGTTGGTTTTTGTTGGTTTTGCCTTTTTTTGTAATTTTGGGATGATAAACCTTAGAAATGTTATGCTGCCAAAATTTCCTCAAATGATGCTTATTTAGTGTTTAAGTACCTAATCATGTGATTAGAAGTGGAAAGGAAGTGATTAAACAAGAGAAATCAAGGAAACACCTTTTCTCTTCTAAAACCCTAATTTCGTCCGGCTACTGTTCACTCAAGGTAGAGCTGAAATTTTAAAATTCTGATGGTTCCATTGGATTTAGAAGGAAAAATTGTGTGAGAATAAAGGTGTTCATGATTTTTGGAAATTTGTATATAAATTGGGAATTTATTAAAGTTCAAAGTAAATGCTATTTGACTGTTTTACTGGAGGTAGTGTTAATGTATAGTGAATTTCATTAGCAAAACCTAGTTCAAATGTTATGAAACTTTCCAAGATTAAAGAATACAAATAGAATTTTTAATTGGATAGATATTTTGTAATTTTTGGAGAAGTACATTAAAAGATATGAATTTTCAAAATTGTGCCCTGTTTCTGGAAGGAAATTTGGAACATGTTATATTTGGCGAATTTCTGGGAATAATATGTAATATCCTAAATTGCGATCAAGGATTAATAACTTCAAAGTGATGTAATTAATGATAATTAAGAACTTTTGAAATATATGATGTGCAACATGATATAAAATGTGCTTAGTGATGGTTTAGTAAACATTGTGATAATCAGGGGTAAAATGGTAAATTTACTAACCGATTAGTCAGTTACCGCAGAGGAAATTCCTTGGTAATTGAGATCAATGGCTAGGATTAAGTGATTGAGAAGGTAGAATTATGTATGAATGAGTTCATGTGTGTGGATGAAGGGAGAGTTTAGGATCATGACAAGTGGCATCTTGAGGACCATGGATGAAGTCAACATTTTCAAACTCATTTTCTCTTCCCTCTCTCCTTCAAGTCGGCTTGTGTATAGGGAAAAGAAAGAAGTTGGATCATCATTTTATTATCTCATTTCTCTCTCATCATTCTCCATTTTCGCTGCACAAGGAAAGAAAGAGAAAGGAAGGGTTTGAAATTTACGTAGGTAAATGACTTCCCATGCTCAAACATTCTTCATTAATATTGTTCAAGAAGTTGAGAGCTTGGCTTCTATGTTTTCAGAATTTTGAAAAGTGGTGATTTGGTGTTTGCTCAAATCTAAAAGTTGGAGAAACAAAGATTTGATCTTACTAAGTGAAAGAGGTTATGATTTGATGTATTTTGATGGTTGTGTTTTGAATGTTGGTTAACTTTTGTAAATTCTAGAATTTTGCCTTGAATACTGGTATTAAATGAAAGTAGGAATTGGAGGGAGTGTCACTGTTCAATTGGTAGCTTGTGGTATTTTGAGTTGGTTGGGATTGAATTAGAAGTAAGAAATGAAAGTGTTAATGATTGAGTTGTTGAGTGGAATGTGGAGATTTAAGCACAAATTGTATTTGGGGTGTGATTTTGGATATTTTGAGGTTATCAATAGGTTCCTTATAGAATTTTAGGTGAGAATGTGTAACGCCCCAATTTTCGATTAAGGCCTAATGATAATTATTGAGGATAATTATCGGATTAAAGTGGAATTAATGTATATTGGTCACAATATTAATTTATATGTCATAATTGATGGAAAATTTAAAGAATGGAATTATTGGTTTAAGTTGGTGATAATGGGAAATTAATTACTAACTAAGAGAAAAATGTGAAGTGGGATTAAATGGCTAATGGAGGGATTAAAGCAGCTAATTGGTGGTTTACCTTTATGGGAGCCAATGAAGAATTGACATGTGTCAAGATGAGAGTATGAGAGAGGTAGAGAAAAATCAAAACCCCCCAATTGTTTAATGTTTTTTTTCTCTCTCCCTCCCTCCTTTTCGTTGGATGAAGCATGGGCTTGGAGAAGGAATCATCATTTCTTCTTCCTCACACACTCATCTCATCTCTCTCTTCACTCCATTTTCTGCGCCATTTTTGAAGAAGCTAGGAGAAGGAAAAGCTTTCAAAAGGTAAGGGTAAATGCCCTCCATTGCTCAAACTTCCTTCTCTAATATTGATCCTTGAATGAAGAGCTTCATTGTGATGGTTGTAATGTGTTCATTGGTGTTAGTTTGTGACCTCAAGAGATTGTGAAAGTTGGAGAATTGAAAAGTCACTTTGAGAAAGTTAAAGAGGTAAGTGAAACCTATCTACCCATCTAAGTTTTGTGCCATTTAAGGTAGCTTTGAATTTCTGGGATTTATTGGCCATTTTCGAAAATGAGTGACATTGGTCATTTGGCATGTTAAAGGTATAGAAATGGTATATTTGGAATGTGTATGGATAGATAGAATTGATTGGGAAAGAAATGAGTGAGATTGGAAAGTTTGGAAAGTTAGTGTTTAGTGTGGCTATGGACAAAGCATGCTAATGTAGTGGAAATTAGGTTGTTTAAATGGTTTTATTAGATTCCTTGAGTGTTTTAGTGTAAGGAATAGGCTTGATTGTTGATTTTGGAGCCATTGGGCACTTTGGTAGAAAATTGGAAATGCTGCCATTGAAGGTCTATTCTGGGCAGTCTGTTTGTATTGGCGTTTTGAATGACCAAATGATTTCAGAAAATTGTGAAACTTTCCAGTCTTAAAGTTCACATCCCAAGCTTCAAAATGGACCCATATTTTGTGTCATTTCGTTTAGTATTCTGGGAGATATGATTGTCCAAAGTTTGATGTTAAATCTGGGAACAATTCTGGAACAGTGTGGACATTTCTTAAATTCTGTATTTGTGTAGTGATTTCCAGTGTTGGTCCATATTTTTCTAGTGAAGAGGACTAAAATATCTTTCAATGGGCTTTAGGATCACCTCATTTCGATTTTTCTATAGTTAGTTATGAATTTCCGAAGTTGTCTTGGCTGCAGCACAAAAGTTTCTGTGCGTGTTTTGGCCGCAGCCAGAAATTCTTGGCTACAGCCAGAAACCTTCTGTGCGTGTTTTGGCCGCAGCCAGAGGTTTCTTGGCTGTAGCCAACCCCCTGTTTTCAGTACCTTGGGATTTTGAAAAGTGGTTTCCAACCCGGTGTTTCCCAATGCTTTTAGGCGATTGTTAGAGACTTTCATAGCTACTTAAGGGACTTTAATAATAACCAAAACTAAGTGTTTTGAAGTCAATTGAGTATTGGAATAGAGAATAATGCTTCGTCCTTAATGATTATAGGATTTGATATTTGCCCGGAACATAGAAGGCATACGCCTGCTCAATGAAGGAAAGATAAAGGTAGTAACACTTTATCCTATATCATGTGTATTGCATCGCTTGTTTGCATTAGTCATTGAATACAGTGAAAGTGAAGAAGACGTGGCGAAAGCCCGGACTCGATTACAGTGAAAGTGAAGGGGACGTGGCGGAAGCCCGACCTCATATATAGTGAAGGGAACGTGGTGAAAGCCCGGTCTCGAATATTGATTGCTGCATTGTGATACATGTGACTTGCTTTGTATATATGCATCATATAAATAAACTGTTGCTACTGGGATTCTCTATAATCTCATTCTTTCCAAATAACATTTTTAGACAGGGCAAGTGGATCGAAAAGCAAGCAAGTGGTAAAGGACGATTAGGACTGCCAGCAGTAGTCTTAGCTATATATTTTGGTTTTATATTGAACTGGTTATCATTTTGGATAAATGTATACATATTGAATAGAATTGTAGGGGTATAGTTTTGTGTAATCCCCGGTATGGATACTAAGATGGGCATTGATGCCCTATATAAACCTTTGGATTAATATTATTATCCCGGGTGAACGTCGGGAATTGTGCTTACTCTGATATTGTATATGTAACAGACCAAATAGGCCATTTGTTTTAATAAATGAAATGAATGGAGATCCATTTGTACAGGTGTTTTAAAAAGTTTTTAATTGTCCCGGATTCCTTATTCGATAATTAAATGTGCTTAAACGCTAATCCCGGCTTGATTATTGAAGGGGGTTACAGAATGAGCTTTGGTGCAAGTGTAGAACCTATTGAGATCAATTTAGGTCACTTTGGAAAACCATACCAGTTGTTGCGTTTCTGGCTTTTGATGCGTATCACTTGAGTGAGGGATGAGCTCACTCGAGTGCATCAGTAGATTTCTGTTTTCTTTGGTTTCTCAGTGGTGTTTTTGAGTGGAAGGGTGAGAGTACACTTTCTGACTTGCGAGTGAGATATGATCCCACTCGAGTGAGCATGGGCATGCTCAAGTGAGGGAGTAAGTTTAAGACCTGGGAGTTTATGGTTGCTCTCGGGTACTCACTCGTTGGGCCTCACTTCTTGGTGCTCGAGTGCACTTGAGGTCATCACTCGAGTACAGCTTCTTGTGCTCAAGTGAGCGTAAGAGATGTTTTGAGGTTTGCTCTCAGGCAAACACTTTCTGTGCTGCACTCGCTGGGACTCAAGCATGGGTGAGGGCAACACTAGAGTGAGATCTTCTTCACTCGAGTGAGGCAGCCCAAAATTTGTGTGCTTTACCTAAAAAGGTTTCTTCAAGGTAGTTTCTCCCGACCTTTTGGGGATATGTTTAAACCTATGATAGCCACCTAAAGAGTCTAAATGATAACCAACATAAAGTATTTTAAAATTAGAAAAATGGGAAAAGAGATTGATGAGTTGTCCCTGATTTGGTTTATAGGATTTGATATTTGCTGCCCTCAAGAGCCCACGGTGCAGAATAACGTCAGGAAAGAATAAGGTAGTGACTCTTTCTCTTATACTGTGTGTGAAACATTGTATGTATGTTTGTCATGCATTGAGAATACATTGTGATACATTGTGAATATATAGAGATCACAGCGAAAGCTGCCGCATAGAGTTTACAGCCGTGAGTGCTGTCGTTTGTGGCGTGAGCCACGATACGTTGTGTTGTTGCTTAACATGATCATATATGCTGTGTGTTTGTGCACTACATGAGTGATTTGTTACTACTGGGATTCTTTTGAATCTCATTCTTTCCAATGACTAACATTTCAGACAGGGCTAGTGGCGCTAAAAAGAAGCGAACAACCCAGAGTGATTAGGACCCTGCAGGGTATATTTGATTTTGGAATGTTGATTATCTTCTTTTGAACTTGGGATTACTGTATACTTTGGAGATGTAAATATTACAGTTGGTTTTGGTTATGTAATCCCCTAATGGAGACTTATAAACCCTTAGATTCTATATGTATAGAACCCGGGAGTTGCCGGGTATTTGGTTATACACTTTGATATATGTCAATGTAAGTTAACTGCACAGGTAATTATATTCGAGTTTTGAAAATTGAGACCAGGATAGGAAAGAATTTTTTTAAAAAAAAAACTTGGTGAAAATCCTACTATAAAGCAGGAAGATGAACTGTGTTTAAATTATCCGATGGTCTCTAATTCAACATTGATTATGTAATATCGAATTATAATTACGTTAATCAAGGCAGGGGGTTACATAATATAAGTCCAGTAATCAAATTTGGGTATGTTTCCATGAAAGT
Source organism: Inga oerstediana (assembly GCA_963210345.1). Lineage (NCBI taxonomy): Eukaryota > Viridiplantae > Streptophyta > Magnoliopsida > Fabales > Fabaceae > Inga > Inga oerstediana. The sequence continues at coordinate 37,496,770 of OY723406.1, forward strand.
GCATTTGAAGAGCTTCAATTGGGCTTTGGAATCAATCAAATTAGATTTTTCTAGAATTAATTATGAATTTTCAAAGTTGACTGAAAAACCTACCAGTTTCTGGAAAACAGTGAAATTGCACTGTGCAAAGTTGTATACAGAAACTATTATAACTACAATAGATAACCAACATAATGAGTTCAAAGGAATTTAAACTAGTACATAAATGGGTCTTGACTCAATTCTTATACATTTAAAATTTTAGGGACGGACAATTGTGGCCAAGCCGGATCAAGACAGTTAGATGGTTAGGCGGGAAAGGGCTATTTCAGGTAGTAACTTTATCTTTCATACATTATGTCAATGTTTATATGCTTTGTGTATGCCATCTTCTGTAATATGTATAATACACTGAACTGAGTGCCTACAGGTATATTGATATGCTCAGTTGGTGGTCTCGAGCCCAGCTGAGATACGAAACGAGTAAGGGTTGCAATAGTGGTTGGCCCTGAACGTTTCTGATTGAACTGAATTATACCGATTGAACTGAATTATACGTTATTATAATATTATTGTATGTGATACTTGACATATTTTATTATTGCATTTTCTATTATCGATCGTATGTTACTACTGAGATTCTCTCGAATCTCACCCTTTCCATAAATGTATAAAGTTTGTAGCAACAGTAAATGCCTCTAAGGGCAAAATGGTTTTTGCCGGCATTGAAGGTTTAAGTCAAGATCGAGTGAAAATGTTGGTTATCTAAAGACCTTTTATTATTTCAAGGTTTATAAGTATTCTATACAAACCACGGTGGTGAAAACTTGTAATGTAATTAGGTATTATTGTTTTAATAATATCAATATATTTCCGCTATTCCTGTGCTGGCCACTGAATCACGTATTGCTACTCTGATTAATATCAATGATAAGTGGAATGTAGACGGGGTCTTACACTTAGATCTGGGATCATTAATACTAGTGTGAATATCAGCCTCTCCCCCAGCTTTCAGAAGCTTACTTTCACAGTTACCATTCTACTTAAACCAATTTATTTCATTCATATGAGCTATATTAATGGTAAAGCGATTCAAGAGATATTCTCAATCAATCTCCAATACTAACCAGCAAGACCTAAACAATTGCGTTTTCTGTACCAGTTCCTAGCCTCTTCCAGTTCAGTATTGTTCATCATACCTATATGCCTTTAAATATGATTCATCTAACTAAGATAATCATTGGTCATGGAGAAACCTTAAGCAATCACTATTCTGCAAGTCTCCATGACCTTACTAGCTTAACTTCCCAGGGGGTCACCTATCCCAAGATTTCTCTCACCTAAGTACGCTTAACCACGGAGTTCTGTTGGAATCTGGGTCACTTGCTAATTTGAAACCAAATACATCAGAGCTCATACCCTTCCCTACTGGATATACATTATTGCTGCTCTGTTTCACTCTCTATATACAGCTCTACCCCTTCCTTTGGCAGGGGATTCTACAATCAGTCGATTCACCGATATAAGGCTCTATCCTTTCCCTTTCCAGCCTGCCAATTAATGGTCAGGGGAAATTCTATTTCCTAGGTTCATCTATCATCCATATCTCTTAATCCTAGCATCACTCAGGATTATTCCAGTATCAGCACAGATACTATTCACATCAGCAGAGCATACAAGTCAAATGCCAGAATCTCATGCTCTCATACAAACAAATATAACACCCGTTTCTTATGCCCCTTTACTGTGCATCAAAGTGACATCATTATTATTACGGCTCAGGAGAATCAGTAAATAATGTCTTAGCCAAAAGTTTTCACATTTATTCTTGAGGCATTATTCATTTGGTAAAGGACGTATTTACCATATTGTTTAACTATATTCACGGGGTTACTTAATTCTTTTCATTCCTTATTATCTTCACGGGGTTACTTAATTCTTTTCATTCCTTATTATCAAAGTATCTCTTTATTTATTAAACCACTCTACTTACTTAACAATGGGCTCGTACCATTAGTCACCTATTACTAGTTCAATTATCGTGCTTCGGAAAACATCCATCTGTCATGTGGGTTATACAATTAACCATTTCAAATATTATTATGCATAACTGTTTAGCACGTCTTAGTCTTCATCTCCTCATTGCAACTTCTTCATCGGGCACATTGTCTTGTACTCGTCTTCTGTGCTTATGTGCCTATTTGGTTGGTTGAGGAAGGGTGAGATTCAGGGAAATCTCAATAGCAAACAATACCACTTAGCAAGCAAGATAAATGTTTAATGCATGACATGCTTACTTTATATGAATGTATGATAACACAATGACATGTTTGCATACTCAATGTATCATACACATACTCATGACCATAACATATATAGAAACATAGCTTCAATTAGTCATATATGTATCACATAAGCAAGCAAAGCAATTACTCATATCAATACATAAAGATAAATATCAAGGACATGTAAGTTGGTAAGTCCACTACCTTTTGTCTTCGAGTCCCCTTTTTGGTACATTTTCTTCCAACCACTGAAGTTGCTTCCATTGTCTCTTCTTTGTCATCTCATGGCCCTAGATAAGTGGCCATATTATTAGAGCCATGACAAATAAATGTCCAATGGGCTACTTAGCCTTTAGGACATGTCCCTTATCTTGGACCTATACTTGTCTCAATTTTTAAAACTTAAGACACTTTGGTTGGTTACCTTTAAAGTTAACACATTAGGCCCAATAGGTATTTAATTGGCTCACATTAACTCCAAGTGTTTAACTTAACCCTTGGAGGTCAACTTAATTACCAAATGCTATAGCCTTTTTATTTTCGCACAATTTCCAAAAGTTGGCAGAATTTCAAGATACTTTGAAAATTCATATCTTTTTCTACAAATATCCAAATTAGGTGGTTTAAAATTCTATGTGTCATTTATTAATTCTATTTTAAGGGAAAAATACTTCCTCCAGCTGTAACCCCCTTCAAGATTAAGGCCGAGATTAAGTTCACAAACACGTGTTAATGTCGAATTAGAGACCATAATGCGGGTTGGGACTTATAAAATAATCCTTTGCCCAAAATAATGGTTTGCAAAAGCTTTCCAAAAATTATTCACAATGATCTCATATCCACATCTCAATGCACAACTGGCCTAAACAATTTGATTCCATTTATAAATATCAGAGTACACAGTAAATTCCCAACATACTCGGGTTCCATTAATTAATAAATGGATTGTACAAGGCACAAAGCCAATAATTCTTTTCCCTTATCTTGGGAATTACACAAAACTATTCAAATATCACCAATTCATGTACAGACAATTCCCAACAAAATATCCATCCTATACATGATAACCAAATTATCAAATTAACTCCCAATCTGGAGCTCTACCCGCTCTTTGTCACCCGCTTTCCTTTTGATCATTCGGCCTTGTCTAAAAGTTGTTTTAGAAGAGTGAGTGTAACCCCCTCATCGTAATTACATCCGGATTACGAAATTTACGGGAAATAGAGACCAATCAAACAAAATCACAATTTATAATCCGACCTCCAAGAGATGGGGTATTTCAAAATCAGTTCTAAAGCATACTTAATCCTGGTCTCACATTCACGTGCGGATATAATTATCAGAGCGATCAAATCACATAAACAATATCAGAGTGCGGAAACCAAAATCCCGGCAAACCCCGGGTTACTTACATAAATAACTTGGGTTTAAGATTTCCCAAATATGGGGATTACATAACCAAAATAATCATTTACATTCTTATGTACACTTGTCAATCCCACATCCAAAACAATGATAACCAACTACCACTTAGATTTCGGAGTAAGCCTAACTACTCCTGGTTATCCGCTTCCCTTTCGAGCCACTCGCCCTGTCTGAAAAGGTTAGTCATATGGAAGGGGTGAGATTCTAAAGAATCCCAGTAGTAACAACAATTTCATACCACATGCAATCACAGAATATGCACACCAATCATCTCACACAGCAACACAAGTCACTCCACCCTCATCCCCTTTTACCGCCGGGAAGGCATACGACCTTCACCCGAACCGTTGTTAGCGACTCAGGGACTATTGGCATGGCAGTGCATACAAATAGCCACACGGCTCAAATATAGCCTTTCGGCTTTCACAAATGGCCCGTCAGCCTTCACAATTAGCCTTTCGGTTCACAATTAGCCTTTCGGCCCACATATACACATATATCACACCCTAACCTCATCCCCTTTTACCGCCGGGAAGGCATACGACCTTCACCCGAACCGTTGTTAGCAACTCAGGGACTATTGGTATAGCGGTGCTTCCACAGTTTTCACAAAACTTGCAGCATACGATATCCATTTCAAAAACAATGACATAACATACATACAATGTATCACACAAGGTATAAAGAAAGAGTCACTACATGTGTCCTTCCTGACTGGCTTTGGCACCTTAGCCTCACGAGGACGACAGATGTCAAATCTTATATCAATTAGGGACAACCAATCAATCTCTTATCCATATGTATATTTCAATAATACTCTAAGTTGGTTATCATTTAGGACTCTTTAGGTGACTATTAGAGGCCTAAACATATGCCTAAAGGGTTGGAAGACACTACCCAAAAGACCCCTTACTCGAAGGCAAAACACAAATTTTTGGTCATCTTACTCAAGCACAGATGCTCTCACTCGAGCACAAGTACGGACATCACTCGAGCACAAGAGAGAGTGAGACTGCGAGTGAGCACCCGAGAGCACAAAGAAACCCTCGAGCACTGGCTCACTCGAGCACGCTGATCCTCACTCGAGCACAAGGCCAAATGCCTCACTCGAGCACCTGCGAGTGAAGTTCAGGAAGTGAGGACCCGAGAGCACACAACGCTCTCCCAGAACTGGATCACTCGAGCACAGCCATTTGCACTCGAGCACACACCTCACACCCGTGAGTGAGAAGGCACACTCGAGCACCTTACTCGCGAGTGAGAACCTGAAAGCACAACTCCCACCTGAGGCACAATCTCACTCGAGCATGACCCCCAGTGCTCGAGTGAGAAGGCTATGCTCGCGAGTGTCAGAGCACACTCGTGGCATCCACCAGCAAGTGAAGACCTGAAAGCAACCCTTCACTCTGGACTTACACCATCACTCGAGCAGGCCCAAGCTCACTCGAGCATGTTCTTCGCTCACTCGAGCACAAAACGATGCACTCGAGCATTACTCATAAGAACCCAGAATAACTCGAAGCACAAAGGGAAAAACTTGCATATCACTCGAGCATGTTCATCCTGTGCTCGAGTGATGTGCATCAGAGACCTAAAAATGCAGAAAACCAGAAAACGCCAGATGGTCAAATGCACTCCCAAATGGTTTCCCAAACTCTTCCCTATGCTCACACACTCTAAGCACTAACTAGGGAACATATTGGCCACTTCATAACACTCTAAAAACCCATTTGACCACAATCATTCATTAAGGTCTCAATGACACACCATATCCAAATTCCCTTAACACATTTTTATCATTCCAAATCTTATCCAATAATCAAATATCTCCACAATAACTCATTTTTAACATCAAACACAATAAAACTCCTAAAATCCACGTTTGATGCAAATTAGGGCAAATTTCCAGATTTTTCCCAACTTATCCACAATTCACAAACAATATATCAAAATGCTCAAAATACCTACCTCTTCTCTTTGCTCAATTCAGAACCTTGATTCCTCAACTTTCAATTTCGGCCAAAATCCCAATCAACACCATTCAAGGCTCTATAATCATCACAATGTAGCTCTCATTAAGATGAACAATATTAGAGAAGAGGTTTTGGGCAAAGGAGGATCACAACTTACCAAGATTCAAGCTTTTCTTCTTCCTCTTCTTGCCTCAATGTCGCTGGAAATGGAGGAGAAAGAGAGAGAAGATGAGAGATGGTAGGATAATGATGGTGTACACACTTCCTCCTCTAGTCACACACACATAACCGAAAATGAGAGGGAAGAGAGAGGAAAAGTGGTATTTTGTCTCTTAGTGCCATATCCAATGGCTCACACAATGCCACATGTCATCATCCACTCACTCCCTAAAGGAGCTCACATAGACATAAAGCGTAGGATTCCGACCCATGGTCAAGGAATCACAACCCTTGATCTTAATTACCACATGTATTTATTCCAAATCCATATTACATAGATCATAATAGTGCTTAATCAAGATAATTACAATAATTATCAGAATCATTAGCCCTAATTACAAATCGGGATATTACAGTGAGATTTTAAAGAATCCCTGTAGTAACAAATCACTCATAGTATGCATAATAATAAGGCATGAAAGCAATCATAACCTATACATAGCAACTACAACGGCAGTTACAGTGACAAAGGCATGTATGACTCATGTCACCCTTACGTTTGCTCATGTTGAAGTGCTCACGCTGTATTGCACCACAACACAGTTCACAACAATCTATTTCACCACAGCTAGAATTCATATAAAGCATTTTACAATACACAGCCATATTGGCCGGATTTGTAAAGCAGTTTCTCAAAGATCCATGTCTATTACAACACAGTTCAACGGTCGGGGTAGGTGTGATAAGCATCAACCCCCTACGACGGCTCCCGCTGAAGTGCTCGTGCTGTAATAGACCATGGCACATTTTCATTCACATTTCAAAAAACACAATAATCAATTATGCATACCAGACATCATACACAACACGAGAGAAAAGTTTCCACCTGCTCTTTCCTTCTTTGGTCTCCAATGGTGCAAGAGATAGATAGAGAAGGAGAGATGGAGTGTGAGAGATGAAAAAAATGATGATGATACTACTCCCTCCATGTCCAGTGAAATTGAGGGAAGAGAGGAGAGAGAAATATTAAAATACTCCCCCTATTTGACTTTCTCATCTTTTCTCTCCTCACACACAATCTTGCCACATGTCACCATTTCATTGGTTCACCCAAAATAAGTCACCAATTAGCCATTCTAATCCTTCCTTTAGCCATTTAATCATACTTCTTATTTTCCTCTTAGCTAGTAATTAATTTCTCTATTAATCACTAACTAATTGCTCAACAATTTCATTCTTTCAATATCTATTAATCATGGCATATTAATTAATATTACCGTCAAAACCCATAATTATTCCACTTTAATTCAATAATTGTCCTCAATAATTATCATTAGCCCTTAATTGAAAGTTGGGGATTTACACCAGCCAGTTCCGTAATCCCCCAAAATACGTAACTCATGTGGATGAACTCTTTTGGAGAATAAAGTATGAATTATGATCCGAATTAGTAGCAGAAAGTGCCCAAACCCTGCATTTAAGCTTAATTATGGTGACAAAGCTTAAGTTGAATTAAAAGAGAAGGGCAGGGCATATGGCATGAGATAAAGGGGTCAAATAATGTGTTAAGTGGCAATCTAGTTAAAATTGCCCTAGTTAGGGGCAAAATGGGAAGAAATTATCGGCCAGTTAGTTAGCAATTTCCTCTCCTTTTGGAAGAAGGAATTGATCACTAACTAAAAGAGCTAGAGGTGTAACTAAATAGCTAATGAAATTAGTTAAAGTAACTAAATAGTGAGTTGCTTTTGGTGGAGCCATAAGGAGATGACATATGGCACAATTTGACCATGGCAATTAAGAAAGGATAAGGTCAAACATTTTTTCTCTCCCTCTCTTCTCTCAATTTCGGTTATATGGGCTAGGAAGAGCTGAGGTAAATCATTTTATCATATTTTTCTCTCTCTCCAAGATCACAAAATGTCCAAGCACAAGGAGGAGGAAAGAGAAACAAGATCAAGGTTGAAGGTGAGCTCTTTTCTTGAGTTTTGACCATGCTAACCACCTCTAATGCTCAAAACCCCTTCTCTAACATTGTTCCTCTTAATGAGAGCTTTATTTGTATAGTTTTAGATTTTCAAGAGGAGGTGTTTTGTGTGCTCAATAAAAACTAGAGGTTGGAGAATCAAAGAACCAAGTAGAGGAAGTGATAGAGGTGAGTAAGAGCAACTATTTGGTGTATATATTGTGGTCATTTGTTGAGAACTTGGATTTATGGAATTTTGCCCTATTTTTTGTGTATGTTAGGGTTTTAGAGAGTCATGGTGTCTTGGTTGTTGAAATGGTGTCTTGTGTTGTGTTTTGGATAATGGCATTGATTTAGGACTCAAATGCGAAGTTTAGTGAAGTGTGAGATTTTGGTGTTAAATTCTCCCAAAACAGAACATGAGAAAGGAATGTGAATTTGATTGTTTTGATATTTGCATTGGATTCTATGTGAAATATTGTGTAGGGAGTAGCCCCGATTATGAATTCTGACAATTGGAAACCTATGTTGAAAAAATTGGAAGTCTTGTCAATGAAAACTCTTTGCTGGGCAGTTAGTTTGCATGGCAGTTTTGAATGAATAAATGGTGTCTAAAAATTCTGAAACTTTCAAATCTAATAGTAGACATGCCAAGCTTTAAATTGATATATAATAGGTGTCATTTTGATGTATGTGCTGGAAGTTATGTACTTCCAAAATTTGAGGTTGAAACTTGAAGTTATTTTAAAGCAGTATGGAAAATCGTTGAAGTCTATATTTATATGTCGGTGGATGGTAGTAGTTCATATTTTTCCTGTATATAGGACTTAAAAAGCTTAAGTAGGACATGGAATCACCTCTATTTTGATTTTTGTAGATATAGTTATGATTTTTGGAAGGTTAGCTCAGAAATATGAATTTTCTTGGCTGCGACCAACAAGCTTTTAACCTATTTTTGGCTGTAATGGGTCTAGCTCTTCCCAAACCCTTTAGGCTTTTGTTTGGGCTTCTAGTAGCCACCTAAAGGTCTCAAATGATAACCAACCCTAGGTGTTTTGGAGTTAAGACTTGAAATGGGAAATAACTCGTCGTCCTTGATTGTAATTTATAGGACTTGACATCTACCCTGAGCATACGAAACTGGTGCTTGAGTAGTTATGGAAACAAGGTAGTGACTCTTTCTCTTATATCATGTATAATGATTTGTATATGTGTGCTTATTATTGAATTGTGACGAATGTTATCATGAATACAATGAAAGATGTCGTGAACATGAATACAATGAAAGCTATCATATATGGCTGTGAAAGCCATCATATATGGCTGAGAAAGCCGTTGTATATGTCATGTGATGTGATGAATGCGACGAAAGTCACGAATGTGATTGCTACTGTGGATGCTGTTGTGATGCCGCTTTATGATTTGTTTACATGCTTTATTAATATATATCTTATGAGTGAATTGTTATTACTGAAATTCATTTGAATCTCACTCTTTCCAATAACTAACCTACAGACAGGTTAAGTGGATTGAAGGAGAAGCAGGTATAAATGGGCGACTAGTGCTCCCAGCTTGGAGTCTAGAGATTTTGTGTTGGTTATCAATTTTTGGGAAGAATGTATATGATGTAATCTTGGGGTGTTGTATGTAATCCTCGATAGGGAACTAAAGCAGGCGAATATGCCCTATAGCCTTTTAGTGAATGTAGATAACTCATGTGTTGTCGGGAAATTTTGTTATACACTCTGATATTAATGAATGGAATAGTACCGAACAAGCCAAAATAGATTGGAAACTTTTGAAAAGTTTTTGAAAACCCAGTTTATCACAATACCATATTCTATCTTGAAGTTGGGATATTTAATAAGTTTTAAATTAATCATTGGTCTCCAATTTAACTTAATGACACTTTTTCGGACTATAATAATGGCTTTCAAGGTAGGGGGTTACATTTTTGGTATCAAAGTTGAAGTTCTTGGCAAGGGTAGGTTTTACTAGGATAGTTGTAATAGTTCCTTGTCTTAATGATGGTAGTTTGCCTGTGATTGGTTGTGGTATACACATATTTGTTCTTGATATTTGTTGGTATATGAGTTTTAAGGATTATGTGTATACATTCAATATGATATTGACGTGGTGAATCATTTGTGATAGTGAAAAGAGCATAATGGTTCACCCAAAGGTGAGAAGTAAGGAACTAGAGGTGGAAGAGATTAATGACAACCCACCTGATCCCATACAACAAATGATGGGTATGTTAATAGAGCAGCAGGATATGATCCTAGATCTGAGACAAGAGCTTCGAGAGGTGAAAGACAAATAGAATGAAGACAGAGTCCAATCGATATAAGAAGAGACATATCATGAAGAAATGGTAGAAGGGTCAACTCAACCTATGGATTCACCACCGTATATTGAACCAAACTAGGAGTCACAAGGGGTGCCAGTCCGTAAAGAGAGAGATCTACAGTTTTAGGTCTCCAAATTCTGCAAGCATATGCTTTTAGCGTTTAACGGAAGATTTGAGCCTCAAGCACAGAAGATTGGCTGGTCCAACTTGAAAAGATCTTTGAGGTGTTAGATTGCCCGACCGAGGTAAGGCCATGACTAGCCGTTTACAAGCTAGAAGAAGACACAAACAGACGGTGGGGAACATTTCCATGACGTTGAGGACCAGGATTGTGCCATTGACCTGGGAGCAGTTCCAGGAAAAGTTCAACGATAAGTACTTTCCCAAGTCAGTCAGGCTTGAGAAAGAATCTGAGTTCTTGTCGATCAAGCAGGGTGATGCAAAAACTTTTGATGACTACTTGTCTCACTTTATCTAATTGTCCCAATACTCCTCTTAACTGTGACACATGGATGATGAGGAGTGGAGTTCCGATATGCTGATTGAGGGTTGAGATAGGAAATGAGAAAGAGGTTAGCCACCCAAAAGTTCATTGAATTCAATAAAGCGGTGGAGGAGTGTAGAATCACAGAGAATAATCTAAGGGATATGTACCCAGACAAGGGTGGTAGCTGTCGTGGTGAGCCCAACAAAGGAAATTCTTCCCAGAAGTGAAAGGGTCAAGAATCCTCATCGAAGGGTGGTGATAAGAAACCCTACCAACCTGAGGATCGCAAGTACCAGAGGTCCCCAGCAATATGGTCAAGTCCTCATTGTGGTGGGGCACATAGTGGCAAAACGTGTTTGGGATATGTTATTTGTTATAACTGCAAGCAAATAGGGCACATTGCCAGTGAATGCAAGCAGCATCCAGTAGAGCAAAGTCCTAGGAATCAGGGCAGGGTGTTTGCTATGACACATAAAAAAGTGTGGAAGTCTCCTGATCTGATTCAAGGTAAATCATTCTTAATGGTAGTTTACTGCTAGTTTTTACTTGATTCGGGTACTAGTCATTTCTTCATTGTCTATGACCATGTAAAGCGCCTGGGATTGAGTGTTCATAAACTGGCATTTGATGTAGTTGTGTCGACACCGATGGGTGTCAAGGCTCTGATTATTGATGCTTGTTTGAATTGTATGATAATCATTACAGGGATTGAGTCCACGATTGACTTGATCTGTTTATCGCTCTATCAATTGGAAGTCATGCTTGGTTTTTATTGATTGACAATGAATAATACACCTACTGTATTCATGGATTACATGAAACACGTCTTCCAACAGTACTTAGAGCAATTCATAGTGGTTTTCATCGACAATATCCTGATTTACTCTAAGAGTAACGAAGAGCACGCACATCATTTAAGAATAGTGCTAGAAATCTTATGCGAAAAGCAACTCTATGCCAAATGAGCAAGTATGAGTTTTGGCTTTCAAAAGTAAACCTTCTGGGTCATGTTATTTCTCGAGAAGGGGTCTTAGTAGATCCCAGTAAAGTGGAAGCAATATCGGATTAGAAGAGGCTAGAAAATGTTGTTGAAATACGCAGTTTTCTGGGTCTTGCTGGGTATTACTAGAGGGTTCATTCATAATTTCTTTTGGATCATCTTGTCAATGACTGCTCACGTGAAAGGATCAACCATTTAAGTGGGATGAATGTTGTGCAAAGGGCTTTACTGAGTTGGAGGTGAAGTTGGCGATGGCACTAATGTTGATTGTACCCGATCCCAGCTTGAATTATGTTGTGTATTGTGATATGAATAAGCAAGGATTGGCGTATAACCCATGCAGCAAGGCAGAGCTAGTTCAGCTAATGGCGAATTCTACTACATGATCGGGGGTTCTCACTGGATGATGTAAGGAACGAAGTCTTGACTCTTACCCTGACAAGGCCAACATGGCTAGCCACCAGGCTGGTTGTACCAGTGATAACCCTAAGCTGAGAGGCAATACATAAAATTAGAGTCTGCGGTACCTTGAGTTGTTCCTAGAAGGGTTGACAGATTGAGCAGAGTAATGGCCTATGCCTCCTGATAGCTGAAGTCTTATGAAATGTACTATCCTACCCATGATCTGAAGCTTGCGGTGATTGTGTTTTTATTAAAGATATGGCGACATGACCCATATAGTGTACCGGTGGAATTGTACTGTGACCATAGGAGTCTCAAGTAGTTGTATGAAAAGAAAAAATCATATGAGATATTGCAAGTGGATGGAGTTGCTGAAAGAGTACAACTTGGAATCAAGTATCATCTGGGTAAAGATAATGTCATTACGGATAGGCTTAGTCGGAAGGTAGTGCAAGTTGCGGCAATGATAATATAAGGAGGGAAATTGATAGAAGATTTTCAGGTTTCGAACTCATCAAACCAGATCATATATGCTAAGGATAGTGTTTCCTAAGGGGAAAGTGATTTGATATCTGAGATTAAAGAGACTCAAGGCTAGGATGAATGAGTGCAGTCTATCCGAACCATGATTGAACGAGGTAAAGAACTCTAGAGTTTGAAGTCGATGATCATGTAATATCCCAATTCGGGATTAAAGGCTAATGACTTTGAAATTAATTGTAAGTGTGTAATTAAGCACTTTTGGAATTAATGTAATATGAATTTGGTGTACATGTGTGTGGTATTTAAGATCAAGGGTTGGGATTCATTGTATATGGGTCAAAATCCTATGCTTGTGGTTGTGTGAGCTCATAGGGGAGTGATTAAGATTTGGACATATGGCATGGTAGTGGCCATAGGATAAGGCACTAAGTGACAAAAAGCCACTTTTCTCTCTCCCTCCTCTCTCTTTCTCAGTTGTGTGTAGGAAGGGGAAAAGAGATATTGCATCATTATCATCTCACCATCTCTCTCATACTCTCCCTCTCTTCTCTCTATTTCCGGTGACCTTGAGGCAAGAAAGAGAAAGGAAAGCTTTGATTTTTGGTAAGTAATGATCCTCCTTTGCTAAAATCCTCTTCTCTAATGTTGTGTATCTCATTGAGAGCTCTACTATGGTGGTTGTAGAATCTTGAGAAGTGGTGATTTGTGTGTTGGTCAAATTTGAAAGTGGGAGAATCAAGATTCTGGATTTGGCAAAGAGAAGAGGTAGGCATCTAGTGTATTTTGATGAATTAGTTGTGATTTGTGGATAAGTTGGTAAAATCTGGAAATTTTCCCTAGTTATACCAAATGTTGAAAGTATGGATTTCATTATGTTAGATGTTGGAAATGATCTATTGTGAAGATATTTGAGTATTGGATTTAGTTTGGAATGTTGGAAATGTGTTAAGGAAAATTGGACCTTTGTTGTGTTATAGAGGCCTAAGAGTATGATTGTGGTCAAATTGGTTTTGGGAGTGTTTTTGAAGTGACAAATGTATTCCTTAGTTAGTGCCAAATGTGTATGAGTTTTTGGTAGAGTTTGGGAACCATTGGGTATAAATTTGACCATATGGTATTTTTCTGATATTTTCTGCGTTTTTGGTCTCTGATGCACAACACTTGAGTAGAGGAAGATCATACTCGAGTACTGTGTGCATTTTCCTTCTTCTGCATTGAGTTGTGATTGGATTCTTTGAATGAGGCTCGAGTGCATTCATTTATTCTCGAGTGAGGGAAGAACATGCTCGAGTGAGCTTGGGCTTGCTCGAGTGATGGAGTGAATCCAGAGTTAGGGTTGCTCTCGGGTTGTCACTCGCTGGCCATTGTTTAAGAGTGTGCTCTGATACTCGCAAGCACGGCCGTCTCACCCGAGCACTGAGGGTATGCTTGAGTGAGCTTGTCCCTCTGATGGTTGCATGTGCTCTCGGGTTGTCACTTGTGGTGTTGCACTTTCGGGGACTTGAACATAATTGGGGTCATCACTCGAGTACAGAGCTTGGTGCTCGAGTGAAGTGAGCACTTCCTGACTGTAAAGGTTGCTCACTGTCAAGCACTCACGAGTGAGAGTCTCTCACCCGAGCACAAGTCTCTCATCACTCGAGTGAGGTCATCTTCACTCGAGTGAAACTGCCAAAAATCAGTATTTTGCCTTCGTATAAGGGGTCTTTTGGGTAAGATCTTCCAACCCTTAGGCATATGTTTAGGCCTCTAGTGGTCACCTAAAGAGTCCTGAATGATAACCAACTAAGTGTATTATGAAATGAAGAATTTGGAAAAGAGATTGATTGGTTGTCCCTAATTTGGTATAGGATTTGACATCTGTCGCCCTCGTGAGACCATGGTACTGGAGCCAGTCAGGAAAGATACAGGTAGTGCTCTTTCTTTATACCTTCTGTGATACATTGTATGTGTGCTATGTCATTGTGATGTGATGATTTCGTATGTTGCAAGATATGTGAAATTGTGAAAGCATCGCTATACTAATAGTCCCTGAGTCGCTAACAACGGTTTGGGTAAGGGCTGTGTGCCTTCCCGGTGGTAAAACGGGATGAGGTTAGGGTGTCATATATGTGTTTATGTGAAATCGTGGAAGCACCGCTATACCAATAGTCCCTGAGTCGCTAACAACGGTTCGGGTAAGGGCTGTGTGCCGTATATGAGGTTAGGGTGTCATATATGTGTTATATGTGATTATGTGGGCCGAAAGGCTATTTGTGAAGGCCAACGGGCCAATTGTGAAAGCCGAAAGGCTATATGTGAGCCGTAAGGCTATTCGTATGCACTGCCACGCCAATAGTCCCTGAGTCGCTAACAACGGTTCGGGTTAGGACGGTGTGCCTTCTTGGCGGTAAAAGGGGATGAGGGTGGAGTGTGATTTGTGTTGCTGATATGAGATGATTTATTTACATGCTATGTGATTATGTGTGGTATGAACAATTTGTTACTACTGGGATTCTTTAGAATCTCACTCCTTCCAAATAACTAACCTTTTCAGACAGGGCGAGTGGTTCGAAAGGGAAGCGGACAACCAGGAGTAGCTAGGATTACTCTGAGACTTAGTGGTAGTTGGTTATCTTTATTTTGGTTTTGCGATTACTAAGTGTATATGAGATGTAAATGAATATTTTGGACATGTAATCCCCATTTTGGGAACCTTTAAACCCATGTTATATATGTAAGTAACCCGGGGTTTGCCGGGATTTTAGTTCTGCACTTTGATATTTATTATGTGATTTGATTTCTCAAGTAGTTATATCCGCCAGTGAATATGAGACCAGGATTAATTACATTTTGAATTGATTTTTGAGATGCCCCATCCTGTGTTTAGGGATTATAAATTGTTGATTTCATTTTATTGGTCTCCATTTCACCTAAATTTCGTAAATCGGATGTAATTACGGTAAGGGGGTTACAGATCACATGCTCATAAAAGTGTCTCCGATCACAAGAATCGGTAAAGTGATTAAGCGAAAGAAGTTGAGCCCATAATACATTAGTCCATTTGAGATTCCTACTAGAATCGGACATGTAGCATACCATTTGTGCAGGTGGTCTAAAGGAACTGTCCAAGTGAGAAACAACCAGGGAAGCAGAAGCCATCATGATGAGGTGTCCAGAGTTTGTGTCCCAAGATGTATAAAAAACATTGAGGATGAAATTTATTGAACAGGGGTAGAATTGTAATGCCCTAAAATACATAATGCATGTGGATAAACTTTTTTGGAGAATAAAGTGTGAATTATGACCCGAATTAGCAGCAGAAAGTGCCCAAACCCTGCATTTAAGCTTAATTATGGTGACAAAGCTTAAGTTGAATTAAAAGAGAAGGGGAGGGCACATGGCATGAGATAAAGGGTTCAAATAATGTGTTAAGTGGCAATCTAGTTAAAATTGCCCTAGTTAGGGGCAAAATGGGAAGAAATTATCGACCAGTTAGTTAGCAATTTCCTCTCCTTTTGGAAGAAGGAATTGATCACTAACTAAAAGAGCTAGAGGTGTAACTAAATAGCTAATGAAATTAGTTAAAGTAACTAAATAGTGAATTGCTTTTGGTGGAGCCATAAGGAGATGACATATGGCACAATTTGACCATGGCAATTAAGAAAGGATAAGGTCAAACATTTTTTCTCTCCCTCTTTTCTCTCAATTTCGGTTATATGGGCTAGGAAGAGCTGAGGTGAATCATTTTATCATATTTTTCTCTCTCTCCAAGCTCACAAAACGTCCAAGCACAAGGAGGAGGAAAGAGAAACAAGATCAAGGTTGAAGGTGAGCTCTTTTCTTGAGTTTTGACCATGCTAACCACCTCTAATGCTCAAAACCCCTTCTCTAACATTGTTCCTCTTGATGAGAACTTTATTTGTATAGTTTTAGATTTTCAAGAGGAGGTGTTTTGTGTGCTCAATAAAAACTAGAGGTTGGAGAATCAAAGAACCTAGTAGAGGAAGTGATAGAAGTGAGTAAGAGCAACTATTTGGTATATATATTGTGGTCATTTGTTAAGAACTTGGATTTGTGGAATTTTGCCCTATTTTTTGTGTATGTTAGGGTTTTAGAGAGTCATGGTGTCTTGGTTGTTGAAATGGTGTCTTGTGTTGTGTTTTGGATAATGGCATTGATTTAGGACTCGAATGCGAAGTTTAGTGAAGTGTGAGATTTTGGAGTTAAATTCTGCCCAAAACAGAACATGAGAAAGGAATGTGAATTTGATTGTTTTGATATTTTCATTGGATTCTATGTGAAATATTGTGTAGGGAGTAGCCCCGGTTGTGAATTCTGACAATTGGAAACCTATGTTGAAAAAATTGGAAGTCTTGTCAATGAAAACTCTTTGCCAAGTAGGTAGTTTGCATAGCAGTTTTGAATGAATAAATGGTGTCTAAAAATTCTGCCAGAATCGCTTAGGCTCTGATACCAAAAATTTCAACACCCGTTTCCATTTCGATATTCTTAGAGTAATAGAGACCAAGTTCCACAGGCATACGGAAAAGTACATATATACTAATAAAAGTATTTGCTTATAGTCTAAAGTCAAGATACAGAAGGCGACAATATTTACAATATAAACTATCTATAACCACGAAATTGACTTAGAATGAAGGGAAGAATTGAATGGGGCATTGTGTTGGAAATGGTGTCATAGTGTGTTTTGATGTCATTGAAATTGGTTTGGAACTTTGGAATGGAAAAGTTGCAATGTTAAGTTTAGAAAGCTGAATTGTGTTGACATGTTAAGATTGTTTTGAAAACATGTCAATGTGATGTGAATTTGATTGATTTGGTGTTTCCAATGTATTCCTTGTGAAAATTTATGTGGGAATGATGTTTGGTATGAAAATGGAACTAATGGAAGCAAAGATGCAAAATCTAAAATTCTGTCCAGTGAAACTCTATTATAGGCAGTCAGTTTGTATGAATGTTTTGAATGACCAAATGGTGTCTAAAAATTCTAAAACTTTCCAGTCTTATATTTCACATCCCAAGCATCAAAATTGACATATAATTTGTGCCATTTCGTTTTGTGAACTAGGCGATAAGACAATCCAAAATTTGGGATGGAAACTGAACTCTGTTTTGGGGCAGCGATGAGTTTTATGTAATTCCGGAATTTTGTGGTGAATTTGGGTGATGGCCCATATTTTTCCTATAAATAGACTTAAATACGTTTCATTTGGCTTTGGAATCACCTCATTTCAATTTTTCTAAAATTAGTTATGATTTTTCAAAGTTTGGGCAGAAATTTGCCAAAAATCCGAAAATTGAGAATTATGACATCATCATGTTATAATGATGACATAAGCATGGGATATGTTATTAAACGTTTTTTTCCTTCTTCCTCCTCATTTCTGAAGCTGAGAACAGCTGAAAAGAGAGAGAGACATTTGAGATTTTTAGAGAGAGAGAGAAAGAGGAAGAAATCTCGCAAGGTAAGCCGATTTCTCTGATGATCTAGCTCCTAACGCGTATAACTTCATTCCTAAGCTACTCTTCTATGTAATTTAAGGTTTGGAAGCTCTATTTCTTGTGTTGAAGTGAGCTAGGGTTTAGCCACTCTTCAGAAAAGCTAGTGGGAGCTTAAAGTAACTTCCAAACTCTTGTGTATTGACTATTCTGGCTGTTGTGGACAATTTAATCGGTGAAATTTTGCCGGATTGTCATTGGTTTTAAAAATGGAAAATGGGTGTGTGGGGCTGTTATGCTGCCCAAATTGGTACAAAATGGTAGTTGTAATAGTCAATAAAGTGGTTAGGAGTATAAAGGAACACGTTTACGGAGTCGAAACCGAAAAACCCTGATTTTCTCCAGAGAACCCATATATTTTGGTCAGGGCTATAAATGGGCCTTAGAGTTGGATTTTCAATGATTTGATGCTTCCATTAAGTTTAGGAGGGAAAATTAGGTGGGGTTACAGTTGGTTACCTTTTTGGAAAAGGCCGAAAAAGCATAATTACGAAAACACCCCTGAAACCCTTAAAGTGGGGCTGCCAAGGGTAAATTTGTAAATTGACATTGAATTTGATAATTCTGAGTTCGAAAATGGATTCCTTAGGTGAAAATATGTCAGAATAGCCCATGTCAAAATTTCTAGAAAAGTACCGCCGGACCGGGTACGGCAAGGCCGGGCGAAGTCCCCGGGGGTATTTTAGTAAATTTTCAATATAGCCTCATATAACCCCCAGAAACACTATGGAAGTGTCTAAATAGTACATTTGACATTGTAGGATGGAATGTGAAGCCTCGAGTTGCTGGCACGCAAATCGAGGAGAAAAGACTGGAGGTTGGGGACTTACCTTACTTGCATGTATTTGATATCTTTGCTTGTGTAGTGATGTATGTGATTGCTTTACTTGATTGTGTAGAGCATATTTGAATAAATGAAGCTCTGTTTCTGTTTTGCTATGGCCATAGTTTTGTTACATAAAACATTGAGCATACAGAAATGTCATTATGGGACATGTATCTAGATAAAGCTAATATGTCATACATATAGCATCTATCATGCATGCATTATGGTATCTGTTTCCTACTGAGATTCTCTCGAATCTCACCCTCCCTTACCAACAATTTAGACAGGGCAAGTGACTCGTGGAGGGAGCGGCTAGGACTCCTTCGAGATGAGAGTTGGTAGTTGGTTATCAATGAGTTGTGAAGACTGTATATGATTTGGTTGAATATATGGTTATGAATTTGAGATGAGATTGTGTAATCCCCATTTGAAGAATTGTAATGGGCAATTATGCCCTGTGTATCTTTAGCGAAGGTATGTACCTGGGATTGCCGGGATGATTATGTTGTGCACTCTGATATTTATATGAATGTGATTTATCTTCGCGTAGTAATTGTATTCGAAATATGAATATGAGACCAAGTTTATAAATGATTTCAAAAAGTATTTGTGAAAACCCCGTCATGTGATGGGTTAGTAAATGTTATTTGATTATTATTGGTCTCTATTTCATTTTAATCGCGTATTTCGGATATAATTACGGAGGGGGTTACACCTTGGCTGGGCACCGAACCACAACCAGGTAATGTGCCTCTAGCACGCATTCATATCATAGTATACCTTGGCTAGGCACTGAACCACAACTAGGTAATGTGCCTTTAGCACGCATTCATATCAAAAAATATAGTAATACATATCATATAAATGGTCATATAGTATATAAGAGATAGTAGTCCCTACCTCAAAGCTCTATCACCCCTGTATCGCATGCCTTGTAAAATGTGTTGACTTTCGGCTCCCGACTAGTTCCTAAAATGTTAAATGTACAAGAAATAGGTTATAACCTATCCATGTATCATTTTAGGCTCGACCATAGTATTTCTTATGGTTATATTAGCCTATGGTGAAAATTTACCAAAATGCCCTCGGGACCCGGCCTGACAGTACTTTTCTTGAAATTTTGACATGGGCTATGTTAACATATTTTTTCCCAAGGAATCCATTTTGGGCTTAGAATTACCAAATTCAATATCAAATTATTAAATTGCCCTTGGCAGCCCCACTGTAAGGGTTTCAAGGGTGTTTTCGTAATTATCTTTTTTCGGCATTTTCCAAAAATGTGACCAACTGTAACCCCACCTAATTTTCACTCTTGAACTCAATGGAACCCTCAAATTATTGAAAATCCAACTCTAAGGCCCATTTACAGCCCTGGTTGAAATATATGGGTTTTTCAGGGAAAATCGGGGTTTTGCTATTTCGGCTCCGTAGACGCATTCCTTTATACTCCTAACAACTTTATTAACTATTCTATTAAGTTACAACTACCATTTAGTACCAATTTGGGTAGCATAACAGCCCCACACAACCATTTTCCATTTTTACAAACACAGACAATCCGGCAAAATTTTACCGATTAAATTGTCTACAGTAACCAGAATAGTCAATATACAAGAGTTTGGAAGTTATCTCAAGCTCCCTTCAGCTTTTTCTCAAGGTGGCTGAACCCAAGGTGTTCAACATTCAAATTTGAGCCTCCAAACCTTAAATCATATGAAAAGGAAGCTTAGGAACGAAGTTATACGTATTAGGAACCGATTTATCAAAGAAATCACTTACCTTTATAAGTTTTTCCTCCTCCTTTTCTCTCTCTACAGTCTCACACTTTCTTTCTCTTGTTGCAGCTAGTTCACGTCAAGTTATGAGGAGGAAGGAGATGAGAAATTGTTTTTATATTGCTTTATGTCATATTTCAATTATGTAATCATTTTCCAAAATTCCAAAAATCACATTTTATGTCCATAAACTCTATGTACATGTGACTTTGCTCATTAAGTCAAACTAATATTTCCTTCTTTATACATGTAGGAGACACCTAAGGGCCCATCCCTTTGGTCTCAATTGGCTTCACAACTTGTTCCAGTTATGTATACACGTAAATTCACAATTTCAGTCATATTTGCACTTTTGCTCCAATTTTTCATAAATTCATATTTATTTGACCAAAATATTCTAAATAAAATTTTCCCCTTTAATTTCCTTAATTAATTGAATTTAAATTTAATTAATTGGAAAATAATTAATTTAGCACTTGTTTGCCAAAATTACAAGTTTGCCATTACATTTTTCTCTATTCTCGGATTTTCTGGTAGTTTTTCTGTCCCAACTTTGAAAAATCATAACTAAATTTGTAGACATTGTTTTGGAGCAATTCTAAATGCTATGAAACCCTTATTGAGTCTAGTTTTAAGAAGAAATATGGACTTTAGCCAGTTGGAAGAACTTTATTCCCAGATTTAATTTCTTTAACCGCTGCTCTAGAAACTTTCTGGTTTTTCTGGCAAATTGCAAAAATTCATATCTTTTTGCATATAGCTTCAAATGATTCATAACCTATCAAATTAAAGCTTGGGATGTATACTTTCATCCTGTAAAATTTCATAATTTTTACTCATCATTTGGTCTTTCAAAACCACATGACAAATTCACTGTCTTGCAGGCGATTTCACTAAAAACACTTTTCATCTTTTAATTTTTAATATTTAATTCTTTTGGTCATAAATATCCACCATTTTACTGGATATATAAAATAATTATAATATATTCTTGGTGAATAAAATTTGGGGTGTAACATCTATTTCTCTTATATCATGTATAATGCTTTGTATGTATGTGCTTATCAATGAATTGTGACGAATGTTGCCATGAATACAGTAAAAGCTGTCGTTAACGTGAATTCAACAAAAGATGTCGTGAAGATGTATACAGTGAAAGTTGTCATGAATGTGAACACATTGAAAGCGGTCGTATATGGCTATGAAAGCCGTCGTATATAGCTGAGAAAGCTGTCGTATATAGCTGTAAAAGCCTTAATAAATGTCACGTGATGTGACGAATGCGACGAAAGTCATAAATGTGATTGCTATTGTGGATGCTGCTTTGTGATTTGCTTACATGCTTTGTTATTATATATCATATGAGTGAATTGTTACAACTAATATTCATTTGAATCTCACTCTTTTCAATGACTAACCTACAACTAGGGCAAGCAGATCGAAGGAGAAATAGGTATATAAGGGAGGCTAGTGCTCTCGGCTAGGAGTCTAGAGTTTTTATGTTGGTTATCAATTTTTGGGAAGAATTTATATGATGTAGTCTTGGGGTTTTGTATGTAATCCCCGATATGGGAACCTAAACAGGCGAATATGCCCTGTAGCCTTTTAGTGAATGTATATAACCCATGTGTTATCAGAAAATTTTGCTATACACTCTAATGTTGTTGAATGGAACAGTACCGAACAAGCCAAATAGATTGGAAACTGGAAGCGAGACCATACTAAACAGGTTTTGAAAATTTTTTGAAAACCCACTTTATCACAGGACCATATTCTGTCCTGAAGTTGGAACATTTAAGAAGTTTTGAATTAACTGTTGGTCTCTAATATAACTTAATGACACATTTTGAACCATATTAATGGCTTGCAAGGTAGGGGCTACAAGTTCCTGTTGGAAATTGTGCCCATAGGGCCAATCATTGTACTTTGAACATTATTAATTTAATGAAATTTCTCCATTCTGTTATCATATTATTTGCATGTTAACTTTGATAATTGTAACCTTGGATAAATCATAAAGATTATCCTAAAATGTCCTTGGTCAGTCATCTATACGGGAGCAGAGATGAAACAAGACTAGTATGACTTTGATAAGATATGAAGATACGAATCAAAGTCTTAGGCACTTGTAAGTGTACAACGTGCTGGACCGACCCACTATGAGAAAGCTACATGGATCAAGTCATAAGCTTTTCTCATGTATGACCACGTCACAATGCCCTTTGACCTGAGGTCATCATGGATTCCTACATGAGAGTTGCTAAGCTTTAAACTAGTCAAAAGTTCCTTTTGGTCGGGTGATGATAAAGGCTATGATTGGGCTTGGTAGTTTTTCATACAGAGGAATATGAATGATCAAGATAGAATTTGTCCCTCACATTAGTAGAGAGATATTACTAGGCCCCTCGATGAGTTAGTCTGAGAAATGTATGGCCATACTACGATGGAAAGGAGTTTCCATTTCTATTGTCAGACTACTCAAGAATCAAGAAAATAATGGTTAGGAACAAGAGGACGACATTATCCATGCCTCATCCTTGATCGATATATCGTGTGATAAAATGGACGTGACATGGTTGTATAACAGGATGCATTGTGTTAACGATCCTCATATGAATTGGGGAGTCGTAATGTCTTGCTAGAGGTCACTTGCAACTTGTGGGTTAGTTAAGTTATTGGCCCACTGCCAACTTTGTATGGGCCTACAGGGTTGCACACAAGAATGGCCCAACATGAGGTAATGTTTAATTTAGGGTGGACGAATTTTATATTTATATATATATAATATAAAATTTGTTAATAATATTATATATATGTATTTTTGAAATACATATTTTGTGTGTGTGTGTGTGTATTATATGATATTATTATATTGTATTAGTTTTAAATTTAATTCATTAAGATAAATTAAATTTAATAACTAACATGATAGAGATATAATATCTCATATTTAATTTATGAAGATAACTTAAATCTAATGGTTTTTTATTTGAATTAAATAAATAGGTAAAATTAAAACTATTGGACAGATTTAATTTAAACTGAATTTATTTAATTAGCTCATCAAGATAATTAATTGTCAAAATTAATCTTTATTAATTTCAAAATTAATAAAGATTAATTTTGAAATTCAAATATAGCCCTTATAGGTTATAAACTTGATAGAGCACATATACTCATACACGTATGAGAACCCTCAGCCGCAAGGAAAACCCTGGGAGACATTGGAGGCATTAGCACACAGTCTGTATTGGAGAGCATTCGTGTGGATACCGGTAGAAGGAGCTGGGAGCAGACCTGAGGTGTTAGCTCCTAGAGATCGAAAACCTGAATTGAACAAGGTACAAATCCTTCTAACACAATTTAAAGCCATTGATAGATCCTCAATTATAATCAGCAAAAATTTAAAAATTCTTCCGCTGTGCCTACCGATCCTAACAGTTCCACGCACAAAAATCCAGAATCATCAATAAACTCACACTATCACAGATTTTCACCAGTTTTACAAATCTAACTTCAAAAATTCATATCTCCTAATATATTAATCCAAATGGCACAAATGACCTATCAAATTAAAGCTTATGATGTTTACTTTAATTATGGAAAGTTTCATAGCTATTAGATATCATTTGCTAAGTTAAAAATAAGTCACAAACAGACTGCCTCACAGAACTCAAATATGGCAGCACTTAAACTAGTCTTATTTTATCATTAAACACCATATATCATCATATATTCATGATTTAACACATATGGCCTCAAAAACACCCTCTGACTGAAACATTAGGGTGGTCCAAGAGTCAAGAAAAATTCAACGAAATCATAAGGTATACAATTCAAAACAATGCTTAAGCTTACCTCTTCACGTTTCTATAGTCAGTATGGTGTTCCGGCGGCACTATGGCTAACTATATGGCACCAAACACCTCTGATCAAGAATCCAAAATCTTAGAAATGTTGCTCTCGTTAAGAGGAACAACATTTGTAAAGGCTTTGTCGACCGAAAACAACGATTTGGGGTTAGAATCGGCTCCAGAGCTCAAGAACTTTCACTATTCACACACCTTCTCTCTTCTCTCTATTTTCTCCATGTTTTTTCTCTATTTTTTCTGCCTTTGGCTGAAATCTTAAAGAAAAATGGAGGGTTGGGATTAAATCATACATAAGTTCTCCTCTTGGCTTGCCAAGTGTCAAAGTGTGAGAGCTCAAGATTTGCCAAGTGTCATCCCAGCAACTTGTCTTCTTTTTCTCTCTCTTAGGTGGCGCCTTTCATATGTCAGGGGAAGGAAGAACTGATGGATTCCCCTGACTTTTAGGTTCGGTATTTGAGAAAGTCAAGTACCGGACTGAACCGAGGATCAGTGGATTCTCCTAACTCAGAGGCTAGGTGGCGCCTTCTTTGAGTGCCACCTCAAAAGCAAAAAGCAAGTGTCATCATGAGGGACACTTGTCACCTTCTTGGCAAGCCAACACAAAAGGCAATTTGTACTTTTTCATGATAAAAGGACACTTATCACTCTCTCATTCATCCAACACAAAAGTTGTATCATCATTACTACTTTAATAAAGTTACTTTATCAAAGCTACTTTATCGGTGTCTACTCGAGACTTAGTCAAGATTGTGTCATGCATATCGGAGCTCGCAAGATGACTCCAAGTCGAAGCATGTGTGTGGGCCCCACATGGCACCATATACCGGTGTCTTCTTAAAAAACGCAGGGTACACATGCCTTCCCTGAAAATGCTATGTGCACACCTATATTGGCATATTGCATCTGACCAATTTGTCCCATACCTCATGACATAGTTGGGTGGCATCTTTCAACCAATCCTATGACACCGTATATGTGTCCTATGCACATTTGCATCGACACTTTGATCCTCTTGCCTATGCATATTGGGCCCTCTGCCTGGTAAGGCCAGATCACATAGTCCCCAAGAGTCTTTCTATCTCTCGACAACCTTGGGACTCTTCCCAACTGGCTTAGTCGTCTGCATGATACGGGCTTGTCCTCAAGTATCAAGGCCCAAAATTCAAGATATTACAATTAGAATGAATGCAAACTCTTTGTTAACCGATGTTAGATTATGGTAACTTGTTTAAGCAACTAGCTAATTAAAATCAGAAGTAAAGGCGCTTTGAGATCAACCCTGAGTTAATGCCACTAATTGCATTGCTCTTGTACATATTTGAATTCTTAACGACAAGGAGATAAATTATATATAAATCTGTGTACAATTTTGTTCTATATGCATGCAAGGGAATATGAAAGGAGAATCCCCATTTTTCTAAAAAAATTACCTCCAAAATTAATAGTTCTTACTGTAAAACTGTTATACACGTATACACTATATATGATAGTTTTTTCATTAAACCCATTAGCATTATAGCAAATAAATAATGGATCCAATGTAACGACCGTTACGTATGCTAAACTTTATGTAACGGATAATATTAAGGCACCGTTATGTATGTTACAAAGTTTATAACAGTTGTTTACTTGAGACCATTATTTATTATATGCCAGCACCACTGTATATATAACAGTTGTTTACATGTGCCCGGTTTATTATCATTATAGCATTACACATAGCATGGCCTTACCACATCTAAACACATAATAGGTGTTATAAAGAAACCATTATAATGGATACTAAATAAATCATGGTTCAAAACCATAATATATCTTCGCCAAGCTTTTATAGCACTCGCATATATGACGGTTCGAAACCATCATATATGGCTAATAATAACTGTCATATATTATAATTTTTGTAGTAGTGTATATACTCATAAACATAGAAAAAGGGGATTGGTTTTAGAGTTTTCATCATGGTTCTCTTTTTCTAAGACAATGTTAGGTTGCTACTTTAATTCCAGATTGATTTTCTGTATGTTCTTGTTTTTCTTGGGGAAACCAAATATTAGAAATGAAAGCAATAATAGTCATAGAGACATCACATAGTCTTGCCAGGATGCATTTTTTTCATTTTTTCCTTTTAAATCTCGATACAAGTTTTAAATCATTCCTTACATCCAACTTTCAATTGAAACACCTCATTTTAAAATTAAAAAATTAGTGTGTATACGACAAGTTTCTTATTAGGTGGCAATCTCATTCTTTAAATTTTCTTTTATCCTTCATATTTGAATTTCTTATTTTTGGAAATATGAATTTGAGTACTATGATCATGTTTTGAAGTTATCAATACAAGAAAATCTCATGAAATAACTAGTTGCTATAATTTGCTAAGGAATGTAAGTGTGTTGGAGTGTTTTCTCTAACCTATCACTATTTCAAGACTAAATGGAATGAATCACTCAGAGCCTCATAAAAAGTTAGGTGTACTCTATTAGTTCTTGTTCTGCAATAGTTTTAAAACATTAGGGAATGAATCTAATGAATGCAGTTTTTAAATATTGTAACCATATTTCATGGAAATTTTACTAAATTGTCATTAGATCATGATGGTTCAAGGGAAATCACCACCATCATTTCAAGTGAACCTCTACCATTTAACACAAATTTCCATAAACAAGAAATTCATTTAAAGAGATTATGCCCATTGTTTTAGAAAATCATAGACTGAGCCCTCGATGATATTGTACAATGCCCCTAGTTTAATGATATCCACAAGTGGTTTCAGCTGTCGTTTTGCTAGCAATGGTGGATTCTTAGCTGTAATAATTAGAAATAGCATGGTTCACGTGACTACTAAACAAGTGAAGCAAACAAGCCAAAAATCATGTTTCGGCCCTCAATATATACCCTCTTCAAGCTGGAGACAATAAATTACCCTCATGCAATTTGCTTTCTTCTCTTTGTTCCATTTGGCTACTCTTTCTTGGTTTCTATTTCTCAAATTCTCTCTATACCTCTATTTCCCTTCCTTACAATTTACAATTTCTTATAAATAGCACGCTTTTGTTTCCATTTTTCCCATATGAACATTCCTTAGTTTCACAAGTCCTTTATCTTATTAATATATTTCCATTGAGAGTTGACAATGCTAGCCTTCTATCCCTTCAAGCAAGTCTACTATTCACTCATCACCATAACATGGTCACTCTATTGTGTTTCGACCCCCAAACATAGACAAATTCATTCCTTAATTAAGAGACTTCGTTGTATCTCTTCTTACAAGTCTCTTCTCTTACCATAAAACCATACACATAATGACTCATCCTAATATATATACATAAAAGGGATGAATTTTGGCCAGTCAACGGTGTACCAAATACTATTTGAGATTTATTTTTCTCTTGGTATATGGTATATTGTTGATCTGATTAAAACTCATTTCTTTCCACCAAAAATATTATTTTTGATGAAGTTAAGCAACTTATTCAATGAACTTATTTTGGAATTGGGCATGACAGTTCGGCCAGTAAGAAGTAAGGAATTGAAGTAAGTAAGTTGCGCTATATATTTCAAAATATCTCATATATACTCAAATATATATATATATATATATAAGGGATTGGTTTAAGAGTTTTCATCATGGTTCTCTCTTTTTTATGACTCTTTTATGTTCCTACTTTAATTCTAGATTGATTTTCTTTGTGTTCTTGATTTTCTTGGGGAAATGAAATATTAAAAATGAGAGTAATAATAGTAACATAGACATCACATAGTCTTCCTAGGATGGATTTTTTTTCACTTTTTTCATTTTAAATCCCGATACAAGTTTTAAATCTTTCCTTCTATCCAGGTTTTGATGGTAACATCTCATTTTAAAAGTTCAAAATTGGTGCATGTCTGTTAAGTTTCTTTTTAGGTTGCTATCACTTTCTTTAAATTTCATTTTATCCTTCATATATGAATTCCTTGTTTTAGGAAATATCTGTTAGAATGTTAGGATCATGTTTTGAAGTCATCAATAAAAGAAATTCCAATGAAATAATTAGTTTGCTATAATCTACTAAGGAATATAAGTGTGTTGGCATGTTTGTTGTAAATGCCTTATTCTTGTAATCGGTCAGATAAGCTTATACACATTAAGTCTAAACCACTTTCTTAAAATCATTTTAAATTCTCAACCACAAAACAGAATTCAAACCTGTAATTGAGTAGGTTTTTCAAAATAATTTTCAAAACTCTTGCAGAAGTGTCACTCAGTGGTTCGCAACTTCATTACTACTCATCGACTCTCACTTTTATTTAATTCAATCAGAGTAATTCACTGTTCATTCCTTTACCAGGATTACATATTAATATTCAGGCATACAATCAATACTTCATTCCTTTACCAGGATTACATATTGATATCCAGGCATACAATCAATACGTCTTCCATTACTAGGAGTAATAGTCTTTCAGTGTTCTTATATATATACATATCATGTAAGTTATATACAATTCCTCAAAATTCGACAACCAACAAAAGTCCTAAGCCTTTATCTGTGTGCTCTAACCATCCTTGTTTACCTACTTGTCCTTTAAGCTGCTTGCCCTTATTGTAAGTTAGTTATTCGAAAGAGTGAGATTCATATAAATCTCAGTAGTAAAAATTCACTTATATGATATACAATTTCACAAAGCATGTAAGCAATCATTACATAGCAGCATTCACAGCAATCAATCATTCTTGACAATCATAACATTCATAACAATTCTTGACATTCTTAACATTCGTAACAATTGATGATATGAACATATATGTAAAGCATTATATATAATATAAGAGAAAGAGTCACTACCTTGTTCTTTTCGATCTCGTTCTAGTACGGATTTCTTACGCTCAGGGCAGATATCAAATCCTATAAATAGAATTAAGGACGACGAGTTATTACTTATTTCAATCATTTAATAACTCCAAAATACTTGGGATTAGTTATCATTTGAGTCTTTTAAGTGGTTATGGGAAGCTTAAACAAAAGCCTAAAAGGGTTAAGGAGAGCTAGACCAGAAACCACCTTCCAAAAATTCAAAGTGCTGAAATTGGGTATTGGCTGCAGCCAAAAATAGGTTAGAAGCTTTTTGGCTACGGCCAAAAGAAGGTCAGACACTTTTTGGCTGCGGCCAACAGTTCGTCCTATTCTTAGCTAAACTTCCAAAAATCATAACTTAATCTATAAAAATCAAAATGGAGTGGTTCTAAGTCCTACTTAAAGCTTTTTAAGTCCTCTTTACAAGAAAAATATGAACCACCACCATCTACAACCACAAAATTATAGAATAACATAAATGGCCACATTGTTCCAGAAACGGGGCACAACTTCAAAAATCCATAACTTTCAATCCACTAGTCCAAATTGCTTATAATACCAATCAAATTAAAGCCCAGGATGTATACTTTAATAATAAAAACCTTCATAACATTTGGACCAGGTTTGACTAACCAAAATTTCACCACAAACAGACTACCTCTCAGAAATTTCAACCTAGCAATCAACAGTTTTGCAATTCCACTATCAAACATGTCCAATATCATCATAAATCCTCATAGATCATCATTTCCATGATTAAAACAACATATAGCCCTAGAATCATAGCTTGGATGAAATCATAGGGCAGCCCAAGAAATGCTCAAAGCTCAACAAAACCGCAAATCAATCAGTACAAATCAAAGCTTATACGTACCTCTACTCAATTCAACAATCGGTTCTTGATTTTGGTAGCAAATCCCCTAGGTAGATGGCTCTAAACACCTCTGATCAAGAATCCAAAACCATAGAAAGAAAGCTCTCATCAAGTAGAGCAACATTAAAGAAGACTCCGAAAGCTGGAAATGCCAAATCGGGGGTGAAACCAACTTCGGAACTCAAAAATTTCCGTTATTCCTTCTTTCTCTTTCCTCTTCCATTTTCCAACTATTTTTCCCCTCTATTTCTGGTGCTGGATGAAATATGAGGAGGAGAGAGGGAGCTCTTGGTCTTTATCTTCACTTAACCAAATGCTTAGCCCACAATTTGCCAAGTGTCACAATCTTGTGGCTCCTTGAAAAGAAAGTGATTAATTACTCAACTGTGGTTGGTTTATTTGGGTTAAACTTTCTTGCTCCCTACTTCAACCAACACTTTTCCTAATTAGAGGGAAAAACAAATGGTTGCTTGCTTTATTGGTCAAATGACCATTTTGCCCTTACATTTATTTCTATTTTCGCACTAGCTGGAAAATTGGGCAGAATTTTCATCAAACATTGAAAATTCATATATTTATTTATAGAGATTCAATTGGTGTGATTCCAAAGGCAATATGACCCTTATTAAGTCTATTTTCAAGAAAAAAAATATAGTCTTTAGCTAACTGGAAGCTCATAATTCCTAGAATTTTCATTTTTGGATGATGTCATAGAAGCTGGCCAGTTTCATTAGGCTAACTTAAAAAATACATAATTCTTTGTGTACAGCTCCAAATGACCTATATGATCTATCAAATTAAAGCTTGATAAGTCTACTTTTATATTGAAAAATTTCATAGGCATAAAACATCATTTTCCTATTTAAAAATGTCACACAACAAGACTGCTACACAAGGAAACTTATTGGCAGTAAATTCAAATGTTTACAGTTTATGTTCTAAACATACTCATGTTGTGTGTGACCACCATTTGCCCTGTTTTATCATTTTATTCCCTTAAATACCATAAAGATATATGTAATATTAGGGAATATCATTATGCCCTCGTGGGACACTTGCTTAACTAAGACTTAGCAGTCTACTGAATTCAGGCTTATTCTCAAGCATCTAATCCCAAAATATGGGATATTACATTTGTTATAACCTATCACATTTTCAAGTCTAAATGCAATGAATCATTCAAGAGCCGTATAAAAAAATTAGGTGCACTCTATTAGTGCTTGTTTTGTAATAGTTTAAAAACGTTAGGGGAATGAACCTAATGAATGGATTTTTTAAAATTATAACCATATTTAATTTAGATTTTACTAAATTGTTATTAGATCATGATGGTTGAAGGAAATCATCACCATCAATTCAAGCAAACCCCCACCATTTAAGATGATTTTTTATAAATAAGAAAGGCATTTATAGAGATTCAGCACACTGTTTTAGAAATTCATTGACTTAGCCCTTTGTAACATCATACAATGCCCCTTATTTAATGATATCTGTAAGTAGTTTCAATTGTTGTTTTATTGGCAATGGTATAATAATTAGAAATGTCAGCACCCTTATTTATTCTGATATTAACCAGAGTAGCAATACGCAGTTCGTTGGGCACACAGAAATAGCTTTAAAATACTGATAATGATTACTTGATTACAAAAATTCCCTATAGGGATTGAACATAATGATTACAAATAATCTAGTTGCACAGGGCTACTAGGGTGTCTAAACCTGTTTAATGAAACTCAGACATCTTCTCGTCTTCATTCCACCACTACATTCCTCTCATGCAATTCTTTTCTTTGTTCTCAATACACCTCCTGTCTTCACCTGTCTAATGGTTAGTTAGGAAGGGTGATATTTGAGGGAATCTTAGTAGCAAACAATACTAACAATGCATACAAGATTAATGCTAGTGCATGATATGCTTGCTTACATAGGCTCAAGTTCATATAATGACATTTATGTATACTCAATGTTTCATACAACATATCTATGGCTACAGTATAAATAGAAACTGTAATGCCCCAACTTGGGCTTAAGGGATAATGACTTCGAAAGTGAATGCAACTATTATTAAATAAACACTTTTAAAGAATATGATGTGAAATTACGATTCAAATGTGTTAGGATCAGTGCCTAAACTCTATATCTAAGTTCAATTATGGATGAACATTTAAATTGAATTAAATAAGAGGGAGGGCGCATGGTAAGGTGAAAGGGAATGATAGAATGTGCTTAGTAGTGGTTCAAGTGGAATTGCCATAATCAAGGGCAAAATGGGAAAACATAAAGCTACCGACCAATTGGTCAGTTACCGAAGAGAAAACTCCTTGGTAATTTAAGGATTAATGGCTAGGATTGAGTGATTAATAGGGTGGAATCATGTGCTTTGAGTTCATGTGTTTCCATGTAATAAGACCTAAGATCTTGACAAGTGGCATTATGTGAACCATGGGATTAAGGTCAACTTTTCAAACCATTTTCCTCTCTCCTCTCTCCCTCCAAGTCGGTTGTTAGCATGGGGAAGGGAAAAAATATGCACTTCATCATCATCCCATCTTTTCTTTCTCCATTCTCCTTTTCAGCCAAAGAAGGAAGGAAAGAGAAAGTGAAAGGTAATGTTTTGACTTTGTGCTTGATCTCAAATGATCTAAACCCCTTCATTAATCTTGTCCATGGTGATGAGAACTTTCTTTCTATGGTTTTGGATTTTTGAAAGGGGTGTTTTAGAGCTTGAGAAAATTTGGAAGTTAAGGAATCAAGGATTTAATCTTGGGAAGAGGAAGAGGTAAGAAAAAACTTTCTTTTGACATATTCATTGTCAGTATTGAATAAGTTTTGTAAATTTTAGATTTTGCTAAAATTTTGTAATACATGAATTCGCTAATGTATGGTGGTGGAATTGGTGGCATATGGTGTCTTTGAGCCATTGGTATTTGTTTGAAATTTTGGAAACCAAATTGATCATTTTGTGGTTTTGGAGTTCATTGTGGTTAGAAATGTAAAATATGACATTGTGATTGAAATTTGGTTGTTTTGGTGTGTCCAATGATTCTTTATGTGAATTTATGTGGGGAAAGGTTGTTTGGGAAATTGGGAAGTCATTGGAACTCTAGGCAAAATCTGGGAAAATTCTATCAGTTGCTGTGGTTTTGGCTTTTGATAAGCCTCACTCGAGTGCACTAGTGTGTCACTCAAGTGTTGCATTCTGTTTTCCCTTTTCTTTCAGTTCTGGTTGCACTTCCTTGCTAAAAAAGCAGAAGTGCACTTCCTCACCTGTAAGTGATATGGGTTATCATTCGAGTGCGTCAAATCTCACTCGAGTATATATTTTGTATCTTCAGGTCGTGTCTCAGGGAAACACTCGCAGTCAAATTGTCAAGATTGTGTTCTGGAACTCGCAAGTGTTGGGTAATCACCTGAGTGCTAGAGCTAGTGCTCAAGGGCACTCCTCATACTAGGGTTTCTCTTGCTCTCAGGTAGTCACTTCTTATACCTCACTCGGTAGGACTCGGGTGAGTACAAGGCTATCACTCGAGTGTTAAGGTCAGGACTCGAGTACTGTGATAACTTTTTGTCTTAGTTTGTGCTCTCGGCCAAACACTTACACGAGTGATCTTCAATGCTTGAGTACAAGTCGCTCCATCACTCGAGTGAGGTCATCTTCACTCGAGTGTCTAAGTTAAGAATCAGCGTGTTCACTTCTGAAAAGGGATATTCGGGGTAGTTTCTTCCAACCCTTTAGGCATATGTCTAGGCTTCTAGTGCCACCTAAAGAGTTCAAATGATAACTAACCTTAAGGGTGTGTTTGGTTTGAGGGGAGGGAGGGAAAAAGAGAGAGATTAAATTAGCTTTTTAGGTTGAAGATATTTAAATTTTGGCCAGGAACCCAAAATTTAAAAGAAATGAGAGGGTAAATTTTGTGTTTCTCTTTGTCTAAAATGGTAATTTACCAATCCTCCCCTCCCCTCCCTCCCCTACCATCCCCTCAAACCAAACACACCCTAAGTGTAGTAAAGATAAGAATTTGGAATAGAGAATAGCCTATCGTCCTTGATTTTGGTTTATAGGCTTTGACATTTGCCCTGATCGCGAGCAACTGGTGCCAGTGTACGCCAAGAAAGAATAAGGTAGTGACATTTTTCCTTATACTATAGTGATACATTATATGTTTGATTTATAATTGATTTGTGAATACTTCATATACTGCAAAATTTGTGGATGTAAGCCAAAAGGCTATTTGTGGGCCGAAAGGCTATATGTATGCACCACCACGCCTACAGTCCCTGAGTTGCTAACAATGGTTCGGGTAAGGACTGTGTGCCTTCCCGGTGGTAAAAGGTGATGAGGGTGGGGTGTGATATGTATTGCTACTGCTGCTTGATGATTTACTTGCATGCTATATGATTACATTTGATATGAGTGATTTGTTACTACTGGGATTATTTTGAATCTCATTCTTTCCTTTAACAAACCTTCAAACAGGGCAAGTGGCTCCAAGGAGAAGGAGACGACCAAGGGTAGATAAGACTCCTTAGGGAGATTTATATTTTGGTGTTGGTTATCATATTTTGATTAAGGATCACTGTATATCTTGTAAATATTATTTTGGAGACAGTTGTGTAATCCCCTAATGGGAATTTATAAACCTTAAGTTTATATATGAAACCCAAGGGTTTCCGGGATTTTTGTTGTGCACTCTAATATATACATGTGAATTAACTGCACAGGTAATTATATTCGGAATATGGAATTTGAGACCAAGGAAGGTAGAAATTTTGAAAATAGTTGTGAAAACCCTTCCATAAGGAAGGGATTGTAATTGACTTTTGATTATTATTGGTCTCTATTTCATCTTAATTACGAACTTCGAACTATAATTACGATTTTTGAGGCAGGGGATTATAGAAATAGAGCTCCATTCATTCATACATGCTTCACTCAATCAAGCAAAGCAATACTGCAAATCAATATACAGTAAACACATCAAATACATGCAAATTAAGTAAGTTCACTACCTCTTGTCTTAAGTCCTCCTCTTGTACCTTTTCTCTAACCATTGAGGATGCTTCTTCTTTGTCACCTCATGATCCTAGATATATAAATATATCATTAGAGCCATGATAAATGAGTATCCAACGATACTACATTTAGGACATGTCTCTTATATTTAGCCCAATACTTATGACAATTTTAACACAATTGCCATAAATTTGTAGGTTAACCCAATCTGTCAATTTTGTTGACCAAACTTTGGAAAGTCATCATTAATTCTACAAAAATCCAAATGGTTTGGTTCCAGGTTATATAAAAAACTCTTTAAGTCCTATTTCAATGAAAAATATCACAAAGCCCCAATTACAGCCACACATTTCCCAAAAATTCATCAAACTCAGACTGTTACAGATTTCATTCCAGAATCAAGGTCAAACTTTGAAAAATCATAACTTTCAGTCCATTAGTCTAAATGGCCTTATTACCTATCAAATTAAAGCCCAGGATGTCTACTTTAGTCTTATAAAATATCATAGTATTTGAACTAAGTTTGGCCAATCAAAAACATATTGCAAGTTCTTTGCCTCTGGAAAATGAATTCAGGCAGATTTAAACACAAACTTCCAAAATCATCATAGATCATCATAAAACCTCTTTTAACATCATAATCATCTTTATATCAGCATCAAACCCTAAAAGACTCTCACTGGCTGAAATTTAAGGTTTAAATATCTCAAGAATCACTCAACGAAACCACAGAATATTCGGTTCAAATCAGAGCTTATACTTACCAGAACTCAAATCTATGATTTGTTCTTGATTCCGACAACACCTCCTCTAAGTAGATGGATCAAACCCCTCTGATTGAAAATCCAAAACCATAGAAATTTTGCTCTCCATCAGGGGAACAACGTTAGAGAAAACTCTGGAAGCTGGAAATGCCAAATCGGAGATGAAATCGGCTCCTGAGCTTAAGACCTTTCACTATTCATCCTTTCTCTTTCCTCTAACTTTTTTCTAATTTTTTTCATGATGTTCCCTTATTTTTATGGTTGCTTCACAAATTAATAGAGAGGGAGGAGAGTTAATTGGTCAACTTTCTGATTTACCCTTGTTTGTGTAAAAATTACCAAAATGCCATTCGGTTGGATTTCAACCATCCAGTTTCTTTTCTCTTTCCTCTTTCCTCCACTCTTAATAATTGACCAAAATATGCCTTTGGGAAGGGAAGAATGATCATTAAAAATATGATCATCCATTTCCTTGAAATATTATATTTAATTTTCCATTTCAACACATGTTAAACTTTTGACTTTTCCAACTTTATTTACTTGGCCAATATTACTTCTTCCTTGATTAATTTGGACCAAGTGTTTAATTCCCTTCCTTGTTTGGATGATCCACACGCAAGAAAGAGGGAAAAATAAGGGCTGTGGATTTAATTTAGCCAAATCACTATCTTGCTTATACAGTTTTGCCATTGCCTTGTTAATTTCGCACCTTGCCTAAAAGCAAACAGAATTTTCTTCAAACTTTGAAAATTCATATATTTATTTATAGATATATAATTGTAGTGGTTCCAAAGGCTATGTGACACTTATTAAGTCTATTTTTAAGAAAAAATATTTTCTTTAGCCAACTGGATGCACAGCACTCCAGAATTGCCATTTATTGGACACTGCCACATAAACTTGCCAATTTCACTTGGCTAACTTCAAAAATGCATAACTCTTTGTATATAGCTCCAAATGTCTTATGTAACCTATTAAATTAAATATTGATAAGTCTAATTTTATTCTGAAAAATTTCACATTTATTGGACATTATTTGGTTATCCAAAACCATCACATTACCAGACTACAACACAGGAAACCACACCGGCAGCAAATCCACTTTTTACAATTTGAGTTCCAAACTTAATCATGTTGTGTGTGACCACTAATTGCATTATTTTGTCATTTCATGTGCGTCATAATTCACCATTTTTTCCTTTTAATGCCACAAAGTGCAAGGAATTTTAGTGAATAAAATTTGGAATGTTAAAAGAAACATTATGATTCATGTGACTAATAACCAAGTGAAGCAAACTAGCCATAAATCACGCACCAACCCGCTTTCCCCTTTTAATTCAAAGACAATCCATCACCCTCCTACAATTTGCTTTATCCACGTTGTTCCATTTGGCTATCTCTTTCTTGGTTTCTATTTCTCAAATTCTCTCCATACTACTATTTCCATTCCTTAGAGTTTACAATTTCTTAGAAATAGCATGCTTTTGTTTGCATTTTCCACAATGAACATTCCTTAGTTTCATAAGTCATTTATTTTGTTGCTATATTGCAATTGAGAGTTGAGACTGCATACCTTCGATCCGTTCAAAGAAGTCTATTGTTCCATCATCGCTATAACATGGCCACTTGACTGTGTTTCCACTATCAAACATAGACATATGCATTCCTTAATTAAGAGATTTCGTTGTATCTCTCCTCATCATTCTCTTCTCTTGCCAAAAAATCATACACATAATGACTTAGCTTGATACATATATATAGTGAGGATGAATTTTGGCCAGTCAACGGTGTGCCAGATAGTATTTTAGGTTTATTTTTCAAATGCCAATTGTTATATCATTGATCTAATTAAAATTCATTTGTTTCCACCTAGAATATTCTTTTTAATGAAGTAAAGCGACTTCTTTGTGCAACTTATTTTGGGTTCTAGGAAATTGGGCATGAAAATTCAGTCAATTCAGGATTGATTTTCTTCATGTTCTTGTTTTTCTTGGGGAAACCCAATATTATAAATGAAAGCAATAATAGACATAGAGACATCACATAGTTTTTCCAGGATGGATTTTTTTCATTTTAACTTTTAAATCTCTATATAAGTTTTAAATCTTTGCTTACAACCAATTTTCGATTGAAACATCTAATTTTAAAAGTTAAAAATTAGTGCATGAATGATAAGTTTCCTATTAGATGGCTACCTCTTTCTTTAAATTTCCTTTTATCATTCATATCCAAATTCCTTATTTTAGGATCCATAGAAAACAAGGCCTTGATACTGCTTTTAGGCCAAATTACAATATGGTTAAAGCCCATATGTGTTAACTTATGACTTATGCTTTTTAAATGGGTCAATCACCACTTAAGCCCAAATGCATGTCTTCGATAACTCATGAAGACCAAAAACGTGGCCAATTACAATTAATGAAGGGAATGAGGGTCATTTGCTTGGTTTCTTCTGTTACAAGCTATCATATAGTGCTGCCTAAGGAGGATGAAGACCAAGTGAACCAAGCCTTGCACCCAAGTTGACACATGTCATCATGAGAATTAATTAGAGATAATTCATTATAAAATCCAAAGGATATTATCAAATCTCAATTCTCATGAGGCCACAAATCCTCATAATTTTAATTAAAGGATACAATTTATTTATAATTCAAAAAGGGATAAAATTCAAAATATTATATCTTTTTATCCCTTGAGAAGCAAATTCAATTCTTTTCCTTAAATATATCAAGAAAAATGCAAGTGTCATTATCTCTCTAAATATCAAGGGCTAAATCATCATCTTACCAATATCTTTTCATATATATCACTCTATCTCATCATCCTTCATCCAAAGCTCAAATTCAAATGCATGAAAAAGATAAAGATTCATCAAAATAAAGGAGAAACCATTTAAATTATATTATCTTGGTTATGTTTTTCTCCTTCAAATAAGCCATTAATGCTTATAAAAGGGACCGCAAGGCTTCATTCCAAGATGATGACCACACACCACAACTCCTTTTTTCTTCTATCACCATTTGTGGTTAATTAATCGTCCTCTTGAGTATGAATCTTGTGGCTTGAGTTCTCTATTCTTTAATTGGGAGTTGTCATTTAGTTTAATCTTTCCTTGCATTTTATGATTTCCTAATTCTAGGATTGACTTTCTATTTTCAGGACTTTGATTTCTGTTCAAATAATCTTTGTATTAAACTTTTTGAATTTTATGAAAACTTATGATTTGCAATTCTTAATCCATATTTTCATTTTTCTCATATGATTAATCTTGTTATTCTTTTATGTTACTAATTCAATCGCATGGTTGATTATATTTTTTTTGACTATAGTGTTTTCTTATTCCATTAGGATATACTGTTCAATTATTTTAATTAGAAGAACAAATTATAATTGAAAATTTAATTCACACGCTAAGTGGTATTTAATGATTATTTAGGAGGTAATTATATGTGCTAGGTTCTTAGGTATAATTATTGATTATATAACTGAGATCTATGTCATACATCTAAAGTTTTTCATGTGTAGGACTTAGTTAATAAGTCCATATATGTTAGAACTATGATGGCCCTCGATCTGTTCTCAAGAAATTTCATTATTTGTTTTCTTTATTTTCTTTAATATTTTTTGTTTTCATTAAAAGTCAATTTCCTCTTTCATTTTGAGTTTTGCACATTTAATTAATTTAAGAATTAAATACTATTGACTCCGCTCAAGAGAATACGACCTAGGTTGACTACTATATTATAGAGATTAATTTAGGAATTAATTTGAGTTCTAACGACAAGCATGATCACTATAGCAAGGCCTCATATATGAATTTTGCACCCATCCTTGAGAAAACAAATAAGAGATTGTCTAATTGGAAAAGAGGTTATGTTAATTTGGCTAGAAGAGCAAAGCTAATCCAAACGGTTCTATCAGCACTTCCCACATAATATGCAAACAATCTAACTCCACATAATATGCAAACAATCTAACTCCCTAAGGGACTCTTGAATGACCTAGAACATAGTAGTTGAAGTTTCTTGTAGGGAGACTCTGAAGAAGGTCATAAGTTGCATTTGCTATCATCATGGGAACATGTGCTAAATAAAAAAATGAAGGAGGCCTAGGAATAAGAGACTTGAGGAAGAAAAATAAGGCTTTCATCATGAAACTGTGTTAGGGACTTTTTTACAAGCAAGATTCACTATGGGTAAGAGTTCTCCGGGATAAATATAAATGCAATGAGCAAGACATGCCAAGCATTACAAAGGGGAAAATGTCTCTCTCACTTAGAGGGGAATTTGTTTTGTTTAGTGGAAATTCCAAGCGGGCATTGGCTAAAAAATAGGGAATGGTGCTTCATCATCCTTTTGGTTTGTTAATTAGTTTGAAATGAATGTTCCTCTTGTTGATCTCATCCCAGGGCGTGAGGACTTGATTGAACAAAACAAACTAGTGGATTATGTTATAAAGAATGGTGAATGGGATAGAAGGAAGATGGAATTTTATCTTTCATGTCCTATCATTGATCGTATTATTATCCGTGCACACCTACCATGTGAGTAGAGAGGAGAGGATAAGACATACTTGAGACCATCCTGTTATGGTTATTTTTTTCCTTTTTTGTAAAATATGCCTATCATTTTCTCTTTGTAGGTATCTAGTGGGACAAAGATAATATCTAGAAGATTCTACGGAGATGGTTTGTACTAGAGAAAATCAAATCTTTCATGTGGCTATTCTCATATGGTAGGGTACATACAATACATCTAAGATTGAGGAGACGCGTTGATTCTACTATATGCTATCTTTTTTATTTCAAGCAGGATGAATACTTGATGCATCTACCAAGGGATTGTTCAAATGCAGTGGATTGTTGGAAACCTATGATTCAACCTTAGAAATGGGGCACCTTCAATTCCTTACAAGGACAAAGTGGGTTAAATGGAACCTTACTCGAAATAGAATCTTCAAAATACAAAGGAAAGGAGGATTATGTAATATATATTTTAATGTTAAAGAAGTTTTGCATTAGTTTTCAAAATAAATAGGAGGTATATGTAATTAAGTTAAATGTAGGATAGTTAGAGTATTTTATTCTGATAACAACAACAATAATAATAAGGGAAAATCACTTACAGGTCCTAAGAACCCAAAAAAACCACAAAAGGAGTCCCAATCCAAATTCCCAAATCAAAAAAGTCCCTAGAGACTTTTTTGTGATTAATTGAAAATGTGAAATAATTATGTTGCCTTCAGTAATTTAACAACTAGTTTTGCCTATATTCACAACTTGACAAGTCATTTTGACAACTTCTTTTCCATACCTGAGTGAGATTACAAGTTTCACAAGTCCCAACTTTCACAAATGTATATGACAATTTTAACAAGTGGTTTTGCCTATTTTCACAACTTGAAGAGTAATTTTGACAACTTCTTTTCTTACCTATGTGAGATTACAAGTTTCACAAGTCTCAACTTTCACAACTACATATGATAGTTTTAACAATTAGTTTTGCCTATTTTCACAACTTGATGAGTCATTTTGACAACTTTTTCATACCTTGACAAGTCATTTCCCTACCCGAAAGAGTTTTGAAATTTCACAACTACATGTGCCAATTTTGGCAAGAGTTTACACATGTTTTCACAAATCCTAATGCATATATTCACACGTGTATGACTTATTTTGACAAGCTTATTTTAACATATCAAAATTTCACATGTCCCACCTGTAATATCCCAATTTTTGATTATGGGTTAATCATGATTATTATGGATAATCATGAATTTAATTGGAATTATTATATGTTTTATGGCAATATTAAATTAATATGTCATAATTACTGAAAAATTGGAATAATGGAAATATTGGCCATAAGTGGTAATTAATGGAGAAATTAATTACTAACTAAGAGAAAATGGGATGTGTGATTAAAATGGCTAATGGAGAGATTAAAGTAGCTAATTGGTGACTTAATTGGTGTAGGCCAATAGCAAGTTGACATGTGGCAAAAGTGTGAATGGTGAGTGATGAGGAGAAAAGTCAAATGGAGAGTATTTTAATCATATTTCTCTCTTCCTCTCCTCTCTTTTTTTTGCTGAAGTCATGGAGGGAGTATCATTATTTTATTCTTCACTCCTCCTCCCTCTCATCTCTCACGTCCTCTCTCTCCATCTCACCATCTCTCTCTCATTCTTGCTCTCTCTCTCTCTCGTCAGCCATGGAAAGGGAAAGGGAAGGGAAGAAAGCTTGAAAAAGGTAAGGAAAATGATCCCTATTGCTCAAACTCCCTTCATTAAAGTTGATCCTTGAGTTAAGAGCAACATTTCTATGGTTGTAGTTTGTCCATTGGTTGTGGTTTGTGGCCACACAAAATTTTGGGAGGTGGTGAATCAAGAACTCCCTTTGAGAAAGTTGATAAGGTGAGTGAGACCTATCTATCTATCTATGTTTTATGCCAAATGGATTAACTTGGATTTTCTGGAATTTTGGGCTCATTTTCGAAAATGAGGGCCATTGAGAGTTTGGTATGTGTTTGGTATGGAATTTGTATGTTTGGAATGCATTTTGGATAGATAGAATTGTTTGGGTTGGAAATTGTTAAGTTTGGAGAATTTGAGATTTTAGTGTTTAATGTTACCCAAAACCAAAGCATGATAATGGAATAGGATTTTGGTGATTTTGACATTCCCATTGGATTCCTTGAGTGATTTTGTGTGGGAATGAGCTTGGTTATTGATTTTGGGTTCATTTGAATCACTTGGGAAAAGTTGGAAAGTTGTCTGGTTTGAGCTCTGTTTTGTGCAGTCCGTTTCCACGAGCGTTTTGAATGACCAAATAGTATTGGAAAATTTTGAAACTTTCCAGTCTTAAAGTTCACATCCCAAGATTCAAAATGGACATATATTTTGTGTCATTTCGTTTAGTATTCTGTGAGATATGGTTGTCCAAAGTTTGGGATTGAAACAGAACTCTGTTTTGGAGTAGTGTTTAGTTTTTAGTGATTCTGTATTTGTCTAGTGATTTCCAGTGATGGGCTATATTTTTTGTTAAAAGAGGACTTATATACCTTTCATTTGGCTTTGGAATCACCTCGTTTCGATTTTTCTACAATTATTTATGTTTTTTCGAAGTTCAGCCAAGAGTCAGGAAATTTCTTGGCCGCGGCCCAAGACTTTCTAGCCTGATTCTGGCCGCAGCCCATGGGTGGCTAGCCGCGGCCCACGGCCTTCTGACCATATTTTGGCCGCGGCCCAAGGAAGGGCTGGCCGCGGCCAACCCCTGTGTTCCGGCACTTTAAGTTTTCGAAAGGAGATCTCTAACCTATTGTTTCCCAATCTTTTAGGGCTTTTATTAGAGGCATTTGTGGCCTCTTAAGGGTCAATTATGATAACCAAAATTAAGTGTTTCAAGTTAATTAAGTCTTGGAATAGAATATAACTCTTCGTCCCTAATAATGATTCTAGGATACGACATTTGCCCTAGGCAGGAGGGACCAGCGCCAGAGTATGCCCGGAAGGATCAAGGTAGTGACTCTTCTCTCATATTATGTATGATGTTTTGGCATGCATAACTTATCGTTGAATTTGTGAAATGTGTGCCATGGTCCATTACGGCGTGAGCAGGTCAGCATGAGCCGTATAGGGATTGACGGTGGTCATCTCTAGGTCGGCCGTTGAACTGCCGTCGTAATCGACATGGATATTGTGAATCCGACCCGTGGGGCGGCGTTTGTGAATCCAGCCGTGGGCTGTGTGTATCTTGCCTGTATGGCTTATGTATGAAATGCATTATATGAATCCCAACTATGGTGAAATGTATTGTGTGGATTGCTGTGATGCAATTCAGCGTGAGCAATCGTAAGGGATGACATATGTCATACTAACCATTGCCGTTGTAACTACCGTTGTAGTTGCTTGTTGTGGTTAATGATTTGCTTACATGCATTATTATTGTACATTATATGATTGATTTGTTACTACGGGGATTCCTTAGAATCTCACTCTCCCAAAAACCATGTTTTAGACAGGGCAGAAGGATCAAAGGGAAAGCGGGCGACAAGAGCAGATAGAGCTCTGATTTAGATGTATATTTTGGGTTATTGGTTATCATGTATATCTTTTAGATATTTTTGGGAAACAATTGTGTATATTGGGATTGGTAGTGTAGATTTGTGTAATCCCCAAGTTAAGGGTAATGAATTGTGGGCTTTGTGCCTTTGTAAAACCCTTATTAATGAATGGAACCCGAGTGTGTCGGGAATTTGCCTTATACTCTGATATTTGTGAATGAAATCAACTTGTACAGGCCATTTAGTATTGAAATGTGAATATGAGACCGTCATGAACAGATTTTATAAAAGTTTTTGTAAGCCATGATTTTGGGAAGTTTGATTTTGCTTAAGTCCCAAAATCATTTATGGTCTCTAATTCTATATCAATTATGTATTTATGAACTAAATATCGGCCTTAATCGTGAAGGTGGTTACATTTGTGGTATCAGAGACGTAGTTCCTGGCAAGGTGAGGATTTGCTAGGATAGCTCCTTAGTTGACCTTAATCCTTTGAGTTTAGGGTAGCTTAATGATTGATAAGTGCTTGTTACATATACACATGAGT
This sequence comes from Inga oerstediana, assembly GCA_963210345.1. Lineage (NCBI taxonomy): Eukaryota > Viridiplantae > Streptophyta > Magnoliopsida > Fabales > Fabaceae > Inga > Inga oerstediana. The sequence continues at coordinate 37,541,351 of OY723406.1, forward strand.
ATTTCTACTAATTGTGGATTGAGATGAATTTTATGGATTATGTGTATACATTGGCTAAGGATTGACGTGGTGAATCATTTGTAGTGATAAAGACGAAATGGTTCGCCCTCTTACTAAAGTCAGGCAACAGGACCCAGAGGTGGAGGAACTTAATGACAATCCTCCTGATCCAATGCAAGAGATGATGGATCTCGTACGGGAACAAAGAGACATGATAGTTGAGCTGAGAGAAGAGCTCAGAGAGGAAAGAGCCAAGCGAAATGAGGGAAGGGCCCAGTCAACTCATGAGGAGACTCAACCAGAGACTCATCATGAGGAGACAGCTGAGGGTTCCAATGGATCTCACGAATCCCCGCCTCACACGGTGCCTAATCAAGAGTCTATAGGGGTGCCGGTTCGTGAGGGAAGGGACTTGCATTCTTGGGTCTCCAAGTTTTGCAAGCATATGCCTCCGACGTTCAGATGGAGGTTTGATCCCCAAGCTACTAAGGACTGGTTGAACCGGTTAGAAAAGATTTTCGAAGTCCTCGAATGCCCTACAGAGGTAAAGGCAAAACTAGCTGTGTATAAGCTAGAAGGGGATGCAAACCGGTGGTGGAGGAACATCGCCACGTCATTGAAGAACCGAAATATACCATTCACTTGGGAGGTATTTGAAGAAAAATTCAACGAGAAGTATTTCCCCAAGTCGGTGAGGCTTGAGAAAGAGTCTGAGTTCCTGGCTATCAAGCAGGGAGATACGGAGAGCTTTGACGAGTATCTTTCCCGTTTCACTCGATTGTCACGGTATTCTGCCTATCTTCGGGAGAAGGATAATGAGGAGTAGAGCTCCACTATGCTAATCCAGGGATTGAGGTGTGAATTGAAGAAAAGGTTAGCTGCTCATCAATTTACTAACTTCAATAAAGCCGTGGAAGAGTGTAGAATTGTTAAGTATAACTTGAGGGAGTTGTACCCATCTAAGGGTAGTGGCAACCGCAGTGAGCCTAGCAAGGCTAATACTTCCCAGAAGCAGAAGGGGCAAGGATCCTCTTATGGGGGTGGTAGCAAAAAGCCCTACCAACCTGGGGGTCGTGGTGATCAGAGACCTCCAACGAGACCAATGTGTAATCAATGCAGAAAGTACCATCCGAGAAGAACTTGGCCTGGGGAGGTGATCTGTTTCAATTGCAAGCAAGTGGGTCACATTTCTTCTAAGTGCCCACGACAGCCGGTAGAGCAAAGGCCCAGGAATCAGGGTCGAGTGTTCGCGATGACACATGAGGAAGCCCGAAAGTCGCCTAAATTGATCCAAGGTAAAATTCTTCTTGGTGATAATGAGTTAGATACTTTGTTCGACTCGGGAGCAAGTCATTCGTTCATAGCTTATGACTATGTAAAGCGCCTGGGATTGCATGTGCATAGACTACCATTTGATTTGGTTGTGTCGACGCCGATGGGTGTCAAGGCTGTGATGGCCGAAGCCTGTTTAAATTGTGTGATAGTTGTTGAGGGTCGTGAGTCTACAGTAGATTTAATCTGTTTGCCACTTCAACAATTGGAAGTTCTTTTGGGCTTTGGCTGGCTAACAGCAAATGATGTATTGCTTGATTGTGGTAATAAGAGGATCACTTTCCGTAGTACACAGCGGGATAACAATGTAAATGCCAGTTTGAATTTACTTTCAATGGCTAAAGCTGAGAGATATCTTGAGAAAGGATGCCAAGGGTATATGGTGTTTTTCTCCGGTCAGGGAGAGTCAAGTGAAGCTATAGAGAGTATACCTGTGGTAAACGAATTCCCTGAGGTATTTCCAGACGATCTTAATGGATTGCCTCCTGAAAGGGAAGTGGAATTTTCAATTGAGATTGTTCCTGGAGCTGGTTGATATCGAAAGCCCCATATCGTATGGCCCCGAATGAAATGGCGGAGTTGAAGAAGCAAATTGAAGAATTGCTTGAGAAAGTATTCATCTGACCCAGTGTATCGCCGTAGGGAGCTCCGGTGTTGTTTGTGAAAAAGAAAGATGAAAGCTTAAGGCTTTGTATTGATTATCGAGAACTTAACAAGGTAACCGTTAAGAATAAGTATCTACTCCCAAGGATTGATGACCTATTAGATCAATTGTCTGGCTCGTGCGTATTCTCCAAAATTGATCTAAGGTCAGGATATCATCAATTGCATGTGAAGGCAGCCGACATTCCGAAGACTGCTTTTAGAACAAGATATGGGCACTATGAGTTCCTGGTGATGCCCTTCGGTTTGACGAATGCACCGGCGGTATTCATGGATTATATGAATCGCATCTTCCGACAGTATCTTGACCAGTTCGTGGTTGTGTTTATCGACGACATCTTGATCTATTCCAAGAGGTAGGGAGGATCATGAGCAACACCTGAGAATTGTGTTGAGAATTCTGCGAGAAAAGCAACTCTATGACAAACTGAGCAAATGTGAGTTTTGGCTTACGGAAGTAAAGTTCCTTGGCCATGTGATCTCTCGAGACGGGGTATCGGTGGATCCCAGTAAGGTGGAAGCAGTACTTGAATGGAAAAGACCAGAAACTGTTTCTGAGATTCGCAGCTTTCTAGGTCTTGCTGGTTATTACCGGAGGTTCATTCAGAACTTCTCGCGTATTGCATTGCCGATGACCAAGCTCACGAGGAAGGATCAACCATTTTTATGGGATGAACGTTGTGAGCGGAGTTTCACTAAGCTGAAGGAGAGATTGACTATGGCACCAGTGTTGATTATACCTGATCCCAATGAAGCTTATGTCGTGTATAGTGATGCGAGTAAGCAGGGGTTAGGGTGTGTCCTGATGCAGCAGGGACGTGTGGTGGCCTATGCCTCTCGACAGCTGAAACCGCATGAGATGAACTACCCCACTCATGATCTGGAGCTTGCGGCAATTGTGTTTGTATTGAAAATTTGGCGTCATTACCTGTATGGTGTGACAGTCGAACTGTACTGCAACCACAAAAGTCTCAAATATCTGTATGATCAGAAAGAGTTGAACATGAGATAGCGTCGATGGATGGAGTTGCTGAAAGATTATAACCTAGAGATTAAATATCATCCGGGTAAGGCTAATGTCGTCGTGGATGCTTTGAGTCGGAAGGCGGTGCTAGTGGCAACAATGATGATCCAGGAATGGAAACTGATAGAGGATTTTTGGGATTTGAATCTCTCGAAGGAAATCCTGTGTGCCAGTTATGGTGTGGTCCAAGGGGAGAATGACCTGAGGACTGAAATTGAAGAGGCTCAAATGCATGATGAGCTAGCCCAGTCGAACCGAGCTATGATTGAGCGAGGGGAGACTCGAGACTATGACTTGTCACCAAGTGGATTGGTGCGTTATCAGAAGAGAATCTATGTACCACTGAAGGCGGAGTTGAGATTGAGAATTCTTGATGAGGCTCATAAGAGTCAGTATACTCTTCACCCCGGTATGACCAAGATGTATCACAATTTGAAATCTATGTATTGGTGGCCAGGGTTGAAGAGTGATGTGACGAAGTATGTGGCGCGGTGTCTTACCTGTCAAAAGGTAAAGATTGAGCACCAGAGACCACCAGGTTTGCTTCAGAGTCCAGAAATTCCAGAATGGAAGTGGGAGAGTGTGACCATGGATCTAGTGGTGGGTATACCCAAGATCAAGAACTTTGATGCGATTTGGGTGATTGTTGATCGACTCACGAAGTCTGCACACTTCATACCTATCAATGCTAGCTATTCTCCTGATAGGCTGGCTGAGATATATATCAAAGAGATTGTGAGACTCCATAGTACACCAAAGAATATAATCTCCGATAGAAATCCTCAGTTTACTTCGAGATTCTGGAGGGCTCTACACGAAGCTATGGGTACTCAGTTGAGGTTTAGCATGGCCTACCATCCTCAGACAGACGGACAGTCAGAGAGGACTATCCAGACTTTAGAAGATATGCTGAGAGTATGTGTCCTAGACTTCAAAGGAAAGTAGGACTACTATCTTCCATTGGCTGAGTTTGCTTATAACAACAGTTACCATGCGAGCATTCAAATGGCTCCGTATGAAGCATTGTATGGGAGGAAGTGCCAGTCACCGTTGTGCTGGTCAGAGTTGTCTGAGAGGAAGTTGTATGGGCCGGATCTTGTTGACCAAACCGCTGAGCAGATCCGAGTTATTAGGAAGAGGCTCCTTACAGCACAGAGTCGTCAGAAGAGCTATGCTGATAAGAGGAGAAGGCCTCTTGAGTTTGAAGTGGGGGATCATGTTTTCTTGAGAGTGTCTCCGGTCACAGGCATCGGGAGAGCGATCAAGCGGAAGAAGCTGAGTCCGAGATACATTGGTCCATTTGAGATTCTGGCACGAATCGGACCTGTAGCATATCGGATAGCCCTACCCCTGAGTTTGAGTAGACTGTATGATGTAATCCATGTCTCGCAGCTCAAGAAGTACCAACCAGACCCTGAGCATATCATTGAGTATGAAGAGGTTGAGTTGCAAGATAATTTCACTTATGCGGTAGAGCCAGAGCGTATCATTAATCGAGAAGAGTGGCAACTCAGGCACCGAAGCTTACCGTTTGTGAAGGTGGTCTGGAAGGGAATGTCACCAAGGGAAGCCACTTGGGAGGCGGAAGCGGACATGAGGAAAAGATTTCCTGGTTTTATGCCCCATGATGTGTAAGAAATTTCGAGGGCGAAATTTATTGAACGGGGGGAGAATTGTAATATCCCAATTTTTGATTATGGGTTAATCATGATTATTATGGATAATCATGAATTTAATTGGAATTATTATGTGTTTTATGGCAATATTAAATTAATATGTCATAATTACTGAAAAATTGGAATAATGGAAATATTGGCCATAAGTGGTAATTAATGGAGAAATTAATTACTAACTAAGAGAAAATGGGATGTGTGATTAAAATGGCTAATGGAGAGATTAAAGTAGCTAATTGGTGACTTAATTGGTGTAGGCCAATAGCAAGTTGACATGTGGCAAAAGTGTGAATGGTGAGTGATGAGGAGAAAAGTCAAATGGAGAGTATTTTAATCATATTTCTCTCTCTTCCTCTCCTCTCTTTTTTTTGCTGAAGTCATGGAGGGAGTATCATTATTTTATTCTTCACTCCTCCTCCCTCTCATCTCTCACATCCTCTCTCTCCATCTCACCATCTCTCTCTCATTCTTGCTCTCTCTCTCTCTCGTCAGCCATGGAAGGGGAAAGGGAAGGGAAGAAAGCTTGAAAAAGGTAAGGAAAATGATCCCTATTGCTCAAACTCCCTTCATTAAAGTTGATCCTTGAGTTAAGAGCAACATTTCTATGGTTGTAGTTTGTCCATTGGTTGTGGTTTGTGGCCACACGAAATTTTGGGAGGTGGTGAATCAAGAACTCCCTTTGAGAAAGTTGATAAGGTGAGTGAGACCTATCTATCTATCTATGTTTTATGCCAAATGGATTATCTTGAATTTTCTAGAATTTTGGCTCATTTTAAAAAATGAGGGCCATTGAGAGTTTGGTATGTGTTTGGTATGAAATTTGTATGTTTGGAATGCATTTTGGATAGATAGAATTTTTTGGGTTGGAAATTATTAAGTTTGGAGAATTTGAGATTTTAGTGTTTAATGTTACCCAAAACCAAAGCATGATAATGGAATAGGATTTTGGTGATTTTGGCATTCCTATTGGATTCCTTGAGTGATTTTGTGTGGGAATGAGCTTGGTTATTGATTTTGGGTTTATTTGAATCACTTGGGAAAAGTTGGAAAGTTGTCTGGTTTGAGCTTTGTTTTGTGCAGTCTGTTTGCACGAGCGTTTTGAATGACCAAATAGTATTGGAAAATTTTGAAACTTTCCAGTCTTAAAGTTCACATCCCAAGCTTTAAAATGGACATATATTTGTGTCATTTCGTTTAGTATTCTGTGAGATATGGTTGTCCAAAGTTTGAGATTGAAACAGAACTCTGTTTTGGAGTAGTGTTTAGTTTTTGGTGATTCTGTATTTGTCTAGTGATTTCCAGTGATGGGATATAATTTTTCCTTGCAAGAGGACTTATATACCTTTCATTTGGCTTTGGAATCACCTTGTTTCGATTTTTCTACAATTAGTTATGGTTTTTCGAAGTTCAGCCAAGAGTCAGGAAATTTCTTGGCCGCGGCCCAAGACTTTCTAGCCTGATTCTGGCCGCAGCCCATGGGTGGCTAGCCACGGCCCACGGCCTTCTGACCATATTTTGGCCGCGGCCCAAGGAAGGGCTGGCCGCGGCCAACCCCTGTGTTTCGGCACTTTAAGTTTTCAAAAGGAGATCTCTAACCTATTGTTTCCCAATCTTTTAGGGCTTTTATTAGAGGCATTTGTGGCCTCTTAAGGGTCAATTATGATAACCAAAATTAAGTGTTTCAAGTTAATTAAGTCTTGGAATAGAATATAACTCTTCGTCTCTAATAATGATTCTAGGATACGACATTTGCCCTAGGCGGGAGAGACCGGCGCCAGAGTACGCCCGGAAGGATCAAGGTAGTGACTCTTCTCTCATATTATGTATGATGTTTTGGCATGCATAACTTATCGTTGAATTTGTGAAATGTGTGCCATGGTCCATTACGGCGTGAGCAGGTCAGCATGAGCCGTGTAGGGATTGACGGTGGTCATCTCTAGGTCGGCCGTTGAACTGCCGTCGTAATCGACATGGACATTGTGAATCCGACCCGTGGGGCGGCGTTTGTGAATCCAGCCGTGGGCTGTGTGTATCTTGCCTGTATGGCTTGTGTATGAAATGCATTATATGAATCCCAACTATGGTGAAATGTATTGTGTGGATTGCTGTGATGCAATTCAGCGTGAGCAATCGTAAGGGATGACATATGTCATACTAACCATTGCCGTTGTAACTGCCGTCGTAGTTGCTTGTTGTGGTTAATGATTTGCTTACATGCATTATTATTGTACATTATATGATTGATTTGTTACTACGGGGATTCCTTAGAATCTCACTCTCCCAAAAACCATGTTTTAGACAGGGCAGAAGGATCAAGGGAAAGCGGGCGACGAAGAACGGATAGAGCTTTGATTTATATGTATATTTTGGGTTATTGATTATCATGTATATCTTTTGGATATTTTTGGGAAACAATTGTGTATATTGGGATTGGTAGTGTAGATTTGTGTAATCCCCAAGTTAAGGGTAATGAATTGTGGGCTTTGTGCCTTTGTAAAACCCTTATTAATGAATGGAACCCGAGTGTGTCAGGAATTTGCCTTATACTCTGATATTTGTGAATGAAATCAACTTGTACAGGCCATTTAGTATTGAAATGTGAATATGAGACCGTCATGAACAGATTTTGTACAATTTTTTGTAAGCCATGATTTTGGGAAGTTTGATTTTGCTTAAGTCCCAAAATCATTTTTGGTCTCTAATTCTATATCAATTATGTATTTATGAACTAAATATCGGCCTTAATCGTGAAGGGGGTTACACCACCTATCACAATCTGTAACATACACTTTATATTACAACTACAACAACCATATTAATAACTACAATTGCAAGTATTAATAACACTTTTATTATCTTATATCAGCATTTTATAAACAAACCAACATTCATCATATTCAACCATTCCCACTTAAAACAAAGCAATCCCTATATTTCCTTGCCAAAAAACAAAGCACAATTTTATTCATACTACCCAACCACTGTGAAACCCCAACTTCAACGGTCAAAATCATATCTTTAACAAAATCTTAGCATTACTTATCTAGCTCATAGCACATTATCCACTCATCTCTCATATTTCCTCGTACTTCATGTTTTTTTTCTTCTCTCTTTTTTAATTTTAGATCTCGCAATAGCTTTTGCTGCTCTTCGAGTGTTCGTCGTCTTAGGCCTTTTGGCTACTTCTTGCTTTACTCAAGCCCCCGAAGCTACCCCTACTCATCCCCCTCACCGCAACCCCACCGAAAGCTGCCACACGTACTCCTTAAACCCCACCTGCTGCTACTCCACAACCTGTAATACTGTAGCTTTCTCTATTTTCTCTTTCTTAATTTAATTATTGGTGGCAATTTAGTCATTTTACATTTCCAATTAAGCATAAAATTTTGAGAATTTGGATTGAGATATTTTTTGTGGTTTTATTGGTCCGTGGGACCTGTGACTGATTTTTAATAATAATTGGATTGTTGGTTTTAGCTCCCTCAGCGTTAGGCACGCAGATATCCGATTAGTCTGAGACCTCCAATCTGGTAATGGTTTTCGACATGGGGCCGATGCAGCAACCCAGAAGCAGTCCGCTTTTGAAGTTTCTTTTTCTGCTCGCATTACTGCACTTTGTGGAACTCAAGGTAGTAGCTCAACACATGCTTTGTTTTTGACATTGATGAAAAGTTGAAAATTAAGTCCCTTCGGGGGCATCCAATGAAATAAAACTTCCCGGCTGTAATATTTATCTGTCTTTCTCATCAGGTAGTGATCTCTTTAATTTCTCAGGTGAATTTATCAAGTTTCCTATCTTATTTTGCCTGTTTCCCATTAGGTTTCGGGTCACCGAGTTTTGGAATCGGAGCAGTATCCTCTGGTTGTGAGCACCTGGCCCTTCCTTGAGGCGGTCAGAGATGCATGGAAGTCGGTTGATGATGGGTCTTCGGCTGTGGATGCTGTCGTAGATGGTTGCTCAGCTTGTGAGGAACTAAGGTGTGATGGAACTGGTGAGTGAATTTCTTTAATTATTTTGAAACTAGGGTGAGAATGTTAATTCAAAAGGGTTTGATTGAGGGGGAACTAAGCCTAGATTTTCTAAAGAGAAACATTTTTTCTTATTAATAGGTTTGGGCTTGGAATGTGTGGTCGGTTAAATTGATATTAAGATTACCTGTTATTGAAAATTAAATATTTAAATGAGTTGATACTGCGATACTAGTTCTTGCTTTCAATGAAAAGTATCTTGAAACGATTGCATAGTTCCTTCTCCTTTTTATGCTTTTGCAGCATTTTATAATTATTTCACACTTCATTGAGTGCTTCAATGGGATAGTAGGAGTCAAAGTGGTCAAGAAACAATTTGTTCAGACTTTCTTTATCTGATTTGTGCTTTTTTTTAATGGCTTAATAACTAATTTGCTAGGAAGAACGATATGATTTTATACCAGATCAAAATTTTTTGTTGGAAAATTTACAAGGAAATATTGATATTAAACAGTAAAATATTAAATATGACCAGCTTTTTATAGGGGACCAACTCTCAAGTATTTCCAGTTACATAATGGTTCTTGAACCAACGGCACCATTAAGACACTTCTGTCAAAATGCATGCAAAAATTCTTGAGAAGAGATAAAGCTGAATAACTTTGTGGTTAAAATGTGAAATTTGTAATAACCTTTTTCTTGGTACGAAAAGAACTGAGAAATGGCATGCACTCTTTAAGTATGTTTCTCTACTGTTACCCTTCAAAGAAAGTGAACCCTTGCAGAATTTTGGTGCTGTTTTTTTTCTGTTACATTTCATCTCATTATTTTAATATCCTTTTTTCTTCGTCATACCAAGTAAACTAAGGCATGCTTTGATTTGTTACTACCTTCTCGACAGTGGGTCCTGGTGGAAGTCCAGATGAGAAAGGAGAAACTACAATTGATGCTATGGTCATGGATGGGGTAACTGTCAACTACCATTTGCATCTGCTCTTGCACCCTTCATTTATGCATTATTCCTTTGTATGCTTTAGCATGATTTTTTGGTCCTGTATTTTGCTAAGGAAATGCATAGTTGACCATGGAAGTAGGAGCAGTTGCTGCCATGAGATATGTCAAGGATGGAATCAAGGCTGCTAAGTTAGTGATGAAACACACCAAACACACTTTGCTTGCAGGAGAGAAAGCCTCAGAGTTTGCCATTTCTATGGGACTTCCAGGACCTACAAACCTTAGTTCAACAGAATCTATAAATAAGTGGGCCCAATGGAAAGATAATAAATGTCGACCAAATTTTAGGAAAAACGTTCTCCCTATAGATAATTGTGGTCCATATCATCCTACAAAGTCTTTGGATCTTCCTGAGGAGATGTGCTCCAATACTGCTCATATGCAAGATATTGATTCTTTATTACCTCATGTCGGTCTTCACAGCCATGATACCATATCAATGGCTGTTATTGATAAGGTAAGATTATCACATTCCTTTATTAATTTTTATTTACAAAAATATTACCAGTGCAAATGATCCTTATATGTGGTGTAGATGGGGCGTGTTGCTGTTGGCACATCAACCAATGGGGCAACCTTCAAGATTCCTGGAAGGTAGGTTTGCCATATGGATATGGATGCCATTGTGATAATAAATATGCAATTGGAATCAATTCAATAAACCATTTAAGTGTCATATAGTGGAATTTATTTAGGATTTCTTATCCTTTAGCACTCCCTCGTTTCTTTAGCCAAAAAAACGAAGTCCTTTTGAGCTATCTTGTTTCTCTTTTTATTCTCAAGCCACTTGCAATTTCTTTTTGTACCACTTAAGCAGGTCAATATTAATACTCCCTCCAGTCTTTAATGTAAGACATATTTGGGGAGTTGATCTTGATCTTAAATATAAGACATTTTTCATATTTGTCAATTTTTTCCCAATTTACCCTTATTGATTCTCTCTCAACAATAATCAAGGAGGGAAGGAAATGGGGGAATTAAGGAAGATAACTAGGGTGTTTTAAAAAATGTATGGCATATTAACTAATTTAACTAATTCCTTAATCTAATCAAATTAGGTAAATTTGTCTTAAATTAAGGACCATATGAGGTATAATTTATGCTATTATTGGCTTTGTATTTGTACATGTTACTCTTGAGGAAATTATAAAATTTCACACTTAGCTTTATTAGTGTAGACAATTGCAGAATGATTAATGCATATCTTGATTTCTGTAATCATGTATTTGTCCAATAGTTACATCCTCTTACTATTGCATTCACCTTAAACTAACAAACCTGCCTGAGTTACCAGTCCTGAACTTTATTTTTGGCGCTACTTAATTGAACTCGTGCATTCAAGGGCTTTTCGCATGTTTGTGTTCATTTTATAATTATTTCCTATGGTATAAAACATGCAGTGGAGAATAGTTACATAAGCTCCTTTTTTTCAAATAGAAAGGGAAATGGCAGGAGGCAGACGCACTATGTAAGACTGTTACATTCATATGCATACACACACACACATATAAAGTACCATGCATTTCCCTTGCTGAACTCACTAGTTGCTGCGATATCAGTGCATTCCTGAAATCACCATGTTAACCCTGTAGAACACACTTGCTTAAATTTGTTTGACTTGTGGGGAAATTTAATTTGGAAGCCCTTATAATTTCACCTAGTTTTGAATCAGGTCCCTAATTTTATGTTTTGGGAAAGTTGGTAAGTCTCTGTTTGGAAATTTTATTGGCCAAAGAACCTAATATGTATTTATACACAAAAAGTAATGGTACTCTGAAAGAGTTCATATACAAAAAAGTACCAGTACTCGAATTTAGGTTTTTCTGAACCATAAAATTTTTAAGCAAAGGCTTCTTGCCGAATTTTTCTTTCCTCACTTTTTTTTTTGGAGTCCTTTTAGTTTCTACCATCAAATCTGTTAGTCCCTCATCTTTAAAACCATTAAATATGAACCAACAATGTTAAGAATTCCTAAATAGAGCACTGGTGTTGCAAAAAGTTGGATTATTTTGACAGCTCTGATTCTGACTAAGCATCTATGTGTGAAAATTTATCTTAAAACAAAATTTTGATTTCCCTTCAAGTGGAATTGGTCATAGCATTACTGAACTTCTCGAAGAACAGGTTATGGTCCAATGCAAAACTCTGCATCAACTTCTTGTTTTGAGCATCAGAAAACAGATCTTGATAAGAGAACAGTCCCTTTCTGTTCATCAGGTCGATGTAGACTTCTTGTCAAACTTGTTCGGAGTTCAGATGTTGAGGTTTGCTGTGTTGGGTGAGGTCTTACTGGGATAAGTGGTCTGTAGGTTTTTCTAAAGGTCCCGGTTGATGGGAGCTAGGCTCGTGCCAAAGCAGTGGTTGGAGAAGGAGCTGTAGTGAGCTTGGTCAAAGGTGTGGTCACTGGAGAGGGCGACCATGTTGGTCATGTCGAATTCTAAGCAGTGAAGGTGCTGATGATGCTGTTGGCGTTGGCAAAGGGAGATGGGAGAATAATTCATCGAAGATCCCTCTTTTGTGTGATATGTGTGACTGGATGAAGCAATTGTGGAAGAACATGTGAAGCAAGGTGGGGGCTCAGCCACTGTCTTGGATACAGATTTGAGGTGGTTTCAGACGTGGCAGAATTTTTTTCGCATAGATGCGTAGTCAGATCCCAAGTGGTCAAAATAATTCATCTGTTTGCCACATCAATGCTTTCTAATGGAATTCTTAACACCATTGGTCCTTATTTAACAATTTCAAAGATGACGGCCTAACAGATTTGACAGCAGAAACTAAAAGGACCAAGTAAAAAGAGGGGAGAAAACGCTTAGGGACTTGATTCAAAGCTAGGTGAAACTTTAAGGACCTCCAAATTATTTTTCCAAACTTTTAATATTAACTCTTTTCTTCTTTTATCCTCCATTTTCCTTTGTGTTGAATGGCTTAATGATTTAGAAACATGTATTTACAGAAGGCATTCCATTTGGGCCTTTGGATATCATTTTCTTAAATGCTTAAATACTCATGCAGAGTGATATATTACCATGTGTGTCAATGCAAAAACTGTCGATCGCTCAAAATATTGCTACAGAAGCTTCCAATATATTATTTTGAAAATTCTCTGACAGGGTAGGGGATGGTCCCATTGTTGGATCCTCAGCATATGCTGACAATGAAGTTGGTGCATGTTGTGCAACTGGGGATGGTGATATCATGATGCGCTTCCTTCCATGGTAACATAAAAATTTATAGTTTCTTGTGTTTAAGAGATGCTTTGAATCTTCATTGGTGGAACTTTCTAACTTGATGTGGCCAAGGCCAACAACTATAACAAGAAACCAACATTTTGTTTCCAAATTTTTAAAGGTTGGGTTATAGGAAGAGAATGTGCTGAGCTCACTGAAAATTGAAAAATAGGTATTTGAAGATACTAATGTGTTGATGATTCAAATTGGTTAACACCAAAATATGCAGCGGTTAATGCATGCAAATATATTATGTACCTGATGATTAATGCCTTGTTTGGGAATGTTGGAGCTTTCGGCTTTCACCCCTTTTTGTTGGTCAAATTCCGTGTGCCTCCTGGATACTTTTTTATCCTGCTACGGTTGTAATTTCAAACTTTAGATGTCAAGTTGTATTGAATAGTGTGGGTGGGTGGTGAGGTTTCTTAGGTTTTAACCATACTATCATATACTCCCTTTAGTCTTTAATATAAGATCTAGTTTGTAGTTTAATTTTTTCATTAAAGTAAATCTTATATTAAGGACGGGAGAGAGTGTTAGTATTACATTTACTCTATTCATATCTTGATATTTGCTTGTAATTAACTTCAGTTATCAAGTTGTGGAAAGTATGAGGCTGGGGATGGAGCCTAAACATGCGGCTCAGGATGCCATAGCACGGATAGCAAGAAGATTCCCAGACTTTGTGGGAGCTGTTGTTGCCATAAATAAGAAGGGGGAGCATGCCGGTGCATGCCATGGATGGACATTTAGGTACTCTGTAAGAAGCTCGGCAATGAAAGATGTCGAAGTCTTTACTGTGTTGCCCTGAAACTGACTCTTTTGAGAAGCTGGAAGAAATTATGCTCAGCATCTTATTTGTTTTCTGGAAAATTTGTTGGCATGTTATAACTTAACAATTTAGAACTGTATATGTTGTGAGGAGAAATCTTGGTTTCTAAGGGCCAAAAGTATCGACTATTAGAAAAGATCAAGTCAGATTAGACCATAGAGGTATAAATATTTCGAAATTTAACTATTATAATTTCTTAGTGCAATTGACATTTTAATATGATCATTACTTTTTATGTGCGAAAAGAGAGGTTTTGCAGAGAAACCACAATCATCGTAATACATCTCTCCCCCTCTTCCCCATTTGATTGCGTGTGCCAATGACGTCACCAAAAATTAACGTACCTTTGGAGATCTGTTCGGTTCTAACTTCTAAGATCAAACGAGGTAGTTGATGGCAAAAAAAAAAAAAAAAATCAAACGAGGTAGTAGTTTTTTTTTTCGCATTACACCTGGCAAGTTTCTAAAACTTGATTACATCATCAAAAGAAAGTCAATTCTCCATCCCAGAGTTATCTTCTCTTAAGATACTACGACATCCCATGAGTGGACTTTGAAGAATTCTCATCTCCTCTTGCATTGAATGAGCCTCTTTCGCCAGATAATCAGCGCACTTGATGTCAGACCTCGGAGCATAGTGTAGCTCTACTTCCCAATTTGAGTATAAGAGATCCCGAGCAGCTCTAATCTCATATTGAAGAGGATGATTACTCCCAGTATCTCTCATGATAAGTTGGAGAGCTTCTAGTGAGTTCGTGTAAACCAGTATATGTTGATAACCTTGCTGAGAGCAAAGCTGAAGACCAGCTAATATGGCCATCAGTTCTGCCGCTGTTGAGGGAAGGAACCCCAGTTTACGCTGAAATCTCGTGACCCAGCTACCGTTCGCGTCCCTGATAATTCCCCCACATGCCGCTTGTCTCAATACACTAATAGAACCATCGGTGTCTAGGCGCACTGAACCTACTGGGGGCAGTCTCCATCCATTTTCCAGCCCCTCATGAAACCGAAAAGTCTGGTGCACAAGCGGATGCTGTGCATCTCCTTCTAGTAGTTGAGCAATTGTAGCATGGACTATATCTCTTGCCCGACACCTAACTCCTGCATCACTCCTTTACAGCGATTCTTCCACAACAGCCACATAACCAGACTGAACACTCGGACCCACGGCCATCTCACAAACCGCGGATTGCAAAGATTTCTGGTCATACCCCTCCGGATCCAAACCTGCAAATCAGATTGAAAAAAACTAAAAAGATGGTCAGGGTTAATAATCTCAAGCCACACTTCTCTTGCTATTTCACAGTCACGGAGAATATGCAGAATACTCTCCTCTCTCTGACACTCAAAAGGACAATCACCACTCTCTATTAATCCTTTCATTACTCTTAGTGAATTTGTGGGTAGTCGATTATGAAAGACCTGCCATAAGAAAAATTTCATTTTCTCCGGAACTGATAGCTTCCACATTTGTTTCCACTTCACTTCAGGTGGCTCTTTCTGTTGCTTATCAATAAATTGATAAGCTGCCTTGATACGAAAATTACCATCCGAGGCACATCTCCAAGAAAACTTATCTTCTTCCCCAGTCATAGGAGGCTTAATTCGTTCAAGGATTTGAATGACCCATTCAGGGAAGAATTTTCTCCATTCAGCAATATTCCATCCTCCATTATCAAGCACAAAGTCACTTACCTTTTCACACGGATTCAATGAATGAATATTGGAAACAACATAATTGATAAGGGGCTCTTCTAATGGCGTCCATAGGTCCCACCAAAAGCTTGTTGATGTCCCCTGCTTCACTACCCGACCCACACCTTTATAAAAGTTATTCCATACCGAGGTAATACTCTGCCAGACTCTTGATGCCTTATTTTTCCTGAAAATCGCCGGGTATAAATCATTTCCACACCCATACTTTGCTCTCAAGCACTTAACCCATAAGGCTTCAGGTTTGGTAAGAATTCCCCAACATAATTTCATGATATATGCCACATTCTGCTTCTGCAAATCTTTTACACCCAAACCACCTTGGCGTTTTTCCTTCTTAATTTCCTCCCAAGCAATTAAGTGCATTTTCCTACCCTGTTGCCCTTGGTTCCACAAGAAATTTCGACTAATCTTCTCAATTTCCTGTAAAACCGCCTTAGGAAGGAGTACCGTTTGCATCTGATAGCTTGGAATGGCAGAGAGGACAGATTTTATCAACACTGTTCTTGCTGCCATGGTGAGGTAACTACTCTTCCAACTAGCTAAACGATGTTGAACTCGCTGTATAATCGGCAGGAACATGAGCTTAGGCATCCTTTTATGGAGAATAGGAACCCCCAAGTACTTACCTAGGTCCCCAGTAATTCCAATCCCAATCCTCTGACTTAACTCCAAGGCCCTATTAAAATTTACCCTTCTTGAGAAAAAAGCCTTAGATTTTTCAAGACTGACCCTATGACCGGAGACCTCACAGAAATCCTTCATGATATCACGCATTAAATCTAGCTGCTCATTGGTAGCTTCACCAAATATCACAAGATCATCTGCAAAGAATAGGTGAAATAAAATAGGACTATTCCTATTAAGAGTCAAACCCTTCCACCTACCTCTCTGGACCTCAGCGCTAATTAATTGGCCAAGCCTCTCCATACAAAGCACAAATAAGTACGGGCTTAGAGGATCCCCTTGACGGATGCCTCTAGTCGGTGAAAATTCTTGTGACTCTTCGCCATTCCATAATATTTTCATAGTTAATGAGGATACACAAGCCATAATAATTTCAATCAAATGATTTTCCATGCCAATCTTTACTAGTGTACTCCTTAAAAAATCTCAATCCAACCTATCATAAGCCTTTTCCATATCAACTTTAATTGCAACAAATCCCTTCCGACCAGCTTTTGTTTTCATGGTATGGATAGCTTCCTGAACAATGATAATATTATCACAACTCTGTCTCCCTGGAATGAAGCTACACTATTGTGGTTGAATCAAGTAATTCATCATTCCCCTCATCCTATTAGCTACAAGCTTCGTGATTATTTTTAAGCTAACATTGCATAATGATATAGGCCTGAAATCCTTTATCGTTAAAGGATGATCCACTTTAGGGATGAGCACGATATGAGTCTGGTTGATCTCCTTAATCAAACTTGGATTATGCCATGCTTCATAAATAAATTGACAGATTTTACTCCCCACCATGTTCCATTGGGTATGAAAGAAATGAGGTTGCAATCCATCAGGCCCAGGAGCCTTAAACGCTCCCATCATAAATGCGGCATTCTTGATTTCTATATTGGACACATCTCTGTAGAGAAGCTCTCTATCCATAGGTCTTATTTTAGGAAATTGGGCCATCCAATCCGAAGAATCCCTTACTTGACTATCCTTAGTATAGAGGGCTTGAAAGAATTCAGTAGCCATTTTCTTTAACATCCCTCTATTACTAATCCAATTACCCTGATCATCTTTAAGGGCCTCAATATTCTGTCTCTTGCGCCTTATAACAGTGGATGCATGAAAATACTTTGTATTTCTATCCCCCCACTTGAGCCACTTACAACGTGACTTTTGGTACCATATGAGCTCTTCCTGTGTAGCTAGATGATCATACTCTTTCCAAAGCTTTCTTTCCAATCTATATAAGCCGTTGGAATTGTTTTGTTGTCTTACCCTGTCAATTCCTTCCATTCAGCGAATAATTTCCCTCTTCTTTCTAGGAATGCTTCCCAGCACTGTGTTATTCCACTTAGTTGCTTCCTCCTTAAATTTACTCACCCCCATACACCAATTCTTATTTAGCCAGGCGGATTCAACTACTGATCTAAAACTCTCCTCCATCGCCCATGCTGAATAATATTTAAATTGCTTACATTTGGCTCCCCCCACATTGGTATTTCCACTAGCAACCATAATTAGCCGATGGTCAGATTTGTACCGAAGTTTATGAAAAAGCCTAGACTGAGGGTGATTGCATTCCCAAGATAGATTACAGAATGCCCAATCTAATCTTTCCTTAACCCTACGTTGCTACCACGTAAAGGTATCCCCAACCAAAGGAATTTGAATCAGTGCAGACTGTGAAATACAGTCTGCAAATTCCTTCATGGCCCGAGGAGATGGGTTTGTCCCACCTAATTTATCCGATTGAGACATAAATGCATTAAAATCACCAAGAACCATCCAATCACCTCTCGTATTCTGAGCTAGTTGTCTAATGGAGAGCCATAAATATTGTCTTCGATTAGCCACTGGTTCTGCATAGACGAAAGTGACTGCACAATTTTCTGAAGATCTAGCGTCCTTAATTTGAAAGTGAATCAATTGAGTTGTGGAGGCTAAATACTGAACAGAGGTGTTGGACTCATTCTACAAAACCCAAATCCCTCCTGCATATCCAGAAGCTTCTAACCTTATCCAGTTACTATAACCCATCTTCCTAATTACTTTATTCACCCGATCCCCACTGACTCTAGTTTCCATCAGGCACAATACATCTATACTATTATCTCTAGTTATGCTTTGAATAAGACGAGGGAAATTTCGGCCTCCCGCGCCCCTACAATTCCATGCTGCAACTATCATTGGACTTCATCATAAAGAGGGAAAGAAGACACACCTATTCCAATCTAGGATCATCATCATCCCATGTATTGTTTACTTCCATCTTGTCCAATCCTCATTGTTCTATTCCAGAAGTCTGCCCACAACCATTAGCCCTTGAGTTATTCTCAATTGAGGTGTACCCCTGTTGATGTTTCGGCCCTTCTAAAAGGAGAAGCCCATTAATAGCAATTGGGTCCTTCGGCCTAGTTTGGGTCATTGGGTTTTAGTCTACTTGATTTATGCTTCCCACAACCACAACATGCTCTCTTTTATTTGCATTTCCCACAGCCTTTCCTTGGTTGCTTTCTGGCCCATTTAGCGCCACCCATTCTTGCTCATCCTTCTTGCCCACTTAGGCTTTTTCCTTTAGCTTCGGTCCACTCAATTTACCTCCATATTGAGATTTAGTCACGCCTCCCAATACCATTTTAGCTGATCCCTTTTTCTGGATTTTGACCCCCCCTTTCCTTGTTCGCATATCCCGCTCCTTTGTCCTCAGAGCTGACTTTTACAGACCCTATAGCCATACTAGGATACTCCTGAGATGACATTTCTTGCTCTTCATCCCACACCTCTGAGAGTATCTGAAACCATGATTGTGAGCCTCCATTTTTCTCCTTCCGTAATCCTCTAGTTCCCACAGTCTGAGCCCCCATACTCTCTACAGTGTACGGTCTTCTTGGGAGACGAGATTTACCTGCCTTACCAACTATCATCCAAGCCCCAAATTCCTCCTCGGCGATTGAAGGTCCCCTCACAGGCGTCAATGGTTTCTCTGCCTTAATTGAAGACTCTGGTTTATCAGTTCCAGGCTGAGATTGATTTTTATAAACCCATTTACAACTATCTTTACGATGACCATACCTTCCGCACGAGAAACATATGAGATTTATCCCCTCATACTCTACATGATATATCGCACCAGCAGCCACAACTTTAGGGACTAATTTCTTCTGTAGATTTAATTCCACGCATATCCTTGCATACTTACCTCTTCCTACCCTTGCTGTGTCATTCTCCTGCATAGCCACCGATGATGTGACCATGTCTACTCGCAAGGTCTTACCAATTCTGTTACCCAGTCTGGTGATGAACTCCTTATTATAACACTGAACTGGGATGTTAGGAACACGCACCCAGGTAACAATTCTTCCTAATTGGTTATTGAATGGATTAAAACTTGGATTCCAGCGTTGCACCATCACACTGTGTTGTTGAACCACCCATGGCCCACCGTAGAGCACCCGTTGATATACATGAATCCAACCTTCTTTTTGAAGAAACCGAACAACAAAATAGTTATTAGGTAGGTCTGTAATGTCGAACTCTGCAGTCCCCCAAATACGGCTGAGGTGATTTTTAAGGGTATAGACATTATATCGCCTACCTAACACTGTGACAATTAGCGCAGCATTCCATGGTTTACACCATTCGCTATATTCTTCAGAGGATATTGGAACCACAGGACTTCATCAGTTCCTTTACTTCCTCAAAAGGTTCAGGTATATCCCAATCCCTACTTAAGACATTTGACATTAATTCTTCCTCCTCAATATCGCCCCCTCCATTATCAATGCCATTAAAACCTATGAGTAACTCTCTATATGAGATCTGTCTCGTTCCTCCCTGTTTTGTGATAGAAGCATCAACACATTCAGCTTCCATGTCTTGGGTCACACTCTCATCTGCCATTTGCATCCTTGATTCCAGCATCTCAGTATCTATTGTTACATTCTCTACTCCCTGTTTTGTCTTCTTCTTACTTCCCAACACGAGCGTATCCGATGGACGATCTGGTGGAACTTTCCTATGGAAGTTTTCATCCATAAAGAAAGTTTATGGCACGTCTTTCAATAGAGAGAAAACAACTACCCAGAGAATCTCTCTCAAACGAGGTAGTTAAACACATGGTTTTCACGATCAAATAATGACCAAAGATAATCTTCCTCAAATAATCATAATGGCATATGTAATTTTTAAGAAAAATGTTGAATTACATTTTAAATACTTCAAATTTAGACCATCTAAATTTATTTATTGCAATGAGCATGTTTGTTTTATCGCTAGGATAAGCACTACATGAGGTCAACGACTAGCTTCACAGTGGCAAATTGCCACGTTTAGGGAAAATCTCAAACTCAAGTCTCGCGTTAACTTGTATGAGTGAATGTGTTTAAAATGATTGTATGAGAAAAAAGGGATTAAGTTGCATCATACATATTGATGTATATCTCCAAAAGCAATCAATATCTTAAATTACTACCTCAAGTCATTAATATAAAATTCTGTTTGTGGTACAATAATGCCATATAGTACCATAATGTGTTTTTTCAGTATCACCCGATGTTCTAAAGTAGTTTTTGGTGTAATTTACCCCTAAAATATTGTTTATGGTGGTAACAAGCACCCTAAACATATGGTACTAAGTGCTACAAAAAAGATACTTGAAGCTATTAAATGTATAAAAAATTACTCTATAGTACTGGGTATTGTTGAAAAAAATACTTTAGGATGTTGATTACCTCAAAAATTGGTTTAGCATACCAAGCATTACAGTAAAAAAATATTTAAGGTGTGTTTGGTGTGAGGGATTTGGAGGGGAGGAAAATTTTTTATAAGTTGCATTTAAAAAAAATGAAGAAGTTGGGTCATAAAATTTTAATAAAGAAAATATATAAGATAAAATAGTTAGAAAAATTAATTAAAAACTTTTATCCCCACTTCTCTCTCTTTTTAAAATTCAACTTAAGAAAATGTTCCCTCTACACACTTTCCCTTCCTTCCCCTTATACCAAACAAGGCCTAAAAATTTTTCTAATGAGAGAAATGGGGTTAAAATTTCTTAATTACTTTTTCTAACTCTTTTTATCTTACATATTATCTTTATTAAAATTTTGTTACCCTACTTCTCCATAATTCAACTTAGAAAAATTTCCCTTCCCTCCCCCTCCCTTCCAATTCCCTCATACAAAGCGACCTTAAGGTTCTGTTTGGTTGGAGGGGAGAAGATGAAAAATGAGCCCCTTCCCTTGTTTGGTATGAAAAATTGGAGAGAGGGGCTCCAAATCCCTCCCATCCCCTCATTTTTGTTCCCTCCAAATTTGGGGGTTTTGGAAGGGATGGAAAATGAGCCCCTCCTATTCCATCCCCTCCCTTTAAACCAAACAGGTCCTAAGGCACTGTATTCTAAAGAGAGAGAAAAAATCAAAAACACCATACGAGACGGCAATCACAGAGAGAAGAGAATGCCCACAAGTCCACAAACAGTAATCAACGGTCTTTTTTGTGGGATTAAACAGCTATTTCCATGATTTTTTCCAAGACCTGGTAAACTCTACGACCTTGACTTGCTATAGTCTCACATAGAGCCGATAAAAAAGGTCAGGCCGATCCTTCATAGGCTAGAGCCTGACACGGTCGACAAAAGAAAAACAGTAATTTTTCGAAGTCCAGTCCTTGAACATAAGAGTCACAGCTGGCCTTATAATACCAAAGCTATTTTAACAATCTTCTACTATTTTTTTAACATTTTTTTAAAGAAATACATTATAACAATGAAAGTCTTAATTTAACACATAAATGTTATCAAAATCAAGTTACAAACGGTTTGCATCATATAACAAACAAATACAGTCAACGGTATGCATCATCCAACAAACAAACACAATCACTAATTCATAATTAAAGGTACACTATTGTCCACATATCACAATCACAAATAATTAATGAGAAAACTTACCAAAATTAAAAATATTTCTTATAAATATGTCTTGAAAAGTGTAAGTAGTCAATAAAATAAACAACACAAGATATAAACAAAACAATCACTAGAAAATATATCAAAAAATACAAAATTAGTAAAAATACTTATAAAATAAGAAATATCTTTTATAAGTTTTAAATTTTTAGGATTTTTAATACAAGATGTTCTTATGAAACTTAATTCTAAAAAAGCTAATAACAAATAAATATTTGCAACATCATTCACAAAATAAAAAAAAATTAATAATATTATTATCAAATAAATAATTTTAAAAAAACATATGCCCTAAAAGGGCCGGCCCTACAAGACTGACCCTTTTAGGCCCGCATTAACTTTTAAGACAAAATTCTTAAACCCTATCTTTACAAATTCAGGGTCGGGTTGGCCTGTTTTCTTGACTTTACTTCACATATACCAAACAAAAAGCAACACAAGTGTCAAGCACAATAATTTGGGGAAATCCTTAAAAAAAACCTAAAAATTGGGAAATAACAAATCAGTCATTTCCCAAGAAAAAAGTTAGGAATTCATTATCACGTTTCAACATTTTCTAATCAACTCTTGGTAAAAAAACTCATTTTTCATTTCCCAAATTCCAAATTCTTTTTCAGGGATTCTCCCTAATAATTTTTAACCCCATAAATATATCAACAAAATAAACAATTTTTTCCATTCCCAACCCTCACATTTTTTTAAGGGAGAATTTCAGTTAGCCTCCAAAAATGTGACATAATTTCAGTTAACCCCCAAAACTTTCTGAAACTTCACTACATCCCTTGGGTCAAAATAAAATTAAGTTTTAGAGTGAAAATATAATGATGTCTTTACTTTGATTATGTTTGGTATCACTTATTGGGCTGAAATAAGCCCGTTTTTGAGCAATAAACCCAAAAAAAAAAAGAGTTGCGTTTTTCAAGTGTTTGGCATAACATTTTCTAAAAATTTATAAGCCCAATAACACTACCTTATTCAATAAGCCCCAACATCCAACTTATTTTTGGAAAAAGCTGCAACTTACTAATGGGAGTTGGTCCAAATGGTAAGCGGCTTGGTTCCGCTTAAGCAAGGTCTCGGGTTCGAGCCTTGTGTATGCAGAAAATTCCTATTGGGAGATTCTCCCACCATAGCCAGGTGCGCGACGCTGGTCAAATCTGGATATAGTTGGGGCAAAACAAAAAAAAAGCTGCAACTTATTTTTTTTTTTGGGTTCAAAAGTTGGCATCCGATTTTATTATCGTTATTATGGGTATTAAATGTGTCTGCCAACCATTTAGTTTTCTCTCTCTCCTCTCTTCCTCTTCTCCGGTCGAGGCTTTCTGTCGTCTCCCACAGTCTCCCAATCTCCAAACCTCCTCCCTCTCTCGATTGGCGTCCGAAAATTGGTGAAGCGGCAGTGTTCATGGAATTGAAGCCGTCTCTAGTATTGGCAGTGGTGTGGTCGGTAGTTGGAGTTAGCGGTGTACTTCGGCCTCACAATCTAAGGCCGACCGTTGGTGGAGGTGAAGTGTGATGATGTGAAGCAGAGTTTGGTCGCACGGATTTCTTTACAAACGGTGGTGGATCTATGCTTTCAAGGCATTTTCGGCCAGTATAGACAGTAGTCTTAGCTCATTCTCCTCCGGTAGTCCATCAATGTGTTTGGTCGGTGACTCGCTCTTGGTTTCTGCCTACATTTGCAAGGTAAGCTTCAAAACTTGCTCTGAACGAAAGACACAAGCCGATCTGTATTTTCTGGTGGTGGATAGGTGTCTTCTCCGATAGTTGTTCGTTTTGTGTGGTATCCGATTGCTTCCTCTGCTTGCCAATTCAGGCCTCTATTTCTTTTCCCTGTTACGTTCAATCTGTAGTGTAATGTCGTTGCTTGCTTTGCTTGCCGAGTTGTAGTGTGTGTGTGTTTTTTTTTCAATAACATATAGCTAAATTTTTCAAGTCAAGAAAAAAAAGGAGTTCGAACTTGGCAAATTCCCCATTAAATTTGCAGAGTAAGTTCAACTTCAGCAGTGGAATATAGAACTCAGTGTGCCGATTCAATCCTCTGTTCCTTCTCCCTTATTTGAACTTATACGAAGGTAAATCAAAGTTCTCATTTATTCAATGTTACATATGATATATATATATATATACAAGAGTCCTACACGTATGAATTAGACAAGCCGTTCCTAACGTTCCTAACTATACGACTTTCCTACATTAGCTCCTGTCGGCAAGGCACCATTGTTGACTTACACTCCCCCTCAAGTTGGAGCATATATATTGATCATGCCCAACTTGTTACAAAGATAGTTAACCCGTGTCCCATGTAAGGCTTTTGTCAGAAGATCTGCCAGTTGATCGTCGGATCGTATGTATCCTGTAGATACAATATTTTCTTTGATCTTATCACGAATAAAATGACAATCAATTTCAATATGTTTTGTTCGTTCATGGAACACAGAATTTGAAGCTATATGAAGTGCTGCTTTATTGTCACACCATAGTTTTGCAGGCAATATCGTGGTAATGCCAATTTCCTTCAAGAGTTGAAATACCCACACAATTTCTTGTACTGACTGTGACATGGCTCTGTATTCTGCTTCTGCACTTGATTTTGACACAACTAATTGCTTCTTACTTCTCCAAGATATCAAATTTCCACCAACAAACACACAATAACCAGTAGTGGATCGTCTTGTGGCTTTAGATCCTGCATGATCCGCATCGCAGAAACATTCAACTTTAGTGTGCCCATAATCTGTATAAAGAATACCAAGACCTGGAGAACCTTTCAAATAATGCAAGATATGTTCTAAAGCTTCCCATTGTGCCACTGTTGGTGATGCCATGAATTGGCTGAGCCTACTGACTGAGAAGGTTATATCAGGACGAGTTACTGTTAGATAATTCAATTTCCCAATAAGTCTTCTATATCTCTCAGGAAATGGAAATGGCTTTAATTTTTCTGGATCAATCTTCTTCTTCAAATTATCAGGAAGCTCATCAAACATACTAGCATTAAGATCTAGAAAAGGATTTGGAATCATGGGGATGCTGCTTGGTGCAGCTCCAAGTTTTCCAATCTCCTTTAAGAGATCGAGAACATACTTTCTTTGAGTCAAAAGAATACCTTTCTTACTTCTCAAAACCTCTATACCAAGGAAGTACTTTAATGATCCCAAATCTTTTGTCTGGAAGTGAGAGTTCAGGAAGATTTTAAGTTCTGAGATTCCAGAACAATTACTTCCTGTAATCACAATATCATCAACATATACTACGAGAAAAATCATGCCTGTATCAGATTGTTGGTAGAACACAGAGTGATCACACTTGCTTTGACGTAACCCAAACTTCTTGACCACATTACAGAATTTATCAAACCAGGCTCGAGGACTTTGCTTTAGTCCATACAGTGATTTCCGGAGATAGCACACTTTCCTATTCTCCCCCTGAGCAACGAACCCAGGTGGTTGCTCAATATAAACTTCTTCCAGAAGATCACCATTTAAAAAAGCATTTTTAACATCTAATTGATGCAGATCCCAATGATAAGTGGCTGCCAAAGAAACAAGAAGACGAACTGAAGTGAGTTTGGCTACAGGAGAGAAAGTCTCGGAGTAATCAAGACCATAAGTTTGGGCATATCCTTTGGCAACAAGTCGAGCTTTCAGTCGTTCCAAGGAACCATCAGCCTTAGTCTTAACAACAAATACCCATTTACATCCAATGGCTTTCTTGCCAGGAGGGAGATCAACAAGAGTCCAGGTACCAGCTGTTTCCAATGCCAAGAGTTCTTCTTCCATAGCGGCACGCCAACCAAGGTGAGCTAAAGCTTGGTGAAGGGTAGTAGGCGTTGAAATGGAATCAAGGGTGGCCACAAAAGAAGATGAAACAGTTGATAAAGATTGATAAGAAACAAAAGATGAGATAGGATAGATACAGTCAGCATATCGTTTGGGAGGGCAATGTGGACGTGTACCTTTATGAAGTGCAATGGGTTGGTCATCAGAAGTATCAACAATAGAAGTAGGAACAAGTGGTTCAGTAACAGCAATAGGAGGTTCGGCGGAAATAGAGGCAGGAACAAGGGAGACATCAACAGAATCAATTGACATAGCAGGAGTTGGCGACGGTGAATCATTAGTAACATCAGCATCAATGATGATTTCAAGTTCCGGAACAACAGCCTATACTGGTGAGAGAAGGACAGGATAAACCAGGATGTCATCTGAATTCTCCATAATAGAGGGAGACTCAGAGACGGACAAAGTCTTGAAGAAAGAAGAAGACTCATGAAACGTAATATCGGTGGACACAAGGTAACGACGAAGATCTAGAGAGTAACACCGATAACCTTTCTGAATTCTAGAATAACCAAGAAAAACACATCTGAGGGACTTAGGGTCAAGTTTGCTAACACTAGGACGGACATCCCGAACAAAACAAACACAGCCAAAGATTTTAGGATCAACAGGAAATAGCTTAGAGGTGGGAAACAGAACGGAATATGGAATATCCCCACCAAGAATGGCTGAAGGCATGCGATTGATGAGAAAACAAGCCGTAGAGACAGCATCAGCCCAAAAACGTTTAGGGGTAGAGGAATGAAACATGAGAGCTCGTGCAGTTTCTAAGAGATGTCGATTCTTTCTTTCAGCAACACCATTTTGAGCAGGGGTATCAACACAAGAGGATTGGTGAAGAATACCATGACTTTGCATGTAATCGGTGAATGGTGAGGAAAAATATTCTTTTGCATTATCACTTCGTAAGATTTTCACAGGAGTATTAAACTGGGTTTGAATTTCAGCACAGAAATGACGAAAATGAGTAAACAATTCAGAACGCTGTTTTATTAAGTAAAGCCAGGTAGTTCAGGAAAAATCATCAACAAAAGTGACAAAATAACGATAACCAGTTTGAGACAGAACTGAACAAGGACCCCAAACATCAGAATGTACTAACTCAAAGGGGGACGCAGCCCGTTTATTGACGCAAGGTGCCAAATGAACACAATGGTGTTTGGCAAACTGACATGACTCACAATTTAAAGTAGACACAGAAGAAAACTGAGGATACAAATTCCGGAGAGAGGACAACGACATATGACCTAAACGACAATGAACTTCAAAGAGAGACGACCCACCAGAACAAGCAACAGAACGTTGCACCTAATCATCAAGGATGTAATGTCCACCAGATTCATAGCCTCTACCAATAATCTGCTTCGTCAATAGATCCTGAATTAAATAATAGTCAGGGAAGAGTGAGATAAAGCAATTTAATTAACGAGTGAGTTTACTTGGAGATAAAAGGTTAAAGGTGAGATCAGGAATGTTAAGAACAGAAGATAATGAGAGGGATGCGGTAGGTTGGATAGTGCCGGAGCCAGTAACATTGACGGGAGAACCATTGGCGACAAATATGGATGACGGGTTGGCATAGGGGGCATATGAAGAGAATAAGTGATGATTACCTGTCATGTGATCAGTGGCACCAGAATCAATGACCCACTTAGTTGAAGTAGTAGTAAGACCAGAGGATAGAGTACCGGTGGCTAAGGCCCCTGCAGAAGAAGATCCAGAATCAGAGGTTCCAGGTGTCTGAGCAATATGAGCAAGGCCACGCTGTTGATCACGCTGTTGTTTATTTTGCAGTTTTTGACAATTTTTCTTAATATGTCCAGGTTCTTTGCAATAATTGCAGGTAATACTACCAGAAGGTATTGTCGGAGGATGATTGTTTTGTCTGTACCCATAATTCCTGTTCTCAAAGGGACCACGCCCAGCTAGAGCACTTGCAGTTTGATCAACAAAAGATTGAATCAGGCTTTCAGCACGAAGAACCCGGGAGAAAACATCTTCAAGAGAAGGAAGCTCTTGACTAGACAGAATCTGAGAATGAATAGTCTCATAAGACGGATTGAGAGCTTCAAGGAAACTTATGATAGCCTGAAGTTCCAAGTTCTTGATACGAGTTGAGAGATCTGCATGTGGAGACATAACAACCTTCATTTCTTCATACATCCTCTTGAAATCCAAGAAGAAATCTTTCAATGAACGGTCTTGCTGTTGGGAACGATAAAAACCTTTACAGACTTCATGAATCCGAGTAATATTCCCTTTATTAGAAAACATAAACTCGAGATAGTTCATAATTTCTTTGACAATGTTACAATGGCTAACAGAAAACAGGATCCGTGGTTCAATAGAATTTTGAATTTGAAACAGAAGTTGAGCATCTGCTCTTTTCCAAGTCAAAAGTTTGGTTTCATCACCAGAAGGAGGATCCGCAGTTAAATGTGTTTCCATCGCAATCCCCAAAATGTAAACATTAACAGTTTTGTTCCAATCACTATAATTTGTCCAATTTAACTGTGAAGCAGTAATCCTCGCAAACATAGGCAACATATCGGAATTTTTAGAATCAGCCATAATGCAAATTGAACAGTGATACACAGCCAATTCGCACAAAAGAACAAGATCAACAAATGAGTAGAAAAGGTCACAATATTCCACAAACAAACAAAGCACCCCACTGACCCCGCAGAGAGATAGAGTCAAGATGTATGCCTTAATTAATCCAAGGGATGGTATAAACCCCGCAGAGAGATAGAGTCAAGATGTATGCCTTAATTAATCCAAGGGACCCACAGAAAAAAAAAATATGTACTCAGAATTATGAAGTTATCAATAAGTGGCTACTCACGGATGTTGGAATCAGGTGAGAGGAAGAAAACTCCAAAAAACAAACTATCTCGGATGGTCACGAAACTTCAGGAGGAGGAAGAGGAAGCTAAGTCGATCGGTCTGCAACAATCACCGTCGCAAACGGTGGCCGGAACAGTGCCCACGCGTGGTGCGTGGCTTGGGACGGCGGTGATGGTGGTGGCGCGTGGAAGCACACGCGCCGTCGGATGGAGGCCGGATTCTGGGTTCTGGCCGACTTAATGTTGGGGAACGTGATGGACTGGCGCGTGTCACTTAATGGTGCACCGAGGAAGGCGAATCTGAAATGAACTTAGGTGTTGAACAATGAACTTCACCGGAAACAATGGAGGTTTGACCAGAAGAAGAAGAAGACAGAAAACGAAAATAAAGAAGAACGAGAGCAAACCAGGCTCTGGTACCATGTACGAAGGTAAATCAAAGTTCTCATTTATTCAATGTTACATATGATATATATATATATACAAGAGTCCTACACGTATGAATTAGACAAGCCGTTCCGAACGTTCCTAACTATACGACTTTCCTACATTAGCTCCTGTCGGCAAGGCACCATTGTTGACTTACAGAACTGAAACTTCCATGGCTGTAGTTTCATGGCTGCGACAACAATGCTCTATTTTGTTTATTCATTTTATTTGTAGTTTATCTTTGCGTTGAATATGCAACGGTTTTTATAGAAAGAAAACAACTTTGAACCCTTTTTATTTGCATGTACTTCTTGAATCTGAACTTTATGGCAATAGCAATGGTTTGAGAAAAAGAACATAAATTTGCAATTGTGAGCATTAAAATTCAATCATGAGGCTCTTTTTTTTCTTTAATTTTCAAATGTTTCGCTCAATTTGAAGTCATTGCAGCGCATTCTGATTCAGTTAATTTATCTATTAACAGTAGACAAATTAGAATCAGAATATTACTAATGGTTAAAGATGGCTCTTTTGGGTGGTGGTTTTACTAAAATAAAATAGGCAGGGTGAAGGGGCAAAACTAATCTTAAAATTTTTTTAAAAGTGCACCCACCACCATAAATTTTTTTTTGGTGCAAAAGTAACTGTGAAATTTTAAAAATTGTGCAAAAGTAACCATGATCTTTCAAAAAAGGGGTAAAAGTGACACTACTGTTAACAGCCGTTTACTCAAAAGTTTTAAGGGGCAAAAATACCCATAAACTTTTCTCAAAAGTGCACTCACCACCATAAAATTTTTTTTTGGTGCAAAAGTAATCATAAACTTTCAAAAATGGGGCAAAAGTGACGATTCTCTTATTATGTTCAAATGTCATCTTTTGATTGTTTTAAATCCAGGAAAACAGCACCTCGACTTGTCCCCTATGATTTTTCTAAACCAAAAATTGAAAAACTGATCTTCAATGAAGATGACATCGTCATCCTGCTCTCACCGACATACCGTAAATGGAATTGTTGATATCAATGGTGTCGTAAACGCAGTTGCCAAAATTGTTGATGGGGAAGGATCTCAACAATTCCATTTACTGCACATCGGTAAGAGTAGGATAGCGATGTCATCTTCATTGAAGATGGGCTTTTCAATTTTTGGCTTGGAAAAATCATGGTGGACAAGTCAATTCGTTTTTTTCCTGAACTTAAAACAATCAAAAGATTATATTTGAACTCAGTAAGATAACCGTCACTTTTGCCCCATTTTTGAAAGTTTATGGCTATTTTTACACCCAAAAAAAAGTTTATGATGGTGAGTGCACTCTTAAGAAAAATTTATGGGTATTTTTGCCCGTTAAAAACTTTTGAATAAACGGCTATTAACGGTAGTATCACTTTTGCCCCTTTTTCAGAAATTCATGGTTATTTTTGCACCATTTTTAAAAGTTCAGTTTTACTTTTATACCCAAAAAAAAATTTATGGTGGTGGGTACATTTTGGAGAAAAATTTAAAGGTTGTTTTGCCTCTTAACCCAAATAGGCAAGCACAAGTTCACTATTTTACAAGAACTATGCTACATTTTACTTTTTCTTTGCATAATAACATGGAGAGAAAAAAAAGAAAGGGCAATGACAATATTGTTATTCGCCAGAACTCAAAAATTCATTAGAAAAAAGAAAAATATAAGAAATAAAAGAAAAATGGGAGAGCTTTGTGTTCACTGTTTGTTTCTCAGACTGTGTAGTGTTACTGTTAAAAATTTTTGAATAAACGGCTATTAACGGTAGTATCACTTTTGCCCCTTTTTTAGAAATTCATGGTTATTTTTTCACCATTTTTAAAAGTTCAGTTTTACTTTTATACCAAAAAAAAAATTTATGGTGGTGGGTACATTTTGGAGAAAAATTTAAAGGTTGTTTTGCCTCTTAACCCAAATAGGCAAGAACAAGTTCACTATTTTACAAGAACTATGCTACATTTTACTTTTTCTTTGCATAATAACATGGAAAAAAAAGAAAGAGAAAGGGCAATGACAATATTGTTATTCGCCAGAACTCAAAAATTCATTAGAAAAAAGAAAAATGGGAGAGCTTTATGTTCACTGTTTGTTTCTCAGACTTTGTAGTGTTACTGGAATGCGTCAATGTTCAAATCTGATATGTTTTTGTCATTGGAATACAAGATTTCCTTCCTTTGATTTCGTTCGAGATTTGTTTCAATATGATTAGAAGCTCATTAAATATCTTTAATATTGTTGGGCCATTCAAATATCATCAAATATTGTGTTCACTGTTTGGTTTTGATCATTTGATACATCTCAATAACTTTCAATTTCTAGTTGCTGTTCATGTACATATGCATAAGCTTAAGAAAATTGAGTAGTGATGGCTTTATAACGTATTATTGTGAAGCATGCAACACAAGCCTGACTATAGAATCAAGTTTGTTTGGAAGATGAATTTGCATTACATATGTTCTCTGATTCAATCCTCTGCTTCAATAACATTATAGATTATAGAAAACTCAGTGAGGCATTTTAGCTTTTAGAACTCATGACTTGTACTGCTTCTCTACTGTATCTCTTGCGATTTCTCTTCCTGTACCTAAATCTACCTTAATTAACCTTGCATGGTTGCTTCATGAAAATGCTTTAAGTAACATATGTTCATAGTCCACAATGTAAAGTGAAACTTTTCCATAGAAAGATGAATGACAAAGCGTTATGGGATGACGCGACAACTAAAATTTTTATCCACACAATGGTTGAGCAAATCTTAAAAAAAGAACATCAAGGGTTGTCTTTCTCAAAGGATGGTTAGGACACTATTGTCGCTACGTTCAATGACAAGATTGGGAAAGCGTATGAGAAGAAACAATTAAAGAATAAGTTTGATATGTTATGAAAGGACTTAAGGACTTGGGATGTGTTAACAAAAGAGATTGGTGTGGGTCAAGACCCTGTAGCCAGAAATGTCATTGCGGATCACAAGTAGTGGCGGTAGAAATGTCAAGTTAGTAATGCTTACAATTACTTATAACATTGCATAATAGTAATTCAGTTGCCTCAATCATCTTGTTTTGTAATATAGCTAATGATTTTGTTACTTGTCTGTATGCAGGAGAATTCGGCGTATAGAAAGTTTTGCCGTTCAAGCCTCAAGAATGAAAGAGAATTGGGGCTTATATTCA
Organism: Inga oerstediana; assembly: GCA_963210345.1. NCBI lineage: Eukaryota > Viridiplantae > Streptophyta > Magnoliopsida > Fabales > Fabaceae > Inga > Inga oerstediana. The sequence goes on from OY723406.1 coordinate 37,573,744, forward strand.
AGGATGTTGTGGCAACAAGGCGAGGATGGTTTTGCACCGTCTTTCATAGAGACACAGACACAAGATGCAGAGCAAGAAGATGTCTACTGACTTACTATGGACGAAGAGGAAGGTTCTGGGGACAGCGAAGACGAGAATTTTGGAGTTAACCCAGCAGTTAGCACAGGAGTGACACATGAGCTAACGGGTATTGGGTTATCAACCCAAACCCCACCCTCTGTTCCAACTAATTATGGAAGTCAGGGAAAGAGGAAACGAGTTGATTTCTCAGGGGAAGACAAAGAAGCAGAAGATGCCAGGAACAAAGCAAATTGCAGATGCGATTAGTGTCATAGCAGAAGCATCGAAGAACAAAGCTGCAACCATCAGTGAAATTTAAGAAAGGAGTATTGATGACGTTATTGCAGACCTACTTTAGGTGGAAGAAGTGCGACAGGGTGAGGAATTTCAAGCCCGCTATATCAAGCTGATAATGGATAAGACTAGTCGAGACACATTTTTCTCACTTGTTAAATAAAACAAGGATTCCTTGATTGAGTGGCTGCGTTATATGGTTACGACCCTTAATTGAGTGGCTACGGTTAAGCCATTATCGATATGGTTTTTCGTGGCCGGCACCATCCTGATCTGAACTTTATGTAGTATTGTATGCATGCTAGTTTTTATGTTATTACTAGATCAACAACGCAACTTCGACTGAAACACTTTTATGTTATGTATGTTTTAATCCAATGCTCCTTTTATGACATATATTACAACTTTGACTAAATTCCTTTATGTTATATATGTTTTAATCCAACGCACAGGTTACATCAGCAATGGCAAATTGGATGGAGGAAGAAGACGATGACTCTCAGATACTAGCTCTTATAGATGAAGAGCTAACAGAGTATGAACAATTAACTGCGTTGGTGTGTCAATATTGGGTTCCTTTCATGTACAAAGAACATCATAAAACAAATAAACGCACCGGTCATTTATGGGTACAAGAAATATTGGCAGAACATGAAACACATTGTCATGACATGTTTAGAGTTGAAAAACATGTGTTCTACCAGTTGTGCAGTAAATTGATTGAATATAGGTTACGATATTCTAAGAATGTCAGAGTTGAAGAAATGGTTGCGATGTTTTGCTCATAGTTGGCCATAGCGTCGGCAATAGGGTGGTCCAAGAGCTGTTTCAGCATTCAGGGGAAACTGTCAGTCGGCTATTGTACATGGTATTACAAGCTTGTATTAGCCTAACGAGAGAAATTATCAAACCCTTTGACCCCAAATTCACTGGATGCCAACCAAAAATACTCAACGATCCTTGACATTATCCTTACTTGAAGAATGTCATTGGAACAATAGATGGAATCACATCAAGTATGTGATCACTGGTCCCAACCGGGAAAAATATATCAGGAGAAAGGGATATATAACATAGAATGTAATGGTTGTATGTGATTGGGATATGTGCTTTACGTTCATGTTGGTGGGTTGGAAAAATTCTGCACATGACGCTCGTGTGTTTCAAGTTGCTGTCTCAAATCCAGCTATAAATTTCCCTCATCCACCTACAAGTATATTTTTGTCCCATTCAGTTAAATTACTTCCAGTGCGTACTTTACTTAATCTCACACCTTCAAATTTATTTAAGCATTTATTAGGCAAATATTATTTAGTCGACACTGGCTATCCCACACTTGTTAGGTATCTTGGTCTGTACAGATGTGAGCGTTATCATCTGCCAGAATTTCAGCGTCAACCTGGTTTGACAAATGCTAAAGAGACCTTCAATTACTATCATTCCAGTTTGAGGTCAACTATTGAAAGGAATTTTGGAATATAGAAGAATATATTCGAATTATTGCAAAAAATGCCCAAATACAGCTACAAAACGCAAGTCCGCTTAGTTTGCGCAACTATGGTCATTCATAACTTTATTAGGAGACACCCTCAGAGTAATGTTAATTTCCGTGCAGCAGAATAAGGCAATGTAGTTCATGAAGATAATAATACTGTAGATGTCAACACCCATTTCCATTTTGATATGCGCAGGGCAATAATGAACAAGTTCCATAGGCAAATAGAAAAGTACAGTTATACTGATAATAAATATTTGTTTACAAACATTCATTAACAGAGCAAACATCGATAATAATGACAAATATGCACAATATGTTCCAAAACTATTTCACATACAGACTATATACAACCACTGTATTCATCTTAGGAAACATGCCCGTCAGTTTACCTTCTCTGCATCCTTGGCTTTCGAGCCATTAGCACCCGCTGTGACATTTGGATTAGAAAAAGGGGTGAGATTCCAAGGAATCTCAGTAGAAACATACGATCAACACATAAAATGTGAAAATTAAATATGCAATGCACCGTATCTAGTAAAATGAAAACTCATATCATCCGTGTGTGTACATAAAATTCAAGGCCAACTAACCCGTTGAAACCCCTATATGTACCTCATCTCTAAGTCCATGACTACAACTAGATAAGATTAGTGTACCTTAGCTAGGTCCTAGACCACAGCTAGGTAATGTGCCTTCAGCACCTGTTCAAGTCACAAAATACAGTAACATGCATCATACAAATAATCACATAGTATATGAGAAATAGTAGTTCCTACCTTGAAGTTCTATCCACCCTTTTTTGTGTGCCTCGTGAAACGTGTCGATTTTCGACTCCCAATTCAGTCCTAAAATATTAAATATACAAGAATTAGGTCATAACCTATCCAAGTATCATTTTAGACACTTCCATAGTGTTTCTTGTGGTTATATTAGCCTATGGTAAAAATTTACCAAAATGCCCCCGGTACCTCGACCCGTCCCCGCGTACCCGGTCCGATGGCACGTTTTTTCAAATTTTTGACTAGGGCTATCCTGACATATTTTCGTCCAAGGAATCCATTTCCGGACTCAAAATTACCAAATTCAATATCAAATTACAAAATTACCCTTGGCAGCCCTACTTTTAGGGTTTTAGGGGCGTTTCCGTAATTATGCTTTCTCGGCCTTTTCTAAAAAAGTGCCCAACTAGAACCCCACCTATTTTTGCCCACTGAATCCAATGGAATCATCAAATCATTGAAAATCCAACTCTAAGGCCCTCAAACATCCCTGGCCGAAATAATGGTGTTCTCCGGGAAAAATCGGGGTTTTACGATTTCGGCTCCGTAAACGCGTTCCTTTCTACTCCTAACCACTTTATTAACCATCTAATTGAGTTACAACAACCATTTGAACTAAAATTGGGCAGCATAACCCTTAGGCACACACTTTTCCAAAATTTAAAACCAATGGTAATCTGGCGAAATTTCACCGATTAAATTGCTCATAGCAGCCAGAATAGTTAATATACGAAGGTTTGGAAGTTACCTCAAGCTCCCACTAGCTTTTCTTACTCTTGGCTGAAAACCCTAACTTTTAGAACACCAAATTTGAGCTTTCCAAACCTTAAAGAACAAAGAGAAGTAGCTAAGGATCAGAGTTATACGCGTTAGGAGCTAAATTGTCGGAAAAATCGGCTTACCTTGTGAGATTTCTTCTTCTCTCTCTCTCTCTCTCACTTTCAGGTCTGTTCTGTGCATGAAAATGGGCTGAAGATGAAGATGCAACATAGGTTTTATAATATATAACATTATGCTTTAATTGTTTAACAATTTTTCCAAAATTCCAAAAATGAAGTTTTATGTACATAAACCTTATGTACATGTAACCATACTCATTAAGCCCAACTAATATTTCCTTATTTATGCCACATGTAGGAGACACCTAGGGGTCCCTCCCTATGGTCTCAATTGGCTTCACAACTTGTTCCGGTTACGTATACACGTATAGTCTCAATTTCGATCAAAATTGCACTTTTTGCTCAAATTTTTCATAAATTCATATTAAATTGATCAAAATATTCTAAATATATTTTTCGCCTTTATTTTCATTAATTAATTTAAATTAACTTCAATTAATTGGAAAATAATTAATTTTGTGATATTTTGGCAAAATTACGATTTTGTCATTACCTTTTTAATCCAATTTCTTCTCTTATTTTTCTTTGGCCAATTTCCATATATTTTTGGACCAAATACTTTCTCTAATATTTCTTCATTTTTGAACCTTAATATTGGCCTTTTTAAATTACCCAAATTAATTCCATAATTATTTTGCCCATTTTCCCATGAAAATGAACATTTATAAAATTCATAAATTCCAAATTTATGAATATTCACCATTTTATTGAATTTCCAAAATATTTACAATATTTTTGGTGAATACAAATTTTGGGGTGTTACAGTAGACGATGCGGCTTCCTCGTCCAATGATGCTGGGACATATTCAACCCGTATGAATCGCATTCGTGACATGATTAGAGATCAACTTGTACGGGACATGTGATCCAATTAGTTATATAATATTTTATGTTAAATTATGTATTTTGACATTACAATTTCTAACTTCAATTTTTCCACTAATTTTTAAATTTTAAATATCTTGTTTATTATAATTAACATAAAGGCACTAATATAATCACCAATCCAAACAAGTTTTTATTTTTAAAAAAGCACTTATACAATCACCAATCCAAACAAGTTTTAACTTATGAAAAATCACTTATTCAATCGCTCATCCAAACATAAATCACATTATAAAAACTTACTTTTCTATTAAGTCATTTTTAATAAGTCAGAATCATAATAAGTCATTTTTCCTACCACTATCCCAAACACACACTTTATTTGTCTTGTAAATATCCATATTTATCTTGTGAATTTTCTTATTTATCTTGTAAATAGCCAAAATATCTTTAATTTTTTGGGTTCTTTTGAATTCTTTTATTTGTCTTATAAATATCTTTATTTATTTTATAAATACCTATATTTATCTTATAATAACAAAAATGCTTTTAATTCCCTAAGGTCTTCCTAATAGCTTTATTTGTGTTATAAATATCTTTATTTGTCTTTTATATGCCCATATTTTTCTTCTTGTAAATGCTATTCTAAAAAATATATAAAAGAAATGCATCATTGCCTTTTCACCTATAAAACAAAATTTTTTTTTAACCAATGGGATGCAGTAAAATTTGGCTAACTAAAATTATGTCACACCTTGGTGCTCAATGAAATTTTTCCCTTTTTTTAATTTAAATTACCCATGAATATAGTGTTGTTCGAAATTTCTCTGGAGTCCCTCTATTTGGACAATAATACAAATTTCTCTGAAATTTCTTTTGCTATAACTAGAGAATTTGCCATATAAAATATTGATATTATCAACGTTGGAGTAGCAAAAATAGGATGAGGTATGAGCAAAAAGGAAAGTGAAGTTAATTTCAAAAAAAAAAATTTCACTCGAGAATTATTATGTGCAGAAATAATCTCTTCGAAAAATTCTAAAAAAATATCTTGAAATATAGAAAAGAACAAAATAGTTCCTTAAAATTCGGAAATTTTAAGTTAGTTCTGTGTCAGTGCAGAAGAGGAATATGAGATTTTGAAATCTCAACGAAAAGACGAATCTACCTCAGTTATTCCTCTCTCTCAGCTCGAAATTATAACACTAGTCTCTATATTAATAACACCACATTTTACGTTAACAACTCATCTTTCTACTTTCACAATAAAAACACTTGTCTCTTTATTAACAATATTGTATTATATATTAACAACTCAACCTTTTTGTTTACAATAACAACATCGGTCTCTGTATTAACAACACTGTATTCTAGATTAACAACTCCACATTATTATCTCACAACTTTATAATTTAAATTTCAGGGTCAATATTAACACTTCCCTCTTTATTAACAACACCGTATTTTATATTAATAACACCATATTTTCAGATACGAAGATGTGAAAGAATAAAGCGAACTTATTAATATATAATGTGGTGTTATTAATAAAGATAGCGGTGTTGTTATTCTGAGCTTAGAAAGGGGGACAACTGAAAGGTACATTCGTCTTTTCACCGAAATTTTAAAATCTCAAATTCCTTCTCCGTATTGACACAACATTAACTTGGGATTTTCAAATTTTATCATATTAATTTATCCTTTTACATATTCCAAAATAATTTTTTAAAATTTTCCCTAATCTCTTAGGAGGTGGTATTTAAAAATTTGCCAAGAATATTTATTATTATTATTATAAAGCACTATAAACTTCAAAAATTTTCAAGAAATAACTAAGATGTTTTATTGGGATGAATTATTTTTCACCTAAAAATTGGAAAAAGGCATGGTTCTAAAACTCAGATTCGATCGATCGGTTTGGCCAAAGAATCGACGACCTAACCGCCTAACTGATCTGGTCAAGCACCTAACTCAAGAGAAGTTCAACCCAGGGTGACCCGTTGTGACTCGGGGAAACTTGGTACCACCCAGGTTAACCTGCTGGGCTGGGCGGTTAACTCAGTTCACTTTTTCAAAAACAAAAAAATCGCCTAGAAGACATACAAGCTCCATGAAAAGAAGAATGCTTACCGAAATAAAAAAGAAGGGAGAAGAGGAAATGAAGAAAAATAGAGGAGATGAAAAGAAAAAAGAATGGGTGCCTTGGTTTCAAGTGCAACACATATAGCCGGCAAATGAGAGTTGTCGGAGGAGAAGGGATAATTGCAGGCGATGACAGCAATGCTAGAGGTGAGGGAAAGTTAGTTGTCGGAGATGAGAACAAATGCAGAGAGACAAGGGCGTAAGAGTTCCAAAACCCCCCAATTTGGAGGGAGTGGAAGGGATTTGGGATCTTTTTTTTTTGGGCCCCTCCCCTCCTACTTTTTATACCAAATAAGGGGAGGGGATCATTTTTCATCCCCTCCCATCCTCTCTCCTCCAATCAAACAAGGCCTAAGTGTGTGTTTGGTTGGGTTTATTTTTAGATAATAAGTCCTTATTATGTAAATTGAGATAAAACTTCTCTCACATACTTACCTTGTATACCATAAATCACGATTTATAAATACTTATTATCTAAAAATAAACTATTCCAAACGAGCTATACTAAGAAAAATGACATGCCAGCTGAGAAAATTATAAAAAGGACGAATTAATCTATCTGCAGACACCACACTCCATGTCATAGGTCAAAACGACGATCATTAATGCTATCCTCCTAGGCTTGGTCTATCTTTCCTTCCTTCACATCAGCTTCTCTCTTCTCTCTGTTAAGGTGTGTTTGGTTTGAAGGGAGGGGAGGGAGGGAAGGAGAGGGGGATTAAATTATTTTTTTGAGTTAAAAGTATTTAAATTTTGGGCAGGAACTAAAAATTTAAAAGGAATGAGAGGATAAATTTTGGACGAGAAACCAAAATTTAAAAAAATAAGAGGATAAATTTTGGATATTTTTATCTAATATTGTTATTTTGCCCCGCTCCCCTCCCCCCCTCCCCCCTACCAAACACACGCCATGCAAGCCATCCCTCTGATGTCTAATCACTCTAATATATAAATATGTAATAAGAAAGAGAAGAGACGAGCATGGAATAAAAGGAAAAATGTATAAATAAGAAAGAAAAGATGTTGGGATAAGAAAGACGATGAAGGAAATAAAAATACTCTATTGCAGTTCCTTTGTTATGGAATACATCATGCACGAACGGCTAAATAAGTTATTTTTTATTTTATTTTTTTAAAAAATATTTTACACATTTTATTTAATTATAATTTTTTTAATTATCACTGGTCTGACTTCGAGTCAACCCCGGTCTAACCCACTAACTTATAACCTACTATCTCAACCTGTCTAGTGACTGGTTCTATTTTTAGTACCTTGGAAAAATATCTGTCTTTTAAAATTTTATTAGTGAGAAGAACCTACATCAAAGTATTGATATATTCCTTTTGGTTATAAATATAAAATCCAATTGGTTTTTTTCAGAGAGGTTAATGAAGCTAAATTTATTATTTAATCATAGTATATGCTGTGTATTTTTGGATTATATATTAGTTTATAAGTCAAACTAATTAGTTTAGAGAAAAAAATGATAAATATGAATTCTATAAAATAATTTATTTAGCTTCCTTAATTTCTAAAAAAAAAATTAATTAAATCTTATATTTAGAATCAAAGGTAATATTAGATAAACAAAATTTGCATAGCATTGATTCTTTTTGTGTAAAAAAGTTTATGGAGCTCTTCTAAAAAATTAATGGGAGATTTTTCCCCTGATTTTCTTTTTCTTTTCTTTTTTTTAGTATTTAGTCTCAACTTTTAATCACCCATATTTTTATTTTTTTAGTACTTAACTTTGATATTTTTAATGCTTATATTTAGTTGTAAAAATCAGAGTTTTGAAATCCGGATCGGATAGGCTAGTTTGGTCCAGAAATTGGTGAAACGGTCGATAAACTAGTCCGGTCAAACATCAACCCGGTTCTTTATATTTTTTTGTAAAAATCATTTTTTTTAGAATTTCATATTAATAAGTCTAAAATCCAAGGAACGAAAAACCGGACTGGACAATGAATCGGTCACAGTACAGATTCGAGGGTTAATGATTCAATCGAGGTATAACCGATAGTTAAACCAGTCATATTAAAATATTTAATTTATTAATGACAATATATATTAATATATTTTTAAACTTCTTTAAATAAAAATGAAGATTTTTAGAAAAAAAAATGCTTAAAATCTATTAGTATTAGTTATATTGTCTATACTTATGCAATGATATCTCCTTTCTTATAATTATTATATCTTTTTAAATAATTTTTTTCATTATCTTCTTTATTTTTTTAGATTTGTTCTTTCTTTATCTGATTTTCTCTTTATTTTGGTCTTCAATCAATATTTCAAGAACTGGACCAGACCGAACGGTGCAGTTGGTTAGATTGTCAGCCGGAGGATACATTGAGTCATTTCAATAGGTTCAGTCGTTTTCGACATTCAGCCATTTTGGGCCACCTCAGGTTGGCTTTTCAACCAAGAATTGCTTTTAACCGGCGAACCGGAGCGGCTTTTCAACAACTGCGCGGGTCAAACTCCAACGGGAAAAAAAAAAAGCAAGATGAAGACGGCCAAAGGAAAATAAAAAAGAAGTATGTATATATAATATCCTTATCTCAATTAATAGATCTACCGCTGTACATCTATCTTGGAACCAGTCAGCTTTTCAGAAGAAGACAGAAAGAAGAGGAAAGCGTCAACCAGAGATGACGAAGAAGAAGGAAAAAGGAAGATGAAAAGGTGAAAACGATGAAAGAAGTGAGAGAAAAAAATCTTGCGTGTGATGGACCCAGTTTCTCTCCTTTGTCCCAAAAGAAAAGGAGGTCATTTTCTCTCATATGGGTCATTGGATCAAAATCTCAAAGGTCCAGATTTAATATATTATAAAAATATTATTATAATAATATAAATCTGGACTGTTGAGATCTTAATCCAACAGCCCATAAAAAAAATGACCTGCTTTTCTTTTAAGACAAAATACCAAAGCCAAACCCTACGTGTGATATTGTGATGAAGTGCTGGAACACTGCCCTCTGTGGCTTGACTTTTTGAAATCAACTAATCAAGTATTGAAAATTGCATAACCCGCGGCGTGAAGTAAAGGCTATTGACTAGACTTTTTAGGTGTTATAAATATTTTTTCATAAGAGCTGTAAATTGTTTTTACACATTTGATTTTATTAATTTTTTATAAATAGGTTAGTCTTAAATACTATCTCATATCTTAAATATAAGATCTAATTAATTATTTTTAGAAAGATTAAGAAAACTAAATAAATTATTAAAATATCGTACTCCCTCTGATCTTAAAATATAAGATAAAGTTAATTTTTTTTTATAAAACTAAGGAAACTAAATAAATAACTTAATCATATCATATGTTATATATTCTTAAATTATATATAGGTTTATAAATTAAGCAAAATAGTTTGGAGAAAAAAAAAATAAAAATATTTTAAAGTAATAAAATTGACTTCTTTAATCTCTTCAAAAAGTCAACTCTATCTTATATTTAAAATCTAAAGGAGCATATATTATGTATCATTAAATTATATATTATTTTATAAGTCGGGAAACTTAATTTAGAGAAAAAATAAATAAAAATAAATAGTTTAAAGTAATTTATTTAATTTCTTTAAATAATTGTATCTTATATTTAAGACCCAAGATATTATATATATACACTTTTTTTTTATAACACAACCCCATCTTGTATACACGCCCCATATACCTGACATATGCCTGACATGCTAACTTTTATTAATATTATCTCATTTTTATATTACATATGCTATAATATAATTATAGTTTTTATTTAATTTTATTAATATGAATAAATCTAATTCAAAATAATTGTTGGTATTTTATTTTTATGTAAAATAATTGACATATAATTAAGACATATTTTTTTATCAGAGCTCATTAATTTAAATCTATTATTGAGTTATTAATGTACTACGTTTAATTATTTCATTTTATTGAGCATATGTTGTGAACTTGTTAACCTTTCATTAAATTATATGGTATATAATATTATTTTTAATTTAATAATTATGTCACCGGTCCAATCAAATAATCCGACCGATCCGACCATTTGAACCATGACCCATTAACCTCTCCGGCTTAATATCCGATCCGGCTTTTAAAACATTATCTTCAACCTTCCATTTTTCCCTAAAAAATACCACAAAATAACAATTAAAAAAATGAAACCGATCCAACCAATTGAACCATTGATTTACCGGTTTCACCGGTTCTGACTGGTTCAAATGGTTTCAGACCGGTTCAACCGGTCTCACGATTCAATGAACAAATCAGACCGGACCACTGACAGATTCCCGGTTCAACCTGTTGAACCGGCCAGTCTGGTCCAATTTTTTGTTCTCTATTAAAATTTTCAATTTCTTATGGGTTTAGCCTTGGGTTAACTCCAGTTTAACTCTAGTCTAACCCACTAACTTTTGACCTAGTACCCCGGCCAATTTTTTAACCGATTCAGATTTCATAATCTTAGCAAAAATTCTAAATATTGTATTTAAAATATAAAATATGAGTGCTGATGAAAAAACATATTGTATTTAAAATATTTAACTCCGGCTTGATTCTGGTGTAACCCACTAACCCTTGCTCTAATATCCCAATCAGTTCTATAGCCGATCCAGATTTCACAACCATCATAAAAATTCTAAATATTGTATTTAAAATATAAAATATGAGTGCTGATGAAAAACAAAATAAAGCCATGTACTAAAATAGCTGAAATATGGATTCTTCCGCCGCAAGAATACAATTCTACGCATTGGAGTCTCCACTCAATTTTAGTATTATTAATATATAAAATCAAATCCATTTACTTCATAGCTTCCACCAAGCTAGTCTTCTTCTCAAATCGCCATTTTCTTTCAACATGTCTTCACCCGCAGAGTACTCTCTCTCTCTCTCTCTCTCTCTCTCTCTGTGACACACACACATATTGATCATTTGGTGAATGAATTTTCCGTTTTTATATTTAGTTCTTGAATGGTTTATGCATACATATATGCTCAAGTGTTCTCAAGTTTTCTCAGAGAAAATATGGACTTGGTTTTTTTTTTTTGGAAGTCTTTATCGTTTGAATTCTGGTTTTACAATTCAATTTTTCTTAGTTTTTCTTCTGGCAAAAAGTGAATTCTGGCTTTGTTTATACATGAGATCTAGTTAGTGAGTGTTTTGGAATTTTCCATCCCTAGGTTTTAAATCTAGGTTTGCGCAACCTAGACAAAACTCCTCTTATACACTTACTTCATAAATCATAACAGTTATTCTCAAAACTTAATCCAAACAAACACTTAAACAAATATCTGCATATGTAGGTCTAGAGGGGGTGAAAAGCTTTCTCGGAAATTTATGTAATTGCATTTGTTATTCAATTTACCAAAAGAATATATAGCAAAATATTCTCTGGATAGTGGATATATATCAAAAATTTAATTAATTAATTTTTTATGCCAATATTATATTTACAGATATTACAGGTCTCTACCACCAGTGAGCAAGGCCTATGGGGTGGCTTGTTTAATGACTACATCAGCATTTTACCTTCAACTTTATGATCCTTGGAACATTTCTCTTGACTATGCTCTTGCTTTTAAACATCTTCAGGTATATATGTCGCTGAGCATTGATTATTATTAAGCAAGTAATTTTATTAAAAGAATTATTTATTTATTTTTATTGTAATTACCAGGTTTGGAGGCTCGTCACGAATTTCTTTTTTCTTGGACCATTTTCATTCCCTTTCGCTTTTCGTCTTATAATAATGTAAGTAATCTTTATTCCACAATAATTTTATTCTTCTTTTTTTAATTTCTTGTGAAAAATAATAATAATCGTTACTTGTTTCCCTTAAAATTTTAAAATTCCTGTTGTCCTTTCTCTATAGTAAAATAGAGGAAAGACGTTGTAATAAACAATACCTTTATCATTAATGTATGATCAAATTAAAGAGTTGATTTTAATCTTACTATGTAATACCAATGTCTCATATTTTTTCTAAACTATCCTATTGATAATCCCTTGACAATATTTTAATAATGCATCCACGTATTAGATTAAATGAATAATGCTCGCCATTATAGGGAAATTCATTAATGCCACATACAAAAAAATTCTACTATTTTTTAATAAATAGTTTTAAGCATTCTTTTAGAAAACATTTTTATAACTAAGGGCGTTGATCCAGTTTAACCAAGGTCTTGAGTTTGAGTTTGTGCATGCAATAGTGTTAAACCTCGGTGGTATGGGTTGCCAACTGAAAGGGTCCCACCCGCCTCGAATCAGGATTAGTCTGAGCCCGTTCAGTTCCCCATGAAATTGGGGCTGGTTTGGAATACTGGGTGCACATGCAAAAAAAAAACATTTTTATACTGTTATTCATTTAAAATGATTGTGTTTTTTTTTTCCCTTCAAAAAATTGTCCAGTAAAAGCAAAATTTTACAGATTAAAAATTCATTTTAAATCTATAAACTAGCATCTCATTACAGTAACAAAAATTCATTTTGAAAGAATTCTATAAACTAACCTAATTCTCTTTTATATCCAAATGCCACTTTCTTTTAGTTTTAAACAGGGGTATTTTAGAAAAAAAACATATCATATTTATTATAATTGATTAATTTAATTATATTTCTTAATCTAATCAAATTAAGTACATGGTTATGTTACATTATTTAGGACCCTGGAGTAAAAATATACTCTTCTGATTTCAATGAATACGTGAACTTCATTAAATTCAGATGTTTATTCCAATTGAAGTAATAATAGATAGAATAACCTAATTAAAAGATGGGGCAATTTGTGTGAAACTGGATTATTGCAGAGCCAGATATGGAGTTTCATTGGAAAGAGGACCATTTGACAAGAGAACAGCTGATTACTTATGGATGTTGATCTTTGGTACCCTCTCACTTCTGGTTAGTTACATATATACATACATACAACTCTTTATTATTTATCTTTTCATTTATAAGCAATTTTTAATTAGGTGCATAATCATGTTGATTGATTAAATAGGTGATAGGTGTGTTGCCATTTGGTTGGGGTCCATTCATGGGAGTTCCATTAGTTTACATGATCGTCTATGTTTGGAGCCGTGAATTCCCCAATGCCCGTATCAGTATTTATGGTGTTGTTTCTTTGAAGGTATGCTTTTCTTGATTAATGCTTTTTCTTTTTTTTTAATGTTTGAATTTAAAGGGACATAAAGAGATTAGAAGTGGGATTGAACTCGTGGCCTATAAAGAGATTTCATACCACTAGACTACAATTGCAACTACTCTATCTATTATGATCATGCAATAGTTTATTTGGGTTTTTATCTCAATGCCATGAGGATATAGAGAGGAGGGGAGCAAAATTAATAAAATTTTCCCTTCCTTTCCTCTATTTCTTGCATGCCAAACAGACCTTCATTTGTTTTGGTTTGAAGGGGAGGGGACAAATTTTGCTCCCCTCCCCTTATTCGGCGTCTAAACATTTGTCGGAGGTGAAGTAAATTTTTTTGAAATTTCCTCTCCCCTCCCCTTATATTTGTAAATATGGGTTTTGCTTTGAGCAGGTAGATAGAGATTTTTTTTTAATCAAAACACACATGGGTTGAAAGGTTGAAAAAGGAAAACAACAATTGACATAAAGTTTGTTTAATAAAAAGTTATAAAATATAATATTTTAAATATATATAAAAGTGTAATTATAATTATCAAATATATATTATTGTATATACATTAGTTGTTAATTATGTATTATAGTTATATTTCTCTAATTTTAATAATTGTAAAATTATTATTTTATACATTTAATGTCATTTATAATTATAAAGTTTAAAAAAAGCAACTTGAATAAAATAAGGGTAAATTTATCCATATAAAAATATTTTCCCTCTCTTTCTCTGCTGAACCAAACAAAGTAACATCAAAATCCTTCAACTCCCCTTTCTTTTGATCAATCCAAATAAGGTAATATTAAAATTCCTCCCCTTCTCTCACTACAGTTGAACCAAACAGAACCTAAATGTACTACTCATGATCTGCTGTGTAAATGTACCACCACATAATGTAGTAGAAAGGATAGGGAATAAAACAGAGTGTGAAATTGCAAAAAGGATCCAAAGTCGTCCAAACGTTTGCTCTTGTTAGAACTATGTATGAGATTTATGTTGAAAAACCTTAATGGAAACGAATGTAGTTTGATTTAAAATTTTAACTAACTAGATTGAACTATCTTTCCTTTATACTGTATTAATTGATTGATGACATGAGATGGAACAGAGTCAAATTTCTCTGTTTTATTAATTTTGGCGTAATTAAAACAAAATACGTTATGAATTTATGTTCTCATAGCAAATTTGGATAATTATATCTGTGACATTATATTATTCTGGATAATAAAGTTCTGTTCATCTATTTATTTATGCGTTGTAAATTAAATTCATATAATGCATATCACATGCATTTTAAAGAATCAAATTGAATTAAATTTTGACTGAAGTTTTGTGGTAACAGGGTTTTTATCTTCCCTGGGCAGTGCTGGGGTTGGATTTAATTTTTGGGCATTCTTTAAAGCCAGGAATTACAGGGATGGTTGCAGGACATTTATATTACTTCTTAACCGTTCTTTACCCTCTCTCTGGTGGCCAGTTCGCCTTCAAGACTCCTCTCTGGGTGTATCCTTTTTGCTTTATACGCATCTTTATGCCCATAATAATTCTTCTCATACCAACTTCAGTTTTAAAGTTTCATATGGACAGCCTTGTTTTATCTTTAACTATGTGTAAAATTGAACAGTCATAAAATAGTGGCATATTGGGGAGAGGGCAATCAAATAAATTCACCTGTGCGGTCAAATCCAACAACAGATGGAATTGTTTTCCGTGGAAGAGGTTACCGTTTGGGGGGGAGCCAAACAAGCAGGGACGGTAATTCGCAGGCGCAGCAAACTGAAAGCAATAATGTTTCTCCACAACAGCGGGATCAAGGCGATGGAATTGCTTTCCGGGGAAGAAGTTATCGCTTGAATGGGTGAGATCTTGTGGATGATCTTGATATTATAGTTTAATTAATAGTTGCAACATATTTAATCCCTTTATATCTGTTTTTTTTTTTTTTGCCTAATCGCTTTATATTTGTTGAATGTTTCCGTTTTGAACCAGTTTTAACTTTTAACTCTTGAAAGTTAAAGCCCCACCTATTATCACATTTTTATATTACTTCGTTTTCTGAATACGATGGTTGCTTTTATTATTGTTACTATTACTGCCATGGACTGCACGGAACAGGCAGTTGTTAGGCCAAGAAGAAATTGAGGCTCACCGACTGGTCAATAAAGCTCTGGCAGTGGTTAACCACACAATATAAGTGAACGATATATGTGCTCGTTTGGATGAGTGATTGAAATACTTAAAAGCAGTTTTTTAATCATAATTTATGGTATACAAGGTAAATATGTGAAAAGAGTTGTGTCTCGATCTACATAAAAAATAACTTATAAACAATCTAATCGCTGAAACAAACATACCCGTAGTGAAAAGTTGAACCACTGATGTACAAATTATATGATTAATAGAATCCACTTTTCACTCAAACAAAAAAAAAAAAAAAAACATGTAGTTTTTTCCCTGGATAAAGTTTAAAGACCAAAGTCTGACGTTGGATATTGGGAAAGGGAAAAAAAAACTTGGAAAAATTCTTTTAAAAAAACTTTAAAAATACCCGAGGATAGAAAAGTATTTCAGATATTTATAATATCAAAGAGGTGTGAGAGTTCGATTTGTCTTTTTTAAAATCACATAGAAATAACAAAAATGTTCTTCTGAGTTTAAAAAACATGCTCCCATTTTCTTATAAGGGTTTAACAAGGTCAAATGAGGTTTTAACAAGTTCTGATAAGAATTTTACACATTTTAATTTTAAAAATTACCACTTGCTGCAAATTTCTAATACCTACGCTTTATTCTTGCCATTTTCTACTCTAATTTTGATATTAACTACCCTTATTTTTGAAATTCAAAAAATATATGAAGAACTTTGTCGATAGCCATTCAAGGTAGCTCATGTCAAAACTAAAGTAGTTAATATGAAAACTCAAGTAGTTATTAGGAAATATTTAACAAATACCATGTTTACTATTTTAGTTTCGCTACTAGCAACTCAAAGTTTCAATATTGACTACTCATACTTGAGAAATCCAAAAAAAAATGTATTAGATCGTCAAGCTCGAGTGATCGGGTGCCAATGCCAGAGTTTCAACAGCCAATCACATGGCAAAGGTCACTTGAGCTCTGATGATAGGTCGCGCCTGCTGTCACTGGTGCTGGAGCTCTAGTGGTTGATGATCGGTAACCAGCATGGGGTTTTAATGATTTTTTTAAAAATATAAAAAAGTGAGGGTAATTATGTAATTTTTCACATTTTCCAACATTTCAAATTTTCAAATTAATCTATTTTGAATTATTGAAATTCAACACCCATATTTTTCTTTTGCATATTTTTGATGTATTTTTTTTATTTTTTTCCCATTTATATTCTATATTTAAATTAAATTTCAGTTTAAACCCCAAATTTCAGAAATTCACTTTAAAAAATTCATTTCAAATTCTATGGGAGGAATTTACTCCGTTCCATATTTCCGTAAGGTACTGTTTATTGCATAAACTTCTGCTGTTTAATTTTTGAAGAATAATAACTATGAGAGTAATCATACTAATTTTATAAAGGTCAATATTCGTTATGTTGGTTTTGAGGAAAATATTTTCGTAAGGCGATGGAATTGCTTTCCGGGTAAGAAGTTATTGCTTAAATGGATGAAATCTTTTGTGTATGATCTTGACATTATAGTCTAACTAGCACAGAACTCGTGCGTGTGCTTATTGTATAAGTTGCATAAATTTTTATTGTTTACATTTGTAATATGCAAATGTAAGACAATATTTATTTTTTATCAGGTATGAAGAAGAATGGTATATTTAAATATTTTATTTCCTATTAATATATATGAAAGCTAGAAGCTCTATAAATATATTTGCCAACCCATTTCCATTGTTCACATACACATATCTTCAATGCTATATTTTATTTGCAAGGAAATAAATATAATAATAATTTGAAAAGAATGAAGAAAAGCTTAAAGATATAATGTATGTGTAATAAAAAAATTAGTTCTATATTAGGAAATTATTGAGAGGGAAACCTCCAAAAATAGTTTTTAATATTTAATACTATTAGTTGAAACTTACAACCATTTTAGTTCCCTTTCAGCCTTCTCCGATCTCCGTAGATGTATAAATCATAAGTAATATAAGTAACATGACTATTAGCCTACTACATTCCTTAGACTCAAAAATTCAATCTTCAATGTAGGAAGATATGAAACATTTTTAGTAGATGTCACCCCTATTATAATAGAGTTAAAGGCCAAAAAAAAAAAAAAACAAAATATATATTACCTGAAAATGCCTTTTGTGAGTATGAGGTATGGCCTGAGGTACACACATAATCTACAGAACGCCTTTTGGGTTACCCATGTTAGAAATAGATGGGATATCATGATAGAAATCACAACAATTCTATAAAATCAATTCTTCTCCACTTAA
Source organism: Inga oerstediana (assembly GCA_963210345.1). Taxonomy (NCBI): domain Eukaryota; kingdom Viridiplantae; phylum Streptophyta; class Magnoliopsida; order Fabales; family Fabaceae; genus Inga; species Inga oerstediana. Next base: position 37,591,815 of record OY723406.1, read on the forward strand.
AATGAAAAAAAAAATCATTTGCTAAATAAAATAAAACCAAACCAAATTCAAAATATTTAGGTACCAATGACCAATTAATTTTCCAATAAGGGGCTTTTAGCCAATTTCCCCTAAAATTTGAAAGTGTTAATATACCATTTTTGGTCCATTAAAATGTTCTCATTTTGGTTTTAATTCCTCAAACTTCAAACTATTGCTCTTAATCCCTAGAGGGGTAAAATGATGTAGGTTTTTATTAAGTTATAGAGACTAATCTTTTATACGAAATGAAAATTGAAGAACTAAAACATATGGTTTGAAACTTGAAAAATCAAAACTAAAGTAAAGGCAAACTTGTAACAGAAATTAATCTTGGGGAAAAATGAATTGTATTATTCATATCACTGTGTATGTTTATATACAAAACAATCTAACTATGTACATTACAACGGTCACTAAGTAAGTTACATATCAAATAGTTTGTTACAAGATTAACTAATACTTAATACCCCCCGCAAGCTGGAGCATGGATGTTCTTCATGCCAAGCTTGGAGATCAAAACATGAAACCGAGTAGGATGGAGGGGCATAGTGAACACATCAGCTAGTTGATCACAAGAACGGATTGGCATAAGATGAATGAGTTTAGCTTGAACCTTCTCTCGAACTAGATGCTAGACCAATTCAATGTGTTTGGTCCTTTCATGAAAGATAGGATTGGCGGCAATTTGTAGAGCGGATTGATTATCACAACACAACAAAGTAGGATCAACATGGCTAATATCAAAATCAGTGAGCTAATAAATGATCAATTGCAATTCACAAGTGGTTGAAGCAAGAGTACAGTATTTGGCCTCAGAGGAAGACTTGGAAACCGTTGGTTGCTTCTTGGCCTTCCATGAAACCAAAGAAGAACCTAGGAAAACAGCAAATCCAGTGATAGAACGCCTAGTATCCACCCAGATGGCCCAATCAAAATCACTAAATGCTCGAATTTTCAAATCAGAATCAGAAGATAAAAACAAACCAGCACCAAGGGAGGACTTGATATAACGAAGGATCCTATGTGCAACTTGAAGATGAACATCAAGGGGCTGAGACATGAACTGACTGAGCTGCTATGTTGCAAAGCTCAAGTTTGGCCGTGTGGTTGTCAAGTACTGCAGCTGGCCAATCAACTTCCTATAGGGCTGAGGGTCAGCAAGAGGAGTGCCCTTAAGCTTGGAAAGCTTTAGATGAGGATCCATGGGAATAGAAGCAGGTTTAGGAACTAGATCACCAGTATCCTCAAGCAACTCTAAAGCAAATTTGTGTTGAGAAAGAAATATGCCAGCCTTGGAATGAGCTAATTCCAAACCCAGAAAGTACTTTAAATCACCAAGATCTTCAATTGTAAAGGCAACATGCAACCTTTATTTAAGGGAAGAAATGTCAGACAAATCAATTCCAGCCAAAACTAGATCATCAACATAAACCAAGATAGCCGTAAAAGAAGTAGAAGTAGCCTTGTAAAAACAAGTAATGGTAAGAAGTAGACTGAATATAACCATAGGATAGTAAAGCAGCGAATAATTTGGAATACCATTGGCGGCTGGCCTGTTTAAGGCCATAAAGGGACTTCTTCAATTTACAGAAAAGGTTGGAATGAGGGGCTGAGAATCCCTAAGGCAGAGTCATGTAGACTTCTTCATGTAGGTCACCATGGAGAAAGGCATTATTGACATCTAATTGATGTAAATGCCAATGTTTAGCTGCATCAATAGAGAGTAAAAGGTGCAAGATAGTCATCTTAGCTATAGGAGAAAAGGTATCAAAATAGTCCACACCCTCAATTTGGATGTATCCTTTGGCCACAAGACGCGCTTTGTGCCTCACAATCTCACCATTGGCCTTAAACTTGGTTTTAAAAACCCATTTGCATCCAATAGGGTGCTTCCCAGAATGTAAGTCAGTAAATTTCCAGGTGTGATTCAATTCAAGAGCTTTGATTTCTGCATGCATGGCCTCTTGCCAGTAAGAATGTTTGATAGCTTGTGCATAGGTGAGAGCATCAGAGACCAAACTGATAGCTAAAGCAAAATGTTGACAAGATGGAGATAAAGAAGAATAAGACAAAACAGTAGAGAGAGGATACCTAGGAAGACCTTAAGATGATGAGGAGGCAATGGAATGCAGAAGGGCATAGTGATATTCTTGCAGATAAGATGGGGTGTGGTGTGAACGAGTAGAACGGCGCAATAAAGGTTCAGGAGGTGTAGGAGTGGAATCTGAAGAAATAGAGGCTAGTGAAGGGAAGGAGTCATCAACTGATGTAGAAGAAGAATCATCCAAAAAATAGTGAAAGGACTGAATTATGGAATCATATGGTATAGGTGGTGAAAGAGAAATAGGGGAAGAAGAAGTGAAGGGAAACACAAATTCATGAAAAACATCTCGTGATAAGAAAATCTGATTGGAAGAAACGTCAAGTAAAATATACCTTAGACCCATTAGGGAATCCCAAAAAAACACATTTCCTTACTCAGGCATCAAATTTAGTGCAGTTGTGAGAGAGTGTAGAAGCGCGTAACAAAGAGACCCAAACACTTTAAAATCATTATAAAAAGGATCATGCTGATAAAGACGAGAAAAAGGTGTGTTGTGTAAAAGTGGAGTTGGTAAGCGATTAATGATATAAACTGCATGAGAAACAACAAAAGTCCAGTACGCAATAGGAACTTTGGATTGAAAAAGTAAGGCTCGAGCAACATTTAAAATGTGTTGGTGTTTGTGCTCTACTAAACCATTTTGTTGAGGAGTAGCTACACATGATTTTTGAATAATGATTCCTTTAGAAGCATAAAATTGAGACATGATAAATTCAGAATCATTGTCTGAACGTAAAACCTTGACAGAAGTGTGAAATTGATTTTCAACTAATGCTAAGAAATTGTAAATGTGTGTGCGGGTTTCTGATTTATGATGCATTGGAAAGATCCATGTAAAACTAGAAAAATTATCAATTATAGTTAAGAAAAAACGGTGAACCTGAGCAGAAATGACCGAGTAGGGACTCCAAATATCACAAAGTATCAAATTAAAGATGTTATTAGTAGAACTTGTGCTTACAGGAAAACAAAGCCACTTTTGTTTGGCAAAATGACATGTATCACATGGAAGGGAGAGAGGGTTACAAACTATATCAGAAACAGTTTATTCAAAACAAAACGAGTAGTGTTGGATAAATGGCCTAAACGCAAATGCTAAATGAGAGAGGCAGAGTCTGGTTTAGCTGAGGTTGAAAAAACTTGAGAAGAAGGAAGGGTATCCATCTTATCTACATTCAAGAGGTAAAGCCCTTCAAGCAAACTAGCTGCACCAATCATCATCGAAGGTCAGCTTAAGTGGATCTGGCACAAAGTGGAGGTGAAAGTGAGAGAGCAATCAAAGAAGAAGTTAAACGAGAAATGAAAATGATATTAAAAGAGAAAGTAGGGAGGTACAAAACATTATGTAAGACCAATTAAGGAGATAAAACCACAGTGCCAGATATAGTAGCAGGAGTATACGCACCAGTAGGAAGACTAACTAAAATGGGAGAAATGGCAGTATAGGAACTAAACAAATCTATAGAATAGCAGACATTAGTTGCACCTGAATCTATAATCCAGGCACTGGATTTAGACGAAGGTGAGTGACACATACCTGTGACTGAAAGAGAAGAAGTGGAAAGGTGATTTACAGTGGATGGAAGAGGCGAATTGAGAAGGTGGAGGAGACGTTGAAATTGAGCACTGGTCAATTGAGGAAGCATATAGGTTGTTGTGGAAGAGGGAGGCATGACAGAGGAGGCTGCAATACTTGAACCAGAATCAGGAGAAACAATGTTGTTTACCGACGAGGAAGAGCCAGAGGAAGTAGACCGAAACTTGAAGCCAGGAGGAAAGCCGTGTTTCTAATAGCAGGTGTCTTCGGTGTGGCGTGGCTTACCACAATAGGTGCAAAGTTTTCCATTCTTTGAACCAGAGGCAGAAGTGGAAGGACAAGAACCTTTAACCATGAGAATCATAGGCTCAGGAGGAACATTAAGCTCACGTTCCTATTGAAGAACCAAAGAAAACACCTTGGATATTGGTGGAAGAGGATTGAGTAACATAATTTGTTTAGTCCAGCCCTTCTAAAAAAAAATAATGTAATCCTCCTCATGATAAGTAACAGCATTAGAAAGGGAACCATACGTACAGGGTTTCACAGGTCGAATACTAGACAGATCATCCCACAAAATCTTCAACTGACTATAAAATTCACTAACAGAGAGGCTAGCTTGTTTCAGACCATAGATCTCCTCTTGCAAATCTGTGATCCAGAATGTATCATACTGTGAATAGCGGGATTTGAGATCAAGCTAGATATCAGAAGCAGTATCAAACCATAACGTGCTTCGGGCAATAGTTGGAGAAAGAGATTTGATGAGCCAACTGTGAACTAGATTGTTGCATCGTTCCCAAAGTGAAAACAGAGGAGCATCAGCCGGCGGCAGAGAAATCGATCCATCGATGAACTTAAGTTTGTTCTTGGAGACAAGGGATGAATGCATAGCACGCGCCCAGCTATGATAGTTGAAGCTGTTGAGAGGAGGAGAGACGAGGACGAGGGCGGGATTCTCGTTAGGGTGGATGTAGTAAGGACTATGCTAATTAGGAAAGGAGTATGAGGAAGCCATGGAAGCTCATAGTCGGAGGAAGAAGGCTAGAAGAGAGAAGAGAAAGGGAAAGGGGAAAAGTAGGCAGAGAACCTGAGGGAAAAAAGAAAGAGGGAGAAAGAAAATCTGATACCATGTAATATAAATTAATCTTGGGGAAAAATGAATTATATTATTCATATCACTGTGTATGTTTATATATAAAAGAATCTAACTATGTACATTACAGCTGTCACTAACTAAGTTACATATCGAATGGTTTGTTACAAGATTAACTAATACTTAACAAAACTTGAGGGACAAAAAATTATATTAACCCATTTTAAAAATTAAGGTATGATGGTTGGTATTATAAATTATATCAAGTTTAAAAAAATAAATACCTTATGCAAATAACAAATATAACCAAAGCAAGAAGAGTACTTGAAAATAGCTTTTGATTGATGCCCCGTTTATTTAGTCGCCCCTAAACTGTAATTAATAGTTAAATTATGCAAAATTCCCCTAAATTTTGGGCTAATTGCATATAATCTCCATATATTCCAAATTTTAAATTTAACCCTCTTAATCTTTTACTTATTTTAAACTAAACTCTTTATTGTTAATTCACCCTTATCTTTTTTAATAGAATTTGGCACGTCAAATCTATATAAGACACATGGCATCTAAGAAGTTCATAGAAAAATAAATAAATAAAGGATTATGGGGATAAATTTAAGCTTTGAAATATCTTGAAGTTATATACAACATATTTAAAGTTTTGTATAGCTTATTTAATATAACGCACTCTTGGTGGCTGTAGTTAATTAGGTGAATTTCGCAGTCTTGTAGCTTAGCTATACTGACAGGATATTGAAATGTAGCTCAGCATCTTATTTGTGTTCTGGAAAATTTGTTGGCATGTTATAACTTCACCACAGTTTAAAACTGTATGTTGTGTGAGGAGAAATCTTGGTTTCTAAGGGCCAAAACTTTCGACTATTAGAAAAGATCAAGTCAGATTAGACCATAGAGGTATAAATATTTGTAAATTGAACTATTATAATTTCTTAGTGCAATTGACATTTTAATATGATGATCATTACTTTTTATGTGCGAAAAGAGAGGTTTTGCAGAGAAACCACAATCATCGTAATACATCTCTCCCCCTCTTCCCCATTTGATCGCGTGTGCCAATGACGTCACCAAAAATTAACCTACCACTCTACCAGCAAGTTTAATCCGAACAAGTTATGGAGATCTGTTCAGTTCTAACTTCTAAGATCAAAGGAGGTAGTTAAACACATGGTTTTCACGATCAAATAATGACCAAAGATAATCTTCCTCAAACAATCATATGGCATAAGTAATTTTTTAATAAAAACATTGAATTACATTTTAAATACTTCAAATTTAGACCATCTAAATTTATTTATTGCAATGAGCATGTTTGTTTTATAGCCATGATAAGCACCACATGAGGTCAGCGGCTAGCTTCCCAATGGCAAATTGCCACGATTGGAGAAAATCTCAAACTTAAGTCTAGCGTTAGCATGTTTGTACGAGTGAATGTGTTTAAAATGTTGTATGAGAAAAGAGGGATTAAGTTGCATCATACATTTTGAGGCATATTACCAAAAGGAATCAATATCTTAAATAACTACCTCTAGTCATTAATATACAATTTTGTTTGGGGTACAATAAAAAGAATATATAAGTTAAAATAGTTAGAAAAATTTATTAAAAATTTTTAACCCCACTTTTTTCTTGTTTTTAAATCCAACTCAATAAAATTTTCCCTCTACACACTTTTCCTTCCTTCCCCTCATACCAAATTAAACAAGCCCTAAAAATTTTTCTAATGAGAGAAATGGGGTAAAAACTTTTAATTAATTTTTCTAACTTTTTTTATCTTACATATTATCTTTATTAAAACTTCGTTATCCTATTTCTCTAATTTGTTTTAAAAATTCAATTTAAAAAAAATTTTCCCTTCCCTTCCCTCCACCTCCACCCTTCCAAATTCATCGTACAAACCGACCTTAAGGCACTGTATTCTATAGAGGGAGAAAAAAGTCAAAAACACCATTAGAGGACGGTGATCACTGAGAGAAGAGAATGTCCACAAGTCTATAAACAGTAATCAACGGTCTTTTTTGTGGGATTAGTTGACTATTTCACGATTTTTTTAAAAGACTTGGTAAACTATGCGACCTTGACCTGCTGTAGTCTGCTGCTAAAAAGGTCAAGGCGAACCCTTCATAGGTATGGGTTCGGGCATAAAAGGATTGGTTAAAGAAAAACAGTTATTTTTTGATGTCCAATCCTTAAATATAAGGGTCAAGGCTGGCCTTACAAGACCGAAGCTATTTTAATAATCTTTTATTATTTTTTTCAGCTTTTTTTAAAGAAATAAAATTATAACAATGAAAGTCCTAATTTAATATATAAATGTTGTCAGAATCAAGGTGTAAACGGTGCATGTAACCCCGTCGTAATTATGATTTGAAATCTATAATTAAAATGAAATAGAGACTAATAAAACAAAACTCACTTTCGATCCCTTCCTTACAGTAGGGTTTTCACAAACATTTTCAAAATTTCTTCCTTCCTTGGTCTCAAATTCCATAATCCAAATATAATTACCATGTGCAGTTGAATCACATTTAAACATATCAGAGTGTGAAACAGTAATCCCGGCAACCCCCGGGTCAAGTATATGCTAACCATTAGGTTTATAATTCCCCGCTAGGGGATTACATGTTGTAATTCAAATATTACCTGCATCCAAAAATAATATACAGAAATCCCAAAATCCAAAGTAGATAGCCAACATTCCAAAAACCTAATTATCCCTACAAGGTTCTAGCCGCTCCTAATGGTCCTTTTCCCTTTGGAGCCACTTGCCTTGTCTGAAAGGTTAGTTAATGGAAAGAATGAGATTCAAAAGAATCCTAGTAGTAACAATTCACTTATACAATATGTAATCACATAGCATGTAAGAAAATCATCAAGCAGCATCACGGTATAATACACAACACGCAGGCTGCATATGCACATAATCACACAGTCTCATTCCCCGGATTCCACTGCCCTGAAGGTACGATCCTCCCACCGTCACCATCGATAGGCCGCAGGTAATAGACTCACAAATAGCCTTTCAGCTTTCATATAGTCTCATCCCCTTGATTCCATCCCCTGAAGGCACGGTCCTCCCACCGTCAACATCAATGGGCCGCAGGTGATAGACCCACAAACAATGATAAATCAAACATACAATGTATCATATATAGTATAAGGGAAAGAGTCACTACCTTGTTCTTTCCTGACTTGCTCCGTCACAGCTCGTTCACGACCAGGGCAAATGTCGAAGCCTATAACCAAAATCAAGGATGATAGGTTATTCTTTGTTCCAAATTCTTATCCTCATTTTACTTTAAGTTGACTATCAATTTGAACTCTTCAGGTGACCAATAGAAGCCTAGACATATGCCTAAAGGGTTAGGAACACTCAACTAAGGCTTCCTTTTTGGGAGCAAAAGTACTGATTTCTGGTCGAATCACTCGAGTGATGCCCCCACTCGCACTCGAGCCCTAGCGAGTGAAACACAGGAAGTGAGTACCCAAGAGCACCACATATCCTAGAGTGACTAGTTCACTCGACCACTGGCCCTAGCACCTAAGTGACAACACACTCTCACCCGAGTCCCATCAAGTGAGGTACAAAGAGTGACTACATGAGAGCAACCCTAAGGTACAACCGACTCCCGCACTTGAGTGAGACCGAGTTCACTCGAGTGATGACTCATATCACTCGCAGGCAAGGAAGTGCACCCTTGCTTCCTACCTGAACACTTAACCGAAATACTGAAAGAAAAGAAAGAACATGATGCTGCACTCGAGTGATCTCCAACCTCACTCGAGTGAGGCTATCAAAAACTAGAATCACAGTAGCTTATATACTTTTCCAAATTTACCAAATCTAATTCCAATGATTTCCAAACTTATATCAAAGTTCATTCCCACACAAAATTCCACAATGAACCTATTGGTAATCTCAAAACAACCAAAATCTTACCACAACGACACATTCTACTCTTCTAACCACATTGCACCCAATATCACATAATGATCAACTTTTCCTTTTCCAATCCAAACCACAACCATTGACACCAAGACACAATTTGGCATCTACTCCATCACAAAACACTAGCTAATTCATGCATTTCAAAATTAGGCCAAAAATCCAAAGTTTTCAAAACTCAACCAATGACCAAAATAATTATACCAAAATACTATAAATACTCACCTCTTTAACTTCCAATGATTAGCTTCTTGATTCTCTAGCTTCCAAGCTTGTGTAAACTCCAAAACACCTCCTTTCAAAATTCTGAAACCATAGGTTTAAAGCTCTCAACCTCTTGAACAACATTAATGAAAACCATTTGAGCTAAAGAAAGCATTTCACAAGTCCAAATCCTACCTTTGATTTTCTCTTTCCTTCCCTTACTCGACGAAAATGAAGGTTAGAAGAGAGAGAAGATGAGAAAGATGATGATGCAGATTTTTCTCTCCTCCCCATACACCTAGCCGACCTTACGAATGAGAGGGAAGAGAAAGTGAGTTTGAAATTTTGACCTCATCCAATGGCTCATAACTTGTCACATGTCAACATCTTGCTTCTTCTCCCAATTCTTCCTATACACATGCACACATTTGATAACTTCATCATAATTTCTTAAACAACTACACACTACACAATGATTCCTACCAATTAGCCAACTCCTTCTTCGGTTGCTGACCAATTGGTCGGTAATTTACCATCTTGCCCCCGATTATCACAATATATACTAAACCATTATCAAACACATTTTATATCACAATTCACATTACATGCTTCATAAGTTCTTAATTAATATTAATTACACCACTTTGAAGTCATTAGCCCTAAATTACAATTCAGGATATTATAGTGCACATCTTAAACAAACAAACATAGTCAATGGTACACATCATACAACAAACAAACACAGACACTAAGCTATAATCAAAGGTACACTATTGTCCACATACCATAATCACAAATAATTAATTAGAAGACTTTACAAAAATAAAAATACTTCTTATAAATATATCTTAAAAAGTGTAAGTAGTCCACAAAAATAAACAACACAAGATATGAACAAAACAATCACCAGAAAATAAGTCAAAAAATGCAAAATGAATAAGAATACTTATAAAATAAGAAATATCTTATATAAGTTTTAAATTTTTAGGATTTTTAATACAGTATGTTCTATGAACCCAATTCTAAAAAAGCGAATAACACCTGAATATTTGCAATATCATTCATAAAATATAAAAAATAAATATTATATTATCATATAAATAATTTTTAAAACAAAACATATGACCTAAAAGGGCTAGTCTTACAAGGATAATCCTTTTAAACCCGTTTGCACTTTTAAAGCAAAAATCTTAAGCCCCATTCTTACAAATTCAAGTCGGACTGGCCCGTTTTTCTAACTCTACTTCACATAAACCAAACAAAAAGCAACACAAGTGTCCGGCATAATAATTTTAACCCCCTAAATATATCAACAAAATAAACAATTTTTTTCATTCCCAACCCTCACATTTTTTAAGCGAGAATTTCAGTTAGCCTATAAAAATATGACATAATATCAGTTAACCCCCCAAACTTTCTAAAACTTTAATGCATCCCTTGGATCAAAATAAAATAAAATTTTAGAGTGAAAAGACACTGATGTTCTTACTTTATTTATCTTGTAAATTTCTCTTATTTTCTTGTAAATATCCATATTTATCTTGTGCATTTTCTTATTTATCTTGTAAATAGTAAAAATGGTTTTGATTCTATGGTTCTTTTAAATTCTTTTATTTGTCTTATAAATGTCTTTACGTTTCTTATAAATACCCATATTTATCTTATGAATTTTCATATTTATCTTGTAAATGGTCAAAATACTTTTAATTCCTTAAGTTCTTTCTAATCATTTTATTTGTCTTGTAAATATCTTTATTTATCTTGTATATGTCCATATTTTCCTTCTTATAAATGCTCTTCTAAAAAATATAAAAGAAGAGCATTATTATCTTTTCACCTAGATATCCGTAATTTTATTTTGACCTATAGGTGCAGTGAAGTTTAGATGACTAAAATAATGTTGCACCCTGGGCTCAATGAAATTTTTCTCTTTTTCTTTAATTTAAATAACCCATGAATATAGTGTTGTTTGTCACACCCTTATCTTATATTAACTTGCAGTGGACTATTAATGCATGGCTCAATAGGTAACACATGAATAGTATAAATATACTGATTAAAAGTGCTCGAATACAGAAATTCCCCATACGGGTTCATATATAATAATTACCATCAATGTAACTGTATAGGGTTACCAAGGTGTCTAAACTTGTCCGAGTGAAACAGAGATATCTTCCCATCTTCGTTCCACCAACGCAATCTCCTCGTACAATTCTTTTCTTTGTTCTCAACGTATCTTCTATCTCCTCCTGTCTAAATTGTTGGTAAGGGAGGGTGAGATTCAAGAAAATCTCAATAGAAAAACAATACCAATATGCATGCAAGATAAGTTATTAATGCATGACATCTGCGTGCTCCATGTTTCAAACAATATACTTATGGCCATAGCATAAATAGAAATAGAGCTTCAATCATTCATATATGTTTAACATAATCAAGAAAAGCAATAACATGCATCAATACACCAACACAAATATCAAATACACGCAGGAAGTTAAGTTCCCTATCTTAACCCTTTTCCATCTCGAAATGTGTGACTCGTAAAACGTGTCGCATCTTGGATCTCCACTCGGTCCTCAAGCTCCCACTAGCTTTTTCTTAAGGTGGCTGAACCCTAGGTGTTCAACATCCAAATTTGAGCCTCCAAACCTTTGCAAGATTTTTCCTCCCCTTCTCTTTCTCTAAAATCTCACACTTTCTCTCTCTTATTTCAGCTTGTTCACGCCAGTTTATGGCTGAGCAAGAAGAGGATGATGACTTTTTAAAATTCTATCATGCTTTAATGAATTATTGAATCAATTTCCCATTTTTTGGATTTTTACAAAATTCTGGCAGATTTTCTGCACAAATTTTGAAAAATCATAACTAATTCTAGAAAAATCGAATTGGAGTGATTCCAAAGGCTAAAGAACTCTTATTGAGTCTAGTTTCAAGAAAAAAATATAAACTTTCACCATTTGGAACCACAAAATTCCCAGAATTAATTTATTTTAATACTATTCCAGAAACTTTTCAGTTTTTCTGGGCTAACTTCAAAAATTCATATCTTTTTGTATATAGCTCTAATTTAGTCATATGACCTATCAAATTAAATCTTAGGATGTCTACTTTCATCCTGTAAAATCTCACAACTTTTTCTCATTATTTGATCATACAAAATTACATGATAAGCTCACTGCCTCATAGGTGATTTCACCAAAAACATTGTTTACCTTTAATTTCTAATATCCCATGACCAAAATTAACATTAGTATTGGCCAAATATTATTTTCTTATATTTTCTACTTTGGACCTCAATATTAGGATTTTTAAAATCGGCTGACACCCAAGAGGGGGTGAATTGGGTGTAAGATAAAAACCTAAGAACTTTGGAAAATTTTTTGTATCTTAATGGAAACAGTAAGTATGAAACTAATGAATCATAAATTAGTTAGATAATATATGCTGGAAATATAAGAGTTTAGGGAAGAGAATATGAAAACTGTGATTTATCCTGATTCGGTCCAATCTGTGATGGCCTACATCTAGTCCCCAAGCTCCTCCTGAGATTTTCAAATCCACTATCTTCTTGTTTAATCCGAGCACAAGAAAAGCATTTACAAACCACAAGTTTAGCCAGGTACTTGTGAAGCCTTTTACAAATCTCTCACCTAGATACTACCCCTTAAGGCAAGTCTTACGAGCAGAGCAATCCTGAAGACCCTTCCCTCCTGCTTACCTATGCAAGTCTTACGAGTAGCAACATTCTCTCCTGCTTACACCCTGGTAAGTCTTACGAGCAACAACGTTCTCTATTGCTTGCCCCTTGTAAGTCTTACGAGCAAAAGTCTTACTAGCGATTCTCTCAACAGCTTTCCCCATAAGAAAATCAACCCACTCAAGGTCCCTCTACCTTAAGATCAATTCAGAAATATAGTTGAAAGAAAGTATTTACAGACTCTCTCACAGAGTGGATATAATGCTAACTGAAGTATAATACAAATAATCACTCTCTCAGTGATAAGTAATATAGAAGCTTCAGAACAGAGAGTGTTTGGGTAGAAGCAGAGGATTCATGTTTCTATCATTTTTCTAGTACTTGCTCGCTGTCTCAGTTACCCATCGACTTTGAATGCTCTCTCATTTATAGTTGATGAAGATGATGACCGTTGTGAGCATTCATCCGTTGGAGTCCCATTGCTTCGTTTGACCATTGTGTGCATTTGAACAACTAGCCGCTGTGCGTTGCAGAGCATAGCATCCTGTTGAAGAGTGGGATGTTTCATTATGAGATGTACATCACGTTGTGGAGCGTTGGTGTTTTAGACATTCATTCATGGTGGGTCAATCTTTTATCGTGGTAGGTAGCCGATATTCGGTATGTAATGATGATTTCTGCCATAATTGACTTTCTTATTTGAATTGACAATCCAAATGCTTAATATCCTATTTCACACGTGAAATATATGTTAGTTAACGTTTAGATATGATAACAAGTGAAAACACAATGATTCAATAACATTTAAACCATGTTGGAGTTGATTGCTATGAAACTCTGTTTCGTGGTAGCTTTTATTAACATCACTCGAGTTCACTATCAATTCACTTGAAGTGATTTGAAATCACTAGAAGTGATTCTAATAATCACTGGAAGTGTTCTTACATTCCTTCAAGTGTTTCTGTTATTTACTGGTTATCACTTCAAGTGATTTTAAACTTCACTGGAAGTGATATGATGATCGCTGGTGATCACTTCAAGTGATTTTAAACTTCACTGGAAGTGATATGATATTCACTAGATATCACTTCAAGTGATATTGAACGTTCAGAATATCACTCGAGTTCATTGACAATTCAATTTCTGGTAAGTTCCTGTGCAAAACTTGTGAGAGCGTGTGTAGTCAACTCGAATTCTCATCAGACATGATCTGTTCATTTTGACTTCAAATATGGCAAATAATATATCATTGGAAAGCTCTCATCATCTTCATTCCAATGCAACATGAATTAGCTCCAAACTCATTGTATACAGAAAGTTATAATCCAAGGAGTGTCTACTATACTTAGACAATGTCTGAAATCACGAGCATCAACTTCCAGAAGGCACAAATCTTAGTATATAGATTGAAATATAGCAAACTACCTATGCATGGAAATATCTTCAAGTCTACTTTTATATGGCACTAGTTTCGTCATAAACTGATGTGTAGTTTGAGAGTTATGTCCAAAATACCAAAACTATTCTGGAATATGATGGTGATTTGACTGTCATTTTGTAAAATTCATATCTCCTTTATCTGAGCTTTTTTTGACTTGATCTTGGTGTCAAAATGATGCATTGGGAGTCTAGTTTCATATTCCACTAGTCTCACCTCATTTCGACTTGTGATTTGTGAGATATGATCAAATTACTGAACCTCACTCATGCTAAACAAAAACAGAGCATTGCGTTTTTCAACATCACTCGAGTGATTCTGAAGAGCTCACTCGAGTTCTAAAGAATTCACTAGAGTGATATTGTATTTCACTCGAGTGGTCAGCCCTGAAAATGCCAAAATGAAGCATGACTCGCGTGGGGTTGATATGACTCCGATATAAGACACTTTTGCTTTCAATTTAGCCATTCCAACGTCAAACTTGATCATGGAGGCTTCTAATATTCATCTAACAACTTGAATCTTAATATTTCCATTAGATCTTTCCAAGTTCTTCTTTCTCTAATCTCTTCTCTTCTTCTTATTGATTATTTTCCAAAATCTTTTTGTTTGCTTCTTGCTTTCTAGACGAATGTCTTCAATTTCTTTCTTCTTTTTCCTCTTAATCATTCTCATCAATACAACTTGATATATTCTTCCTTTTCTTGACTAATCTACAATATATTTCACATTAAATATAGTAGTTAGTCAAAATATAAAATAAATATATTATGTAAACTTTTTGCTCTCAATATTTAGTATCTATATTTGATATCATCAAAACTAATCATATCTAATAAGGATTTCTAGAAAACGCAAGAGTTAATTCCATTTTTGTATACAAACTTCCCATACTCTTTAATTCACCAAATTTCCCATACTCTTTAATTCATCATTTTATTCCCTTTAATATCTCACATATATAAGAAATGTTAGGGAATAAGTTCAAGAAACCTGCTAAATCGGGACTTAGCAGTCTGCTTAATTTAGGCTTATTTCAAAACTTTCAGTCCCAAAATTCAGAATATTACATTGTTCGAAATTTCTCTGGTGTCCCTCTATTTGGACAATAATACAAATTTCTATGGTAATTTCTTTTGCTATAACTACAGAACTTGCCATATAAAATATTGATATTATCAACGTTGGAGTAGTAAGAATAGGATGAGGCATGAGCAACAAGGAAAGTGAAGTTAATTTCAAAAAGATTTTTGACTTTTTCGTTCAAGAATTATCATGTGTAGGAATAATCTCTTGGGAGGTGGCATTTAAAAATTTGTCAAAAATATTTATTATTATTATTATTATTATTATTATTATTATTATTATTATAAAGCACTATAAACTTCAAAAATTTTCAAGAAATAACTAAGATGTTTTATTGGGATGAATTATTTTTTACCTAAAAATTGGAAAAAGGCATGGTTCTAAAACCTGGATCCGATTGACAGGTTTGGCCCAAAAATCGATGACCTGGTCACCTAACTGATCCAGTCAAGCACCCAACTCGAGAGAAGTTCAGCCCGGGGAAACCCGTTGTGACTTGGGGAAACTTGTTATGACCAGGGGTAACTCGTTGGGCTGGGCGGTTAGCTCAGTTCACCTTTTTTAAAAAATCGCCTAGAAGACATACAAGCTCCATGAAAAGAAGAATGGTTACCGAAATAAAAAAGAAGGGAGAAGAGGAAGTGAAGAAAAATAGAGGAGATGAAAAGAAAAAAGAATAGGTGCCTTGGTTTTAGGTGCAGCACATATAGCCAGCTAATAAGAGTTGTCAGAGGAGAAGGGATCGTTGCCGTCGATGACAACAATGCTGGAGGCGAGGGAAAGTTAGTTGCCAGAGGTGAGAACAAATGGAGAGAGACATGGGCATAGGAGTTCCAATCAAACTTTAGTAGAGAAGAGAGAAGCTAGTGTGAAAGAAGGAAAGAAAGACCAAGCCTAGGAGGATAGCATTAATGGTAGTTGTTTTGGCCTATGACATGGAGTGTGGTGTCTGCAAAATTAATGGTATTAAAACTCGGATCGGACCGGATCAGCCGGGTTGGCTCGGAGACCAGCGACCCGGTCACCTGTCCGGTCAAGGGCCTAACTTAACTTAAAAGCAATCGGGGGTGACTCATAGGAGACCGGGATAACTCGTTCGGTTTAACGGACTGCCCGAGTTGTTTTGTCCCACCTCTCAAACACCAAAAAGCATCATCTTGCTTTCTTGAAATATATAAAAGATGTCGATGCTGCTTCACAAATTCTCGCTGTTCTGAAACAACAGAAGTTTCCAGTCGAAAAAAGAAGAGTTAAAAGAAAAGAGAGAGAAGAAGATAGATCAAGATGAAGAACTAAGAAGAAAATAAAAGAAAATACCTACCAGAGCCCAGAAAGTCTCATCATCCTTTGACATCTTTCATTCTTCATCTTACTAGATTGCTGGAACCCTCATCGTCTTTGTTTCCCATTCTAAAATCATATGCAAAAAAATGTGCTGGAGGTGAGGCCTTACATCGAAAATGTTGTATAGGGAGAAGTGAATATATCATCTTGACCATCCATTTGAAATGAGGGAAGAGAATACTCTCACAGTCATCTTTCTGATTTTCTTCTCATCATCTCATCTCCATCTTTAGATTATGAAATGAATGGTTTAGATTTAATATTTTATAAAATTATTATTATATTTTATAAATTAAAATTTATTTATTTTTTATGGATTGCAATTATGAATGGTATATATCAGTTTTTAAGAGTTTAAATTTACTTATTTATGTTTATAGAAATAATTTTATAAAAGATTGAATCTGAATCATATATTGTTTTAATCTAATGATAGATATAAGATGAAGAGAAGAAAATGAGAAATAGGACAATGAGAGAAACTCAATCCTGAAATGAGTGGTTGGGATTTCTTTGCTTTTTGGTAAGAGTGATTGTGTGTTTAGATTAATTTCTGATAATAGTTTTTACGATTGACGAGATAAGTATGTGAAAGAAGTTTTGTTTCAATTTACAGAAAATAGTTTCTCTTATTGAATTTATGATTAAATTCTTTGTTTTTAGAATTGAATTCAGTATATTCTCTTCTTGTTTTCTTGAACATTCATGCTAGTTAGATGATATTGTGTTATTATCTTGTTAATATAACTGCTCTTTGATTGAGTGGGAGTTTTCTAGAATGCGTCTAGAAATCCAAAGGGGAAAGTGTTCAATGAAGACTATGGTTAAAAGGGTGATGAGCTAACTAGCATGATTGGGATGGGAGTCAACATAGTTGTCTCCTGAACATGAAACTAGTGAACTTATTATCTAATTATCCTTTGTCTAACTTGAACAAATATGATTTGTATACCATAATCGTCTAAGTGACCAATTATGACCAAGTCTGTTTGACTGAGCTTATGAAGACAAGCTCAATAGAGATATCTGTGGAGTTAAAAACTCTCAAATCTCTTTCATTCAAGAAGAATGAGATGTCAGGGACATCCTACCAACTAGACTTTAGCATTTAAAGGTTGAAGCAATCGAAGGATACAAAAGGTTTATGCTATCAAGTATAGAAAGAACAACATTGCTTAACTTATGTTGGTATGAGCAATGTAACATTATCCAAACTGTGTGGATAGTATTGGAAAATAGTGAGATAGGTGATCTTCTTCCATAAAGTTAAAACTAAGTTAAGTTTTAACATAGTGTACTAAGTCCTAACATGTTGTTTAGGCAACACTTGAGGCATATGTCAAACTAAGAAGTTGAGACAGACTAAATGCCAAGTTCTTTCTAACGAACAAGTGTATGTTGTGATAAGACATCTCCCAGTGAGTGGGAGGAAGCTATGTCTCCCAGTGAGTGGGAGTGAGCCACGTCTTCCAATGAGTGGGCATATATGAAAGTAAAGATTGCCTCTGATATGCATATTATAACCTTCAGCAATGTGATTCGCCACATTGAACTTGAGTGTGAAAGACTGAAGGATTCAAGATCCATCAGTCAGACGAACTTAGCTAAAGAGTGGGAGGATTCATCCTCTAAGCCTGAGGGCAAGAAACCTATAAGGTAAACATGATCTAGAGGAGGTCAAATGGTTTCTACAAAGATGAAAAGTTACATTCATAATCCTTAAGGGTTATAAAAGTAGCAATCCACATAAGTTGTGGATATTTCAGAGAAGCATATGGCTTCATGTCAAATACAAAGTAACAAAGAGATAGAATCAAGGGATTGGAACTTGCATGTTAACCTGATTCATTCCATGCAATTGCAACTAACAGAATACATCTTTGCTATCTCTTTAGTTAAGGATGGATGGGCCTATGATTCTCAAATCCTTTGTTAGATTTTTTATGTTTCTTTTCTAGGGATAAAAGATTCCATTTCTTGCCACATGTACACCTTGATCAAAGAGAATGATCAAACTAGCAAAAGAGTATTTGCTAAACAACATGTGCTAAAAGGTTAAAGCCCTTATGAATAAGTTAAAAACTTATTCTACCTGGCAAGAAAGACAAAGAAACATTTTTTGAAAATATCCACTGCAATTGGCAAATTATGACGTTAGTAAACCAAAGAACGTGAGGGAAAAACACAAAGAGCTTGATGTTTCATTAATGTTGTGGATGTTTACTTGAAATACAGTAATGTTTACTTGATTTTTGGCAAGTGTGAAGCTGTTAGATAATGGCTGATCTAGTCAGGAATCAGTTAAACTAAAAGGATAAGACCTTTTGAACTAACAAGGGTTAGAGACACCCATGTGATTAGTTCAAGCTGCTTTGTGTACAAGAAAGGCATTGTTAGGCAACTATCAATACCTAGAACCCTTCAACATAATAGAGTTGTTGAAATGGAGAGATAGACCTCTCCTTTGATTTGGTTGTGAACATAATGGCATCAATGAGGCTATCAACCATATGTTGGTAGGTAGACTCACAGCTATTATATTCACACTTAACCAAATGCCCTCTATGTCAGTCACGACCTTACCCTATGAATCGTGGATGGGCCTTAGACCAGAGCCAAGCTCGTTAAGACCATAGGGTCATCAACTTTATATTCATAATTCTTCCTATGAGTAAGGAAGATTAGGGCCAAGGTATATAAGGTATCTCTTTGTGAGATGACATGAGAATTTGACATGACACGTCTTCATTAGTAAAAATGATGGCGATTCAGTGACTGAGAGAAAACCATGGGACACAACATTTATAAAACCCAGTTTTCCTAGCAGGAAATGAGTATTAATCACAATAAATCTCTTTAAGAGGTTCACAACAAGGAATAACCAAGTGTTCCTAAGTTTACTGATCCGAGTGGGAGGATTGAGACCATTTTCATGATGAAATAGGTAAGAGGTAAGTTATAAGAGAATTACCTCACTCATACATAGGAAAAGAATCCTATGAAATCCACCTCAGAGAAAATTGTCATCTAGCGAATGACTATAAGGGATAGATTCCCTAATGGATTGAATGCTCTCTTCATCATTTAGAAGACGATGATAACTACCTATAAGTGTCTGAAAGACATTAGAAGGACATGCTAAGATGAATTGTAAAGTGTCATGTAGGAGGATTTGGATTCTTTTTAAGCCAAATACGTGATTGGGTAATTTGTCACCTAGCCAAGAGGCGATTGGGAACAAGTAGATTCTCAAATCTGTTGGGGGCATGTAGAACCTAAAACTGACCCACTCTGTTCCTTGTAAGGAATTGAAGGTGCCCCATTTCTCAGGTTGAATCACAGGTTTCCAACAATCCACCGTATTTGAACATTCCCTTAGTGGATGCATCAAGTCTTCATCCTGCTCGCAATCAAAAGGACATCATATAGTAGAATCAAAGCCTCTCATCAATCTTAGATGTGTTGTATGTGCCCTACCATGTGAGAATAGCCACATGAAAGATTTTATTTTCTCCAGTACAGACCATCTCTGTAGAATCTTCTAGATGTTATCTTCATCCTGCTAGATACCTATAAGAGAAAATGATTGACAGATTTTACAAAGAAAATAACCATAATTTGGATATGCAATTAGAAGGTAAGAACATATTGCATCATGATGTTTCACATATCGAATGCGTCTTGACTGATGATTTGAGCAAGCATGGTGAGACCATTTTGAGTGATTAGTTGGTTCCCTAATTCTTACTGAGAAGAGTCATATTGATTTTGTTTTTCAAAATACTTGGAAGTTCCAATGCTTTGTGTTGATCAATTTGTTTTAGGATCCTCCTTAATTTTGGATAAATCCATTGAGTTTATTGATAATCTTTATGGGGGACGAGGCACTACTTGGTGCTATGATTTTGCACAGGTATATGAACTAATTCCTCCCATCTAGACACCCTATATACTTGAACTAAAGTGTTATCTGATGATCTTAAGGAGGGAGATGTTTGTTGACCATTGCAAGTGAACACACTAGTGCTTTCATGTGACTTACAACCAGACAAGGGAGAGATGCCGATTATGCTACTTCATTTGGGTCTCTAAGCTTTCGATAGTCCGATCGTACTCCTTCCTTACTCTTTTACTTGCATTGCTTGTTCTTATTAGTGTGGGGGAGAGATTCTATTCTTACTTTTGGTTTTTGTTCTTTGTTTTTAAAATGAGAACAAGAAAAATATTTTGGTTTTTGTTTCTTGTTTTCAAGAAAAGGAAGAACAATTTTGAAAAAAAAAATTTCAAGTTTTAAATGACTTTAATATGACGCATTCTCCAATTGAAAAGTTGTTGATCATGTTTAGTAGATTAAGTGGCAATGAATTTGACTTTGGTGGATTCAAGCTAGTGATCATATACCTATCGAACCTTTGAGCCTAATGCATTTTTTTTCAGTGTGTACCCCCATCTCTTTACTTGATCTAGAATTTAACTTGAATCTTATTTGAGGCCAAATTTAATGTATTTCTATTCACAAAGATGATAAAAGCATTCATTTCATTTTAGCCAGACATGCTAGAAAAAAAAAATCCTACCATTTTCTTACATATATCCTTTGTTTAGCTCATTTAAGCCTATATTTTTTTCATTTTGTCTACACCCAAAGCAGTTTAAAAAAACAAAAAAAAAACCCTTTTAAATGTCTTGGGAGTTGAAGAGCACTACATTATATCTGTTTTGGATGCAAGAACATATATAAACTTAGAAATTAGGTCATTGTGAAAAGTATGGAAGGTTATCTTGAAAAGAAAAAAAAACATATGCAATAAGATTTTGTTCCGCTGGTTTGAGCTGTGCTTAGTAACCAGGGGTCCCCATCATCAATGTTGATCTTCGCATCAAACGGCCAATAAGAGCTATAAGCGTGCTAGTAGCGTGACATCGTTATTTCCACAATTATCTGATGAGCCTTTACACAATGTATTCAAACCACTAAGCCAGGTTCCGATCCTAGGATAACTACATCTCTGAAAATAATTCTAAATTCAACTTCAAAATAGGGTTTGAACCTATAATGGATTAGGCTTTTATGAAAAATTTTAAACTTCCAAAATAATCATGTAGTAGTTTGCAACTTTATTAAGACTCATCAGTCCTTAACCTCATTAATTATCATCAAAGTGCTTCTCTGCTTATAAACTCGTGTATTGCTTGTTAGCTAATGGGCCTTATCACACAATTGACCAATCTTAGCTCAATTACCGCATTGAGGGAAAATATCGATTCGCTACACATGTTATCTTTGTTACTGCTCTTATTAGTGCTATGATTATGTCTTTACAATTATTTACAATACATGTAGCACCATAAGGCTACCAAAACATTCCAATTCTCAGCGAAATTAATATATAGATAACCAATAGATCTTAAGTCTTTCATCTCCACTCTTTACTTATCAGAGTTTACCTCTTTGCCATTCGAGCTGCTTGCCTTTGCTATATGTTATTATTGGAAAGGGTGAGATTCACGAGAATTTCAATAGTAACAACAATCAATCATAACATATGCAAGTTCACAAAGCATGCTAAACAAACCATCATTCAATCAGTAATCATCACAAACAGCATTCAGCAAACAAGATGCAGCATAATCATCAATCATGGGACACATTGGCCCAATACCACAGAGCTTGGTAACTCAGGCCTTACAACCCAGGGTCATTGCCCCATGCAAGCATGCACATCGGGTCTTATAGCCTTGGGTCACTGCCCAGCACAATACTAAATACATATCAAGTCTTACGGCTTAAGGACATACTAGTCCAATAGGTCTTATTCCCTCTTGATGTAATATCCCGATTTGTGATTAGGGCTGATAACTCGGATAATCATTGAGATTTGTGTAATTAAACACTTTTGTGATTAATGTAATGTGATTTTGAGAATTTATGTGTGTGATATTTAAGATAAAGGGTTGTGATTCATTGATAATGGGTCGGGATCCTACGCTTTGCGATTGTGTGAGTTCATGAAGGAGTGCTTAAGATCATGACATGTGGCATTGTGGTAGTGGTTGGATGATGCACTAGAGGACAAAACCTCACTTTTCTCTCATTTTCTCTCTCCTATTCGGCTAGCATGGGCAAGGAAAGAGGAGGAAGTGATCATCATCATCATCCTACCATCTCTCATCTTCTCTCTCTTCCATTCCTCCATTTTCGCTGAATCAAGCTTGGAGAGAGAAAGGAAAAGCTTGAATCTTGGTAAGTTGTGATCCTCCTTTGCTCCAATCCTCTTTCCAATATTGTTCATCTCAATGAGAGCTACATTGTGATGATTGTAGAGCCTTGAATGGTGTAGATTGGGACATTGGCCGAAATTGAGAGTTGAGGAATCAAGGTTTTGAGTTGGGCAAAGAGAAGAGGTAGGCATTTAAAGTATTTTGATACATTGTTTGTGATTTTTGGCTAAGTTTAGTCAAATCTGGAAATTTTGCCCTAAGTATGCCAAATGTTGAAAATGTGGATTTTATGGTGTTTGATAGTGAAAATGGGTTAATGTTGAGTTATTTGATTATTGGATAAGATTTGGAATGTGGGAAATGTGTTAAGGGAAATTTGGAAAATGTGTATCATAGAGACCTTAGTGGTTGATTGTGGTCAAAATGGGTTTTGGAGTGTTTATGAAGTTGCCATTGTGTTCCCTAAGTAGTGCCAAGTATGTGTGAGCTTTTGGTAGAGTTTGGGAACCTTTGGGAGTGAATTTGACCATCTGGTGTTTCTGGTTTTTTGGCTGCGTTTTGGGTCTCTGATGCACATCACTCGAGCAGAGGAAGAACGTGCTCGAGTGATGGGAGAGTTTTCCCTCTTCTGCTTCGAGTGCTCCTGGGTTCTTATGAGCAATGCTCGAGCACATCGCTTTGGGCTCGAGTGAACGAAGAACATGCTCGAGTGAGCATGGTCTGCTCGAGTGATGGTGTAAGTTCTGAGTGAAGTTGTGCTTCAGGTGGGAGTTGTGCTTTCGGGTTGTCACTCGCGAGCAAGGTGCTCGAGTGTGTCTTCTCACTCGCGGGTGTGGAGTGTGTGCTCGAGTGATCCGGTGCTTGGAGAGCTTTGTGTGCTCTCGGGTTCTCACTTCCTGGATTTCTGTAACCCCCTCAGTAATTATATCCGAAATACACGATTAAAATGAAATAGAGACCAATAATAATCAAATAACATTTACTAACCCATCACATGATGGGGTTTTCAAAAATACCTTTCGAAATCATTTATAAACTTGGTCTCATATTCACATTTGGAATACAATTACTATGCGAAGATAAATCACATTCATATAAATATCAGAGTGCACAACTTAATCATCCCGGCAATCCGGGTACATACCTTCGCTAAAGATATACAGGGCACAATTGCCCATTACAATTCTTCAAATGGGGATTACACAATCTCATCTCAAATGAGTCCTGCCACTCCCTCCACGAGCCACTTGCCCTGTCTAAATTGTTGGTAAAGGAGGGTGAGATTCGAGAGAATCTCAGTAGGAAAACATTATCAATATGCAGGCAAGATAAGTGTTTAATGCATGACATGCTTGCATCACATAACTCATGCACACATACAATGACAAATCTATAAGCTCAATGCTTCGAACGATACACATATGGCCATAGCATATATTGAAACATAGCTTCAAATCATTCATACATATTCCACATAATCAAGCAAAGCAATAACATGCATCAACACATTAATACAGTTATCAGAGCATGCAGGAGAGATAAGTTCCCTACCTCCAGTCTTTTCTCCTCGATTTGCGTGCCAGCAACTCGGGGCTTCACATTCGATCCTACAATGTCAAATGTACTATTTAGACACTTCCATAATGTTTCTGGGGGTTATATGAGGCTATATTGAAAATTTACTAAAATACCCCCGGGGACCCGGCCCGGCCCCGCCGTACCCGGTCCGACTGTACTTTTCTTGAAATTCTAACATGGGCTATTCTGACATATTTTCGCCCAAGGAATCCATTTCCGGACTCAGAATTATCAAATTCAATGTCAAATTATGAAATTGCCCTTGGCAGCCCTACTTTTAGGGTTTTAGGGGCGTTTCCGTAATTATGCTTTCTCGGCCTTTTCCGAAAAAGTGCCCAACTGTAACCCCACCTATTTTCGCCCACTGAATCCAATGGAATCATCAAATCATTTAAAATCCAACTCTAAGACCCATTTACAATGCTGGCCGAAATATATGGGTTTTAAGGGGAAAATTGGGGTTTTTCGGTTTCGGCTCCGTAAACACGTTCCTTTCTACTCCTAACCACTTTATTAACCATTCCATTAGGTTACAACTACCATTTAGTATCAATTTGGGCAGCATAACCCCTAGGGAAACCCATTTCCAAAAATTAAAACCAATGGCAATCCGGCGAAATTTCACCGATTAAATTGCCCACAGCAGCTAGAATAGTCAATACACAAGAGTTTGGAAGTTACCTCAAGCTCCCACTAGCTTTTCCTTGTCTTGGCTGAAACCCTAGCCCCTTTTAAACAGCAAAATTAAGCTTCAAATACCTTAATCCATGTAGAAGAGAAGCTTAGGAGAAGGATCATACGCGTTAGGTACGAATTCACCGAAGAAATCGATCTACCTCGCGAGTTTTCTCCTTCCTTCTCCCTATTTTCTCCAAGCTCTCTCTCACGTTTTTCTTTCTCAAATGGCGTCAGGAAATGGCTGATGAAGATGAAGGAATTGCTTTTAATTCCATGCTGATGTCATCTTTAATTATGATGATGTCATAATTCCAAAATTGGCATTTTCGGATTTTCTGGCAGATTTTCTGCCCAATCTTTGAAAAATCATAACTAATTCTAGAAAAATCAAAATGAGGTGATCCCAAAGCCAAATGAAAGTTATTTAAGTCCTCTTCATTGGAAAAATATCATCCATTACTAGAAATCACCACAAAATTCCAGAATTACACAAATTTCATCACTGCCCCAAAACAGAGTCCATTTTCGACCACAAACTTTGGACAGTCATATCTCCCAGTTCCCAAAACGAAATGGCACAAATTATTTGTCCATTTTAAAGCTTGGGATGTGAACTTCAAGATTGGAAAGTTTCATAATTTTCTGACATCATTTGCCTAGTCAAAACATCCACACGAGAAGATTGCCCAGACAGAATTCACAATGGACAGCATTTCCAGTTTTGCAACCAATGTGTCCAATCCAATTTAGTTCAATTCCAATGATTAAATACCACAACATGACACCATTTCCATCACAATACCCCATTCAATTCTTCCCTCTATTCTAAGTCAATTTGGATGTTAATCCACAATTGAACTCAAATACAGGGTTTTGGCGTTGCTCACAACACAAGCGACTACAATCCTCTTTATATTCTCTAAAAGGGTTCATTAATCACTAACCACGTCCACTTTTGTAGTTATTAACCCCTAATCACAATTTGGGATCTTGCTAAACCGGGGCTTAGCAATCCACTAATCTCAGGCTTATTCTCTAGCCTCAAGTCTCAAACCCTTTTTATTGTAACACCCCACCGCCGTCTCACCCCACCGGGCCACAACGGTTGGTGCCCTCTCCTACCATACGGTGCGGAGCAGGATGGGTCAAGTCCGTTAGACCCACTACTCACAAGAGTCCCCCGCCCCCCTGGCGGGATTTTTCGCCTCCCCAGGGATCGAAGCCGCTACCTGGGGGTAAGTAGCGCTTCAATCCATCCCTGGTACCACTTGAGCTAGTAGCTCAAGTGGTACCAGGGATGGATTGAAGCGCTACTTACCCCCAGGTAGCGGCTTCGATCCCTGGGGAGGCGAAAAATCCCGCCAGGGGGGCGGGGGACTCTTGTGAGTAGTGGGTCTAACGGACTTGACCCATCCTGCTCCGCACCGTGTGGTGGGAGAGGGCACCAACCGTTGTGGCCCGGTGGGGTGAGACGGCAGTGGGGTGTTACAATTTCTCTCGCGGGTGCTCGAGTGAGCCAGTTCCTGAAGGTGTTATGGTGCTCTCGGGTGCTCACTCGCAGTCTCACTCGCTCTTGTGCTCGAGTGATGTCCGTACTTGTGCTCGAGTGAGAGCATCTGTGCTCGAGTGAGATGATTAAAAATGAGTGTTTTGCCTTCGAGTAAGGGGTCTTTTGGGTAGTGTCTTCCAACCCTTTAGGCATATGCTTAGGCCTCTAATAGTCATCTAAAGAGTCCTAAATGATAACCAACTTAGAGTATTATTGAAATACACATATGGAAAAGAGATTGATTGGTTGTCCCTAATTGATATAGGATTTGACATCTGTCGTCCTCGTGAGGCTAAGGTGCCAGAGCCAGTCAGGAAGGATACAGGTAGTGACTCTTTCTTTATGCCTTGTGTGATACATTGTATGTATATTATGTCATTGTTTTTGAAATGAAAATCGTATGCTGCAAGTTTTGTGAAAACTGTGGAAGCACCGCTATACCAATAGTCCCTGAGTCGCTAACAACGGTTCGGGTGAAGGTCGTATGCCTTCCCGGCGGTAAAAGGGGATGAGGTTAGGGTGTGATATATGTGTATATGTGGGCCGAAAGGCTAATTGTGAGCCGAAAGGCTATTTGTGAAGGCCGACGGGCCATTTGTGAAAGCCGAGAGGCTATATTTGAGCCGTGTGGCTATTTGTATGCACTGCCACGCCAATAGTCCCTGAGTCGCTAACAACGGTTCGGGTAAAGGTCGTATGCCTTCCCGGCGGTAAAAGGGGATGAGGGTGGAGTGACTTGTGTTGCTGTATGAGATGATTGGTGTGCATATTCTGTGATTGCATATGGTATGAAATTGTTGTTACTACTGGGATTCTTTAGAATCTCACCCCTTCCATATGACTAACCTTTTCAGACAGGGCGAGTGGCTCGAAAGGAAAGCGGACAACCAGGAGTAGTTAGGATTACTCCAAGATTTATAGGTTGTTGGTTATCATAGTTTTGGATTTGGGATTACCAAATGTATATAAGTTGTAAATGATTATTTTGGTTATGTAATCCCCATTTTGGGAACTTGTAAACCCAAGTTATATATGTAGTTGAACCCGAGGTCTTGCCGGGATTTTGGTTTCCGCACTTTGATATTTTATATGTACTCTGATTTTTCAAGTAATTATATCCGCCTGTGAATGTGAGACCAACAATAAGTATGTTTTGAATTGATTTTTGAAATACCCCATCCCTTGGATGTGGGATTATAAATTGTTATTTCATCTTATTGGTCTCTGTTTCACTTAAATTTCGTAATCCGGATGTAATTACTGTGTGGGGGTTACACTTGACACACTAGTCCAGCATCAATTTCATATATTCATGAAACGAATATACTTGATTGTACAAATATTCATGCAAAACAATACATAATATATGAAAGAAAGATTTACTACCTGACCGCCTTTCCGATGTTTTACCTTTATCAAAAAACTTCTTCTCTGGGCTCGGGCAAATGTCGAACCTATAATTTAGAATTCATGAATAGATGGGTCATTACTTAGTCCAATTCTATTGACATAATGAAGATTATATTATTCTTGACCCATCCCTATTCTTATCATTTACTTAGCTTCGTTGGCTATCTCTAGTACTCTTTGTGCTATGTCTATTGCATACTTAAGCTACGGCATATTATACGTTTTCCTTCCTTGTGATTTGGGTTCTCAGTGTAGCCACATTAGTCTCTAAAACATGTTTCTAATCCTTTTGTCCCTACTAAGCACAATTTCCTTCAAAAACTAGAAATTCTACATTCAACCCTAATATGCCAGATTTCATTATGCAACTTTGAAAATTAATATCTTAATCTAGAAAACTCCAAATGAGGTGGTTCATGTTCTTATGTGAAGCTCTTTTGGTTTATCCTCTTGATTGTTTAATTGAGTTTGTTAATTGTCTGGTTGCTTAATTAGACAATTGTAAACATAATTTCCAAAATTATTTTGAGATTAATTGTCATTGGCTTTAATGGGTTTAATTAGCCAAAGCCTGTTTCATTATGAGTTTTCTAGTGGATTAAATATTATTGAACTTGAAGGTTTCTCATGTTTCAATTTTGGTGATTAAATCTATTGATATTCCACTGTTTTATCGATATCCATTTGTTCTAATTGATTGATTTGGGCTAAGAAAGTTAATTCCATGTGAATTCTAAGTTGTTCTCTTCATCGTATTTGAAGAAAACCTTTGTTACCTTTTCTTATTTGATTTTTCTAGCTATTAGTTTATTTATTTTGCTTAGGATTTTAATTCTCTTTTCATAAAAAAAACCCCCCACTAATTGCATTTGCATTCATTTTAGTTAGTTTCATTCTCTTATAGGTTATAGAGTCATTTGTATCTTGCATTTAGGTCTCCGAGTCTTGTATTTTAGTTTAGGTCCATTCTACCACATTTTTCATTACCTAAATTCAATCCTTAAGAAACGAACATAGATTGCTCATTAGGAGAATAATCTAGGTTACCACTATATTGCATTAGTAGTTGGTCTTAGTTTAATTGATTGCTTTAACGATAAAAGCAATGTCAAAGGGAGTCACCCACATTAGACTAGAGCTCGTGTTAAGAGAATGCTTATAACCCATCCTGTCCCAATGCCTTGAAAACTCCAAGATTAAAAAAGTTGCCTTCTTTATTTTTTCGTTGCTTATGCTAGTTGAGAGCATTGCGGCATCCTCAAGGTCAAGATAAGGAAAGCCATGACTGGTGGAAAGACTGTGTCCGCCAACATTTTCAATTATGAATTGATCTCGATAGAAGTTAAGTGCCATATTTTTCAGTTCCTATTGGTTGAAAATCCACTCCCTTTCAGAGTTTTTTAGCCTATCAATATGGTTTCTTCTCCTTCTTACAATAGTGGAAGCATGAAAATACTTACTATTTCTATTTCCCCATTTCAACCAATTGTAGCCTGATTTTTGAAATCAAAAGAGTTCTTCTTGAGCCAAAACTTTATTATATTCATTCCATAACTCTTTCTCTGTTTGCTTTAAATACTGGTTGTCACAACAAATTCTAGCTCTTTCAACCCCTTCAATTCTCTTGAATAGAGCTCCTATTCTAGTCATTTGCCTTTTTAGTAAAAGAATTTGCAGTATTGGTCCAATTGTCTTGATTTCAACTTTGTTGCACCATACTCTTGAAATCCTCTTAAGTAGCTATATAACTTGGCACTGGAAGGGGGGCCTAATCTGCTGAGGATGACTACATGAAGAAAATTTAACAAAAAATGGATTATGGTAATGCCCAAATTTGCTTCTGTGTTTGGCTGGACAGAAGGGAAGGGAAAGGTCGATATAGAGGGAACGGAGGGAAGGGGAGGGAAAGAGCGAGATTTTAATAATCTCATGTTTGGTTTGATTGGAGGGGAGAGGTGGTGAGGAATTTTGATGGTACCTTATTTGGCTTGGGAGGTGAGCTAATAATAAATTGACCATTTTAACTTAGTAATATTAATTGAATTTTTATCGTTTTTTGTATTAGTATATAAATATGTATAGTACAATTGAACTAGCAAATAGTGAGGAAGAGGACAAAAAGGGAAGGAATGTTTTGTTTAGAGTTTGAAACGAGTCTTTTAAAAGAACAAACCAAAATATAATAAAGATTAAAAAATTGAAAACTTTGTAGTGAAAAAGAAGGTAAAGTGTAATATCCAAAATTTATACAAAGGATAAATGTCCCAAAAGCAAGTATAATTGATGTTAGAAATTGTTTTGGGAATTTTGTAAAGAAATTGTTCGATGAATTAAGGAAAATATGTAATTCCTTTATGATGTGTCAAGCATGATATGAAGAATTATGAAGCTCAAAAAGAAAATTAATTCCCTCCCATATTGATTAAAATTTCGATTAAAGAAAGAAGAATTAGTCAAGTAACCACTGGTTAATTAGCTTCCTTGTGTAAAAGAAGCTAAGAACCATTGGGTAAAATATTTTCTCTTTTGCTCACCCTCTAATTTTGGTCAAGAAGGCATATTGGAAGAGAACATGATTGCTTTTTGTCCAACCAAAATTCATTTGGTTAACCTAACCAAATTAGATTTCAAGAAGGGAAGTCAAAATGATTTACCCAAATAGCCATTGGCCAATAGGCTTCCTCTTGTACATAAAGCAAAACACCATTGGACAAAGCAATTTCGTCTTTACTCCCTCATTTTCGGCTAAAGATAGACCAAGAAGGGAGAAAAAAATGTCCACTTCAATTTAATCCTACTAAGGTTAATTAACCTAATACAAGTAGCCATCGACAAGTAACACCTCACCAACTCTCCCACCATCTTTAAATGTTGGCCACACAATGGAAGAGGGAATAAGTGAATAAATCAAGATCACTCCCTCATTTCCAATAGCTCCAAGTGTCGTCCAACTCAAGAAGAGGAAAGAGAGAAGAAACTTGAATGATAAAGAAAAGTTAAGAGCTTCAACCTTGATTTTCACCCTCTTACTCACACTTTTAGCTCAAATGTTCTTCATGAACATTGTTCCCCTCATCCTAAGCTTCACTCTATGGATTTTGTTTTTGAAAAGGAGGTGTATCTTGAGCCATTTTTCAAGATCCAAAGTTGTAGAATCAATAACCAATCTTAGAAGAAGCAAAAGGTGAGTAAGGGCTTCCTTTTGAACCATAGATTGTGTGGTTTGGTTGAGTCTTGTGATCTTTGGTTTGAAACCCTAATTTTTGGTCATCCTTGATTATTTAGGGTCTAATGGTGTTTTGATCATGTAAATGGTGTTACATGGTGTTAAATAAGGTTTAGAAATGAGAAATCACAAATTTGGAACTTAGAAGTAGTGCTGCCAAAATTCATTTTCTGGAGGCAAAAATGTTGTCATGTTTTTTAATAGCCAAACAAGGTTCAAATGCTATGAAACTCTCTAGAATGAAAGTAGACATCTTGAGCTTCATTTTGATAGGTAAAATGTAATTTTTGGACTAGTAAATTTAAAGTTATGATTTTTCAAAATTAAGTCTTGTTTCTGGAATGAATTTTGGAACAGATAGGGTTTAACGAGTTTTTGGGAATTTTGTGGCTGTGAGACCCAGATGGTGATATTTGTCCCTAAAAATATACTTAAAGTGATTTATTTTGATATATGAAATGTGTCATTTGGACAAGTAGATTGAGAGATATGAATTTTTAAGTTCTGGTAATGATTCAAGAACTTTCCTGTGATAGTCTAGGCAATTGCAAAATTTTGGGCTTTTGTGGTTTCATTTTTCAATGGACCATATTTTTCCTTGATAAATGACTTAAAAATATTTAATTAGCCACTGGAACCATCTCATTTGGATAAGTACACTAAAGGTTATGATTTATTGAATTTGAACATTAATTTTGTGAAGACTTTTGTGGTAGAAAGGAAAAATTATGAATTCTGGAATTGTGTGCTTGTAATTGGCTGTAATGGATATTTTCCCCTTAAAGTAGACTTAATAGGGATCATATTGAGCTTTGAACTAACCCAATTGGAGTTTTATAGAATTACTTATGATTTTTCAAAGTACAGTAAAAAATCTGTCAGCTTTATACCTTATGTGAATTTAAGACTTAATGGCACAAATGTAATAATTAGAAACTCCAAGGGTTAGAATTAGGCCCTTAAAGTTGTTGAAGGACCATGTAGCCACATTGCACATTCAATTATCATGGCTCTAATGTATGGTTATGTACCTAGGGCCATAAGATGACAAGGAAAAAGGGAATTAAAGGGTCCTGAGCAACTTCAGTGGTTGGAAGAAAAGGTACAAAAAGAAGACTCGAAGACAAAAGGTAGTGAACTTACTTAACTTGCCTGTATTTAATGTATATACTGTGTATACATTAAAAGTATAGCTTTACTTAATTATGTGAAATATGTAAGAATGAATAAACCTCTGTTTTTGTTTTTACTGTAGCCATAAGTATGTTGTACGAAACATTGAGCTACAGAATATCAATATGTGAACATGAGCTTATGTAAGGCAAGCATATCATGCGCTAGCATTCATTTTACATGCATTGTCTATAATGTTTGTTATTGAGATTCCCCTAAATTTCACCCCCCACCAATCATATAGGAATGAGAATATGAAAGAAAAGAATGCTAAAGATGAACAAGAAGGAAAGAAGAAGAAGAATCAAGAAAGAAAGAACGTATATTAATTTACTGTATGTAACTTATCTGCATGACAAGAATATATGTATGAATACACGAAATTTAAAGTAAATCGTAACTGGGATCGCCAACCTCACTGCAACTACGAATAAGAATCAGAAATAGAACGAACTCTAATATCTGGTAAGAATAATGACTCAACAGCAAGAATTCAAAATTGAACCCCTAATGAATTGAATAGAAACGCTTTTGTATACATAATAAAGGGGTAGAAATATAAGGTATTACATAAAGAGACCAAGAGAGTTTCACATGCTCATAGGGTTTTATTAAAAGTACTAAGAATTGAAGGGTAGGAGAATACTCACTTCTAAAAATCACACTCTCACTTGTCTCATGGCGTTGGCTTGGTGAAGAAAATGAATTGTTAACACAAAAAGGGTATATAAGTGTTATAAAACCTAGGCCTGTTTGGTTTGGGAAGAGGGGATGGAAGGGGAGGGTAAATGAACCACTCCCTTCATTTGGTTTGAAATTTTAAATGGGAGGGAGGGGAGTCAAAATATGCCCTCCAATCCCCTCCCCTTATTTTGGTGCCTCTTAAATTAGAGTGTTTTGGAGGGAGGCCAAAAATCTTGACTAATTTATCCCCATTAACTTTATTTTATTCGCATTGATGCCCTTGGGAAAAAAGGCAGATGGTGATTGTAGGCCTTTGGGTTTTCTTCTGGGTCTTCCCTTCGCCTTGGCCTTTGCCTCTCTTCTCCTTCCCGCCGTCGACCTCATCATCTAGATCATCGGATACACCTCTATCTCCCTCTTCTCTCATTCATTCTCTTTTATCACTTGGGCATCGCCGATATCCCTGTGGCGACTTCAATTTGTGATTTTTCTGTGATTTCTTGTTCTAGGATTCTATAACTTCGCAGCTTGTGATTTGGGTTTCGATCTAAATATAAAAATCGTGTACATGAATAATTGGTATCTGATTGATTTGGGCTTATGATATATTTGCATATTGTTGTTGACATGGATATGTCCTTGCTGCTTGTGCCTGACGATGTGTTTAATGGCACTGCCAAGAGGAGTGGCAGAAATCGAAGAAGAGACTCTTGTTGGAGATATTAATATATTATTATATTAAAATTTTGTTGATATGATTTTAAAAAAATATTCATATATTAATCAAACTAAAAAAATAATTATGTACATATATATGTATATATATATATTAAAAACATGGTTTTTTTTTTTGCCTGAATATATTAATAGCATGTTGGGGGACACTGAATCTTTATAAATTATGCAATTTTGAATTAAAAGTACATAAATTCAGGTTGAAAATTAAGAATACATAAATTAATTAAAAAAAATAAATTAATATACAAGGATAAAATGGCACATTAGTTATTACCGCTCATCTCTTCCTCCTCTTGAATCAAACAAATGATCATTAAACATCTCTTCCTTCCCTTCCTTTTAACTAAATCAAACAAGGTAACATTAAAGTCTTTAATTCATTCCCATCCCCTCCCCTCAAACCAAACAAGCACCAAGGATGTGAGGATAATTTTATTATTTTACTAAGGTTAATTTTAGAAAATTAAAATTTCTCTTTCATCTCCCCTCCAAAAACACCCAAATTTTAGAAAGGAGACTAGGAAGGGGATAGCAAGTGAGAGGAACCCCTCCCCCTCTTTAAAATTGTTTTATCCAAGGGAACAATCCCCCTCCCTTCCTTAAAAAATTTTCGAGTTAAATGACAGAAGGGGTTTAATTCCCCTCCAAGTCCCTCCCGTCCCCTCCCCTCCACTCCACTCCAAAAACCTTGTACCAAACATAGCAAGGTGAAAAACTTTCGCCTGAGGATAATTTTCATTCCTAAGCTCATTTGCAAAAGCCCAAGCAAGTTTTTTCCTTAACATTATTTCTGTCCCAGGTGTATATATATCTCGCGCTTTCAACTTTAATCAGCTCAGATTGTTGAATACATTCCCCAAATTGTCGCATAGATTGAATATTAGGGGTAGAGCCGCCTCTTTTATCATCACATGAGAGATAAGAATTAAAATCACCAATCACAAACCAAGGTTCTCTAGCACTGACTGATTAATTAAACCATTCCAAAATGCTTTCCTCCGCATAAACACTTACAAGCAGAAATTTCTTAAGAGGTCTTCAAATTTTCCACATGAACATGAATAAATTGAGTAGATGAAGATATGTACACACCTCTCATTTTAAAGAATCCATATACCTCCTGCATAACTAGTAGCTTCTAACCTGATCCGTCTATTGAATCCCATTTTCTTAACCACTTTCTTAGCCTTCAGCCCACTGACTCTCGTTTCCAGAAGTACAAGGAAATCAACATCTTTGCCATTAATCAGGTCTCTAACTTTACCAGGAAGAAAATTCTGAGAGATAAAATTCATTATAAAATAATAAGGTAAAGGGAAAGGATAAGATATCACTATTAATCTAGAGAGATGATGGCACCGCTTCCATCGTATCCTCCTCCTCCTCACCATCTTCTCCTCCAATAAGGTACATTAAAACACTCCATCCCTTCCCCTCAAACCAAATGCACCCATCAATCCATTATAAAAATTTGTGCTACTTTAATGCATAGGGATCAATCCGTTTTGCAATTTTTTTCAATGGTTTTGGATGTGCATTAACTAATTTAAATATCAATTTTTTCCTTTTAACTTTCTACACCAGTTAAGTTATAATTAATCAGTGTAAAAAAAAAAATTTCCTCATCAGTTTAACAATCGGTGAATAAAATACTCTTCTAGTCCTTAATATAAGACATATTTACTTAATTTAATTAGATTAAAGAAGTTAGTTGAGTTAGTTAATATGACATGTATTGTCTAAAATGTCTAACCATCTTCCTTAATTTCCTTATTCCTTCTCCTTATTGATTATTGTTAAGGGAATATCATTATAATAAGGGTAAATTAGGGGAAAAATGATAAATATGAAAATTATAGCTTATATTTAGGACTAAGATCAACTCCCAAAATATTAACTACTTTAGTTTTGATATGGACTACCTTGACTGGCTATCGACAAAGTTCTTCATATATATTTTGAATTTCCAAAATAAAGATAGTTAATATCAAAATTAGAATAGAAAACTGGCAAAAATAAAGCATAGGTATTAGAAATTTTTAGTAAGTGGTGATTTTTAAAATTGAAATTTATAAAATTCTTATCAGAACTTGTTAAGACCCCATTTGACCTTGTTAAACCTTTATAAAAAATGGGAGCACGTGTTTTAAACCCAGAGGGACATTTTTGTCATTTCTCTGAGATTTTAAAAAAAACAAATCGAACCCCCACACCTCTCTGGTATTATAAATATCTGAAATACTTTTTTATCCTTGGGTATTTTTAAAGTTCTTTTTAAGAGATTTTTCCTAGTTATTTTTTCCCCTTTCCCAATATCCAACGTCAGACTTTGGTCTTTAAATTTTATCCAGGGAAAAAACTATATGTTTTTTTGTTTTCTTTGAGTGAAAAGTGGATTCTATTAATCATATAATATGTACATCAGTGGTTCAAACTATATCGTTCGCTTATATTGTGTGGTGAACCACTGCCGGAGCTTTATTTACCAGTCGGTGAGCCTCAATTTCTTCTTGGCCAAACAACTGCCTGTTCCGTGCTGTCCATGGCAGTAATAGTAACAATAATAAAAGCAACCATCATATTCAGAAAACGAAGTAATATAAAAACGTGATAATAGGTGGGGCTTTAACTTTCAAGAGTTAAAAGTTAAAACTGGTTCAAAACGGAAACATTCAACAAATATAAAGCGATTAGGCAAAAAAAAAAAAACAGATATAAAGGGATTAAATATGTTATAACAATTATTAATTAAACTATAATATCAAGATCATCCACAAGACCTCACCCATTCAAGCGATAACTTCTTCCCCGGAAAGCAATTCCATCGCCTTGATTCCGCTGTTGTGGAGAAACATTATTGCTTTCAGTTTGCTGCGCCTGCGAATTACCGGTCCTGCTTGTTTGGCTCCCCCCCAAACGGTAACCTCTTCCACGGAAAACAATTCCATCTGTTGTTGGATTTGACCGCACAGGTGAATTTATTTGAATGCCCTCTCCCCAATATGCCACTATTTTATGACTGTTCAATTTTACACATAGTTAAAGATGAAACAAGGCTGTTCATATGAGACTTTAAAACTGAAGTTGGTATGAGAAGAATTATTATGGGCATAAAGATGCGTATAAAGCAAAAAGGATACACCCAGAGAGGAGTCTTGAGGGTGAACTGGCCACCCGAGAGAGGGTAAAGAACGGTTAAGAAGTAATATAAATGTCCTGCAACCATTCCTGTAATTCCTGGCTTTAAAGAATGCCCAAAAATTAAATCCAACCCCAGCACTGCCCAGGGAAGATAAAACCCCTGTTACCACAAAACTTCAGTCAAAATTTAGTTCAATTTGGTGCTTTAAAATGCATGCGATATGCATTATATGATTTTAATTTATAAGGCATAAATAAATAGATGAACAGAACTTTATTATCCAGAATCATATAATGTCACAGATATAATTATCCAAATTTGCTATGAGAACATAAATTCATAACGTATTTTGTTTTACCTAAACATAAATTCACACTCTGTTTTATTCCCTATCCTTTCTACTACATTATGAGGGGGTACATTTACACAGCAGATCATGAGCAGTACATTTAGGTTCTGTTTGGTTCAACTGAAGTGAGAGGAGAGAAAGAATTTTAATATTACCTTATTTGGATTGATCAAAAGAAAATGGAGTTGAGGGATTTTAATGTTACTTTATTTGGTTCAGCACAGAGAAGAAGAGAGAAAATATTTTTATATTGACAACTTTACCCTTATTTTATTGAAGTTGTTTTCTTTAAACTTTATAATTATAAATGACATTAAATATATAAAATAATAATTTTATAATTATTAAAATTAGAGAAATATAACTATAATACATAATTAACAATTAAAGTATATACAATAATATATATTTGATAATTATAATTACACTTTTATATATATTTAAAATATTATATTTTATAACTTTTTATTAAACAAACTTTATGTCAATTGTTGTTTTCCTTTTCTAACCTTTCAACCCATGTGTGTTTTGATTAAAAAAAATCTCTATCTACCTGCTCAAAGCAAAACCCATATTTTCAATTACGATGACCCTCCTTTGAAACTTACATTGAGGAACAGGTTGTTGAGATACTAGCAATAATTGCTATAGCATGGTAAAATTGTATCGTGTGCACTAGTGTGCCTCAAAAAGCATATAGAAACAATACTAATATGCAGATCAATCTTTGCAGCTAGATAACATCATCAATACCAATCGCTGCCTGCACTTTACCTCCAGTAGCTTTTTTCGGATTCCATGGCAATGGTTGTCAAAAGGTGTTTAGATTGTTTTTGGCGTTGAAAGCTCTTGGGCTGTTTAGTATTGAAGTGGGAGGGTGAGGGGAAAAATCAGAAGGGTAGGGTAGGAATATATAAAATAAGCTTGGGCATAATTGTCAAAGCATAGCAAAATATTACCCCTTCCTTCTAAATGCCCCCACTTTTGGTGGGAAGGTTTACGAGGGGAAGGGAAATTTCAAAAAAATTTACCTCCCCTCTCACAAATATTTAGATACCAAGCAGGGTAGGGGGGAGCAAAATTCGTCCCCTCCCCTCCATTCTCCTCCTCTCCCTTTCAAATCAAAATAGATAAATGTCTCTTTGGCATGCAAGAAATAGAGAAAAGGAAGGGAAAATTTTATTAATTCTGAAATAAAAAAAAAATTGGAGAAGTGGATCAAAAATTTTTAAATTAATTCTTTACTTTTTTATCTCATGTCTCCTATTTATTAAAACTTTTTAACCCTATTTATCCATTTCTGTTAAATTAAACTCATTAAAATTTTGCTCCCTCCTCTCCATATCCTCATGCCAAGGAGATAAAAAATCAAATAAACTATTACATGATCATAATACATAGAGTAGTTTCAATTGTAGTTTAGTGGCATGAAATCTCTTTATAAGCCACGTGGTCAATCCCACTTATAATCTCTATATGTCCCTTTAAATTCAAACAGGAAAAAAAAAAGAAAAAGAAAATGAATTAATGAAGAAAAGCATACCTTCAAAGAAACAACACCATAAATATTGATACGGGCATTGGGGAATTCACGGCTCCAAACATAGACGATCATGTAAACTAATGGAACTCCCATGAATGGACCCCAACCAAATGGCAACACACCTATCACCTATTTAATTAATCAACATGATTATGCACCTAATTAAAAAATTGCTTATAAATGAAAATATAAATAATAAAGAGTTGTATGTATTTATATATGTAACTAACCAGAAGTGAGAGTGCACCAAAGATCAACATCCATAAGTAATCAGCTGTTCTCTTGTCAAATGGTCCTCTTTCCAATGAAACTCCATATCTGGCTCTGCAATAATCCAGTTTCACACAAATTGCCCCATCTTTTAATTAGGTTATTCTATCTATTATTACTTCAATTGGAATAAACATCTAAATTTAATGAAGTTCACGTATTCATTGAAATCAGAAGAGCATATTTTTACTCCAGGGTCCTAAATAATGTAATAAAACCATATACTTAATTTGATTAGATTAAGAAATATAATTAAATTAATCAATTATAATAAATATGATATGTTTTTTTTCTAAAATACCCATGTTTAAAACTAAAAGAAAGTGGTATTTGGATATAAAAGAGAATTAGGTTGGTTTATAGAATTCTTTCAAAATGAATTTTTGTTACTGTAATGAGATGCTAGTTTATAGATTTTAAATGAATTTTTAATCTGTAAAATTTTATTTTTTTTACTGGACAATTTTTTGAAGGGTTAGAAAAAACACAATCATTTTGAATGAATAACATATAAATTTTTTTTTTTGTATGTGTACCCGGTATTCCAAGCCAGCCCCAATATCACGGGGAACTTAACGAATCCAGACTAATCCAGATTCGGGGCGGGTGGGACCCTTTCAGGTGACAACCCCTACCACCAAGATTTAACATTGCTGTATGCCCAAACTTAAACCTAAAACTTTGATTAAGCTGGATCAACGCCCTTAATTATAAAAATGTTTTTTAAAAGAATGCTTAAAACTATTTATTAAAAAATAGTAGAATTTCTTTGTACGTGGCATTAATGAATTTCCCTATAATGGCTAGCATTATTCATTTAATCTAACACGTGGATGCATTATTAAAATATTGTTAAGGGATTATTAATAGGATAGTTTAGAAAAAATATGAGAAATTTGTATTACATATTAAGATTAAAATCAACTCTTTAATTAGATCGTACATTAATAATAAAGTTATTATTTATTACAACATCTTTCCTCTATTTTACTACAGAGAAAGGACAACAAGAATTTTAAAATTTGATAAGGGAAACAAGTAACGATTATTATTATTTTTCACAAGAAATAAAAAAAAAACAAGAAGAATAAAATTATTGTGGAATAAAGATTACTTACATTATTATAAGACGAAAAGCGAAAGGGAATGAAAATGGTCCAAGAAAAAAGAAATTCGTGACGAGCCTCCAAACCTGGTAATTACAATAAAAATAAATAAATAATTCTTTTAATAAAATTACTTGCTTAATAATAATTAATGCTCAGCGACATATATACCTGAAGATGTTTGAAAGCAAGAGCATAGTCAAGAGAAATGTTCCCAGGATCATAAAGTTGAAGGTAAAATGCAGATGTAGTCATTAAACAAGCCACCCCATAGGCCTTGCTCACTGGTGGTAGAGACCTGTAATATCTGCAAATATAATATTGGCAAAAAAATTAATTAATTAATTAATTTTTTGATATATATCCACTATCCAGAGAATATTTTGCTACACACACACACATATTCTTTTGGTAAATTGAATATCATTTTATTGTATTTTTAAATTAACTTTCAAGATATAACTTAATCATAACCAGGGGATGTTGACCAGGAAAAAAACAGAAAAAAGAAAAACCATTAATCATAACTGGGTTATATTGTTCGATAAGAAATTAAATAAATTATGTAAAATACAGAAATTTCTTATGACGTTTTTCAAAGTTATGTGAACCTAATTTCATAAATTTAGAAATTAATTTTTTTGGTACTAAAATTTCCTGCAAAATACTGGGGTTAACAAGGGGCGACTTTGTTAGGGAAAAATTAGACAAAAGTATATGTGAAACATTTTTTAAGAGAACTTTATATTGATCACAAAAGTAAAATAAAATGTTGCCAATTTAATAAAACTAAGGAGAAAGGCAGAAAGCTACATAATTTACTAAGAAAACTTAAAACATCAAATTAAATAAATAACATATATCATTTCATATGGCGAAAAATATATCAATCGCCCTTTAGGGCTAATCCAAAATTTTTGGTATTTCTCGGAAATGGAGAGGAAAACAAGAAAAAGAATACAAAAGAAAAATGAATGAATTATTGATTAAACAAAAATTTCCGAGAAAACATTTTACCCCCTCTAGACCTACATATGCAGATATTTGTTTAACTAGATCTCATGTATAAACAAAGCCAGAATTCACTTTTTGCCAGGAGAAAAACTAAGAAAAATTGAATTGCAAAACCAGAATTCAAACGATAAAGACTTCCAAAAAAAAAAAAACCAAGTCCATATTTTCTCTGAGAAAACTTGAGAACACTTGAGCATATATGTATATATGTATGTATGTATAAACCATTCAAGAACTAATATAAAAACGGAAAATTCATACACCAAATGATCAATATGTGTGTGTGTGTGTGAGAGAGAGAGAGAGAGAGAGAGAGAGAGAGAGAGAGAGCACTCTGCGGGTGAAGCCATGTTGAAAGAAAATGGCGATTTGAGAAGAAGACTAGCTTGGAGGAAGCTATGAAGTAAATGGATTTGATTTTTTATATTAATAATAATAAAATTGAGCAGAGACTCCAATGCACAGACTTGGTCCATGTTTGAATTGCCGTCCTGATAGTTTATAAATTGTTTTTTTATATAAATTGAGATAAAACTTCTCTCACATACTTACCTCGTATACTATAAATCATAATTGAAAATTTGTTTTTAAGTATTTATATCACTGTTTCAAACACACACTTGGATTTGTGCGGAAGAATCCAAATTTCAACTATTTTAGTACATGGCTTTATTTTTTTTTTTCAATCAGCACTCATATTTTATATTTTAAATACAATATTTAGAATTTTTACTAGGGTTATAAAATATGGATCGGCTATAGAATTGGTTGGGATATTAGATCAAGGGTTAGTGGGTCACACAAGAGTCAAACTGGAGTTAAATATTTTAAATACAATATTTTTTTTTTCATCATCACTCATATTTTATATTTATTTATTTTTCATCAGCACTCATACTTTATATTTTAAATACAATATTTAGAATTTTTTTGCTAAGGTTATGAGATCCAGATCGGCTAAAGAACTGGTCAGGGTACTAGGTTAAGAATTAATGGGCCAGACCAGAGTCAAACCAAAGTTAACCTGAGGCCAAGCCGGTAAGAAATTGAAGATTTTAAGCTTATTAATATAAAATTCTAAAAAAAATTTTTAAAAAAAATTGATTTTTGAAAAAAATATAAAGAACTAGGTTGATGCCAGACTGGACCAGTTTATCGACCGTTTCACCAGTTTCCGGACCAAACTAGTTGGTCCGGTCTAGGTTTCAAAACTCTGATTTTTACTGCTAAATATAAGCATTAAAAATATCAAAGTTAAGTATTAAAAACAATAAAAATATGAGTGATTAAAAGTTGAAACTACATACTAAAAAAAGATAAGACAAAGAAAATCTGGGGGAAAATCTCCCATTAATTTTTTAGAAGAGCTTCATAAATTTTTTTACACAAAAAGAATCAATGCTATGCAAATTTTGTATATCTAATGCTACTTCTGGTTCTAAATAAAAGATTCAATTAACTTTTTTTATTTAAAAATTTAGGAAGCTAAATAAATTATTTTATAGTATTTATATTTATCATTTTTTCTCTAAACTAATTAGTCTGACTTATAAACTAATATATAATCCAAAAATACACAACATACACTATAATTAAATAATATATTTAGCTTCATTAACCTCTCTAATACTTTGATGTAGGTTCTTCTCATTAATAAAATTTTAATATTTTGATCTAAAAAACCAATTGGATTTTATATTTATAACCGAAAGGAATATATCAATACTTTGATGTAGGTTCTTCTCATTAATAAAATTTTAAAAGAGAGATATTTTTCTAAGGTACTAAAAATAGTACCGGTCACTAGACCGGTTGAGATAGTAGGTTATAGGTTGGTGGGTTAGACCAGGGTGACTCGGAGTCAAACCGGTGATAATTAAAAAAATTATAATTAAATAAAATGTGTAAAAATATTTTTTAAGAAAATAAAAATAAAAAATACCTTATTTAGCCGTTCATGTGTGATATATGCCATAACAAAAGAATTGCATTAGAGTATTTTTTATTTCCTTCATCGTCTTTCTTATCCCAACCTCTTTTCTTTCTTATTTATACATTTTTCCTTTAATTCCATACCCGTATCCTTTCTTTCTTATTACATATTTATATATTAGAGTGATTAGACATTAAAGGGATGGCCTACATGGGGTTAAGTAAAGAAAATGACATGCCAGCTGGGAAAAATAAGAAAAAGGACGAAATAATCTATATGCACTATACACCCTCTCTTTTTTTTGTCAAACATACCCCTGAGTCCCTGACGCTATCCTAATATCATAATAATATTAACAACTTTCAGTTTTTGCTTGTGATATGCCAAAGATGAAAACGTGTCTGAGTGGAAATTAAATTGAGTTACTGTCAGAAAAAAGGAAATTAAATTGAGTTGGAAAGCGTGAAGCTAAAGGAGTTGAGGATGTGACACATGACTATTGGATCACTGTGAGTGTTTGGAAAATATCCAAATCGTGATTTCAGAATGTTGGACTTTGGTTTCAAGTCCGTCCTTAATGGGCCGAACTATTTGATTAGGAAATAAGTAGCCTAATCAAGTAAGAATAAAAATCAGTATTAATTGCAGATTGGAGAATAATTCAGCAATAATTATGGATTTGTTAAAAGAGGAACAAATCACCATAATTAGGGAATTAATTGAGAGACAATTAATTGCTATCTTTGAGGGCAAGAAGGAGAGCACACGTTTCCTAATTAGTGGCCTCTATAAACCACTATAAATAGGATGTGCCTCCTCAATTGCAAATCACCCCGCCATTGAGTTTTCTGGCAATTCTCTTCTCTCCTACCATCTTTCTGGTTCTGGTGATCTCTTGTGCAAATCACAATTAAGCTCTAGTAGTCTAATAATTGTGTGGGCACAAGTATGGAGTATTGGAGCTTTGACTCGATCCGAACATGGATTCGCCCAGGTACGCCTAATCTCCTTTTAGTTATATTTTTCTTACATTGGCATCAAAGCCAGGTGATCCTTGAGGCTGTGATTATTCTATGTGAATAAACTATATGATATAATTTGTTTATATCTCCATTTATTTTCGTTGTGCAACCATCTATATGAGTCTATATGATATATGCTTCTT
This sequence comes from Inga oerstediana, assembly GCA_963210345.1. Taxonomy (NCBI): domain Eukaryota; kingdom Viridiplantae; phylum Streptophyta; class Magnoliopsida; order Fabales; family Fabaceae; genus Inga; species Inga oerstediana. The sequence continues at coordinate 37,636,086 of OY723406.1, forward strand.
TTTTCGCATATGAATATGTTTTTTTCGTAAATATATATATATTCCATTATATATATATTGCATGTTGACAAGCGTGTGATGCTTTTCAATGCTTTTGGGCTTCCGCTGCGTTTTTTTGAATATGATTGCTCTCATATGACTTTCACATGTATCTAGACATGGACGTGCTGAAATTTATCTAAGTAATTGAACTTGATATATTCATGCAACAAGAGATGCATTTTTCCTTCTTCTCTGTCTCATGTTTTTTTTCGCATATGTATATATGTACTTTGCATGCTAACTGTTTCGTTTTCTCATATATATACATATTCGTTCTCTTCTCTTCTCCTCATTTCTTCGATCTTATTAAAGGTGAGGCTTTTGGAACCTACGTGGATTCAAAAACGAAAAGCCTTAACTCCTCAAAGGTTAGAAGAGCTTTTGAAACCTAGAGGACACACATCCACGTCGGTTTACGCAGTGCCGTCAATGTCGAGAAAAATTAGGTGTTTGAAACTGGGTGTTTTTGCCCCAAATGAAGCCATGGATGTGTAGATCTCGAAGAGATAATTCCAACGATGCTTAGAACACGTCAAACGGAGTCCGGATGAGGGAGAAACAAAGGAAAGAAGTTGGTGGGTCGTTAGTCGCCGCCGCCACTTCACTCGAGATTTGATCAATGAAATTGAGCTTTTCAAATCAAATAAATGCCATGGATTTGTAGTTCGCTGAACTACGATTCCAACGACACCAAGAACACGAAAAACGGAGCTAAAACGAGGGAGATTGGCCTCCCGAAGTTTGCGGGACGCAATGACCCGCCGGAGCTCCAACCGGGTCGGGTTGACTCGGCTGAAGGTTGAAGATGATGATGTGGCAGTCAACACCACGTCATCGATCAACCAGTACCACGTGGCACCAATGAGAGGTCACCACGTCAGCATCGGTCAACGAAAGCCTCGACATCCATTGACTAGCCACATCAGTAGTGACCGGTCAAGGTTGACCAGTCAATGCTGACTGGTCAACGGTCAACACTGGTTAAAGTCAATAGTCATTCGTTGACTGTTGACCAAAAAAAGATTGGGAAATTGACAAGTGGCGCGTGGGGCCCATTGGAACCTCCGTTTGACATGTGGCAAGCACCGTCGGAGAGACGACAACACGTCGGCGCGTGTCCCAGGCTAACGGCCGCAAACCGGCGTGTAGAGGTCACACGCCACCGTCGAGAGTGGCCAACGCTGGATTTTTCCAATTTTTTAGGATTTTTTGATCCAGAGACCTTCTAGGGGCGCGTGAGAGCGCGTGGGACCTCCGATTGAGACTCGGTTTGTTCCTAAAAATCCCTAAATTTGAGAGCTTCAATTTGATATATAATTTGCATATATTTGAAGCACGTTTGGATATGTTTTGAGTCAAAAAGGTGCTTGTATGCACCTAGAGATTCCCAAAAATGTTGGAATTAAATCAATGTTGGTTCTATTATTTTTTTTGGAATAGGTTGGCTTATTTTTTTTTTAAGAATATTTTCAGTTGCAATATAAGGTTAAATGCTGAAAGATTATTTAAAAGTAAGTGATTATTCAAATGAGTTTTTGAATATAAAATCCTATCCAACTTTGACTCAAACTCTTAGAGATAAAGCCTGAAAATTGCAGCAACTTGAAATTGTTCAATAATTATTGAATAATAACAAGTCTTTCTATGTTTTTAACCACATTGATTCAATTGGGATTGAATCAGTGACTTCTAAAAGTTAACCTTTTATCACATATATTGTGACAAAGGATAAGACAGATAGAAATATGAGAATCATCTCATCAAGTGGGAGGCATGCTGCGAATACATCCAAATGAGTGGATGTAAACATGGCAAAGAGGAGCTGGACATTGTAGCTAGAAGCTACATGAGTTAATATAGTCAGAAGGGCCTATGAGAGGGAGAACTTAGTTAAGAGACAACAATAAGAGGCAAAAGTTTTTTATTGAATGTTCTTTTCATTGAATTTATGATTAAATTCTTTGTTTATAGAATTGAATTCAGTATATTCTCTTCTTGTTTTCTTGAACATTCATGCTAGTTAGATGATATTGTGTTATTATCTTGTTAATATAACTGCTCTTTGATTGAGTGGGAGTTTTTCTGGAATGTGACAGAAATCCAAAGGAGAAAGTGTTCAATGAAGACTGTGGTTAAAAGGGTGATGAGCTAACTAGCATGATTGGGATGAGAGTCAACATAATTGTCTCCTGAACATGAAACTAGTGAATTTATTATCTAATTATCCTTTGTCTAACTTGAACAAATATGATTTGTATACCATAATCGTCTAAGTGACCAATTATGACCAAATCTGTTTGACTGAGCTTATAAAGACAAGCTCAATAGAGATATCTGTGGAGTTAAAAACTCTCAAATCTCTTTCATTCAAGAAGAATGAGATGTCAGGGACATCCTACCAACTAGACTTTAGCATTTAAAGGTTGAAGCAACCGAAGGATACAAAAGGTTTATGCTATCAAGTATAGAAAGAACAACATTGCTTAACTTATGTTGGTATGAGCAATGTAACCTTATCCAAGCTGAGTGGATAATGTTGGAAGATAGTGAAATAGGTGATTTTCTTCCATAAAGTTAAAACTAAGTTAAGTTTTAATATAGTGTACTAAGTCCTAACATGTTGTTTAGGCAACACTTGAGGCATATGTCAAACTAAGAAGTTGAGACAGACTAAATGCCAAGTTATTTCTAACGAACAAGTGTATGTTGTGATAAGACATCTCCCAGTGAGTGAGAGGAAGCTATGTCTCCCAGTGAGTGGGAGTGAGCCACGTCTTCCAGTGAGTGGGCGTATACGAAAGTAAAGATTGCCTCTGATATACATATTGTAACCTTCAGCAATGTGATTCGTCACATTGAACTTGAGTGTGAAAGACTGAAGGATTCAAGATCTATCAGTTAGACGAACTTAGCTAAAGAGTGGGAGGATTCATCCTCTAAGCCTGAGGGCAAGAAACCTATGAGGTAAACTTGATCTAGAGGAGGTCAAATGGTTTCTACAAAGATGAAAAGCTACATTCATAATCCTTAAGGGTTATAAAAGTAGCGATCCACATGAGTTGTGGATATTTCAGAGAAGCATATGGCTTCATGTCAAATGCAAAGCAACAAAGAGATAGAATCAAGGGATTGGAACTTGCACGTTAACTCTGCATAGATAAACCACCCTGATTCACTCCTTGCAATTGCAACTGACAGAATCACATCTTTGTTATCTCTTTAATTAAGGATCGATGGGCCTATGATTCTCAAATCCTTTGTTGGATTTTTTATGTTTCTTTTCTAGGGATAAAAAATTCCATTTCTTGCCACATATACACCTTGATCAAAGAGAATGATCAAACTAGCAAAAGAGTATTTGCTAAACAACGTGTGCTAAAGGGTTAATACCCTTATGAATAAGTTAAAAACTTATTCTACCTGGGAAGAAAGACAAAGAAACATTTTTTTGAGAATATCCACTGTAATTGGCAAATTATGACGTTAGTGAACCAATGAACGTGAGGGCAAAACACAAAAAGCTTGATGTTTCATTAACGTTGTGGACGTTTACTCGAAATACAGTAATATTTACTTGATTTTTGGCAAGTGTGAAGCTGTTAGATAATGGCCGATCTAGTCAGGAATCAGTTAAACTAAAAGGATAAGACCTTTTGAACTAACAAAGGTTAGAGACACCCATGTGATTTGTTCAAGCTGCTTTGTGTACAAGAAAGGCATTGTTAGGCAACTATCAATACCTAGAACCCTTCAACATAATAGAGTTGTTGAAATAGAGAGATAAACCTCTCCTTTGATTTGGTTGTGAACATAATGGTATCAATGAGGCTATCAGCCATATTTGGTAGGTAGACTCACATCTATTATATTCACACTTAACCAAATGCCCTCTATGTCAGTCACGACCTTACCCTATGAATCGTGGATAGGCCTTAGACCAGGGCCAAGCTCGTTAAGAACATAAGGGTCATCAACTTTATATTCGTAATTCTTCCTATGAGTAAGGAAGATTATGACTAAGGTATATAAGGTATATCTTTGTGAGATGACATGAGAATTTGACATGACATGTCTTCATTAGTGAAAATAATAGCGGTTTAGTGACTGAGAGAAAACCGTGGGACACAACGTTCATAAAACCCAGTTTTCCTAGCAAGAAATGAGTATTAATCACAATAAATCTCTTTAAGAGGTTCACAAGTGACAAGGAATAACCAAGTGTTCCTAAGTTCACTGATCCAAGTGGGAGGATTGAGACCATTTTCATGATGAAATAGGTAAGAGGTAAGTTACGAGAGAATTACCTCACTCATACATAGGAAAAGAATCCTATGAAATTCACCTCGGAGCAAATTATCATCTAGCGAATAAGTATAAGGGATAGATTCCCTAATGGATTGAATGCTCTCTTCATCATTTAGAAGGTGATGATAACTACCTATAAGTGTCTGAAAGACACTAGAAGGACCTGCTAAGATGAATTGCAAAGTGTCATGCAGAAGGATTTGGATTCTTTTTAAGCCAAATACGTGATTAGGTAATTTGTCACCTAGCCAAGAGGTGATTGGGAACAAGTAGATTCTCAAATCTGTTGGGGGTATGTAGAACCTAAAACACTTAGTGGCTAAGGGGTAATACAATGGAAGGTTGTCCATTGTGCATTTTAACTCTGAACTTTGGCTATGACAACAAGCTTAGTCTTGAAAATTACATCAAGATGATGTAAAGACCACCTTCCAATTTGAAATTTTGGAAATTGGATGATGCACTCTACATGAAGCAGCTTAAGGGCTTCGTAGAAACAATCACCCAAATAGTAGTATATGAGGTTTTTCACAAGGTGAAAGCCTCACCAACTTCGAACTAATCGAAGAACACTACATAAGTCCCAAACGGTCTAGTGATGATTCTTTGTGAAGTCATCCTTTATCAAATGACATATGAAACAATTGTCAAGGGAGTCAAAGGAATAAAGGATCAGAGAATCCTTAGATTCTGAGTTGAGAAAGTCATGAGTTGAACAAATATTTTGAATGACAAGATAAACAGAGATTGCACAAGAAAGATACAGTCTTTTCCACCTAAGACATGTATAAGTGTAATGATTAGACATCTTAGGATGTCAAAGTGCAAACCCATGGACACCCCTGAAGTCAAGGGCATAAATCTAAAGAGGTTACATGTCCTATGAGGAATCCAACATAAGAAAGGTGGATAGAATCCCATGTGAGACTATAGTTGGTAATATGAATGTACACATTGGTATACATAAGACCAAATGTTTTTTGGTCAAACTTGGAAGTTATTTTTGGTCCTGTTGTGAAATGGGTTATGAGAATAACCATGGATTAAGTTGTCAAGACAGCAACTTTCCTTTGAAAAGATACTCCAATACAAGACCTAGGCAAATGATGATGGAGTAAGGAAACATACAAAGTATTTTTCCCCGTTATCCATGGAAATAGAACACAGGGCGTGTTCTGCCATCATTCAAAGTGCCATATGGCTAAAGTAATTCCTATGAGAGATTGGAAATGAATGGTGGATAGAAGGATCCAAATGATAACATCTTATGATGAGGATCCTAATTATCACAGCAAGGCGAAACATACTTTTTGATATATCTCTATAAGAGATATGCTTTCAAAGAGGGAAAGTGATAATTCAATGACCTTCTACTGACAGAATGTTGGTAGATCCTCTTAATAAGCCCATAACTTGATTTTCATTGAGTTAGTGAAAATCTTAGGGCGCAAATAAAATGTAAGGTCGTGAACTTCTTTTATATGAAGATAAAAGAAATAGTATGTATGTTATGAGTAAATACATATAAGGTATACAAGTTTGTATGTCGTATAGGTCAAAAAAGGTTGGTTCACTCACACGAACAACCATCTTCCCATGTTTTGCGGGGGCATGGGAGGGTAAGACGAGCAAGTGATCACCATGAGATGGTTAAGAAGAATCTTTGCATTTGAGTCACATCGGTTAGACTGAGATGAGATCTATATGTGTGCATATACACAGAAAATGGATCGAAGCATGAATATAGACCTGTAGCCAGGCAAAGAACCCTTTTTCACAAATGAGATTTTAAAAGAGATATTGTGAAAAAGAAAGTTCTAGGTTCGAATATTAAGTACATTTTGGAACTAATGTCTGTACGGTGAAAGATAAAGAAATCGACGTATACCTCAAACCATTCACCATAGCATGCAATTCATACTTCATGTGCTTGAGAGTAAAACTGCAACACGGGATGTGGGTGAAAGATCCCTAGTTCACCACAGTATGAGTCCCAAGAAGGAAGAATCCTTTCATGATGTCCTTAAGACTTAGGCAACATCCTGAAAGGTTGGTTTGGTGACAGCTACTTTAGCTGAAGGTCCATGATCACACTCGATTCAGTCAGACGAGTGAAAACTAGGAAAGCGACCAAGTCAAGATGGACTGATGATTAGTCAAAAAGGAAGATTTACTCTTAGATACATAAGATGCGCTAGTATCTGTGGTTGACCCCTTACTAGCTCTATGTGTAGCTAGTAAGTGCGGATATTATGTGCGTAGAAGGCAATCTGAGTTAATCAACATATTAATTCGAGAGGGATTATATATGCCATGAGTAATATGTATGGGAGAATCTGGGACATATGAGGCAATGAACATATAGCTTACGGTTATATATAAAGGGTGTCCTTGGATGCTGATCCAATATGAGGGATTTCTAGTATCACAAGTACCAAATCTTAAAGATGTTTTTGCCCACGTAGTCACAGCAGACGCTAAGTATGAAACAAGAAAGAGTAACGCACGCACGATGGGAGGCCCATCAAGTGCGAGTGGGAGATGTTGGACTTTGGGCCCAAATCCGCCCTTGATGGGCCGGACTATTTGATTAGGAAATAAGTAGCCTAATCAAATAAGAATAAAAATCAACATTAATTGCAGATTGGGGAAAAATTCAACAATAATTATGGATTTGTTAAAAGATGAACAAATAACCATAATTAGGGAATTAATTGAAAGACAATTAATTGCTGTCTTGGAGGGTAAGAAGGAGTGCACACGTTTCCTAATTAGTGGCCTCCATAAACCACTATAAATAGGGTGTGCCTCCTCAATTACAAATCACCCCGTCATTGAGTTTTTTGGCAATTCTCTTCTCTCCTACCATCTTTCTAGTTCTGGTGATATGCTATGCAAATCACAATTAAGCTCTAGTAATCTAATAATTAGGAAACGTGTGCACTCCTTCTTGCCCCTCAAAGATAGCAATTAATTGTCTCTCAATTAATTCCCTAATTATGGTGATTTGTTCCTCTTTTAACAAATCCATAATTATTGCTGAATTATTCTCCAATCTGCAATTAATACTGATTTTTATTCTTACTTGATTAGGCTACTTATTTCCTAATCAAATAGTCCGACCCATCAAGGACGAACTTGAAACCAAAGTCCAACATTCTGAAATCACGATTTGGATATTTTCCAAACACTCACAGTGATCCAATAGTCATGTGTCACATCCTCAACTCCTTTAGTTTCACGCTTTCCAACTCAATTTAATTTCCTTTTTTCTGACAGTAACTCAATTTAATTTCCACTCAGACACGTTTTCATCTTTGGCATATCACAAGCAAAAACTGAAAGTTGTTAATATTATTATGATATTAGGATAGCGTCAGGGACTCAGGGGTATGTTTGACAAAAAAAAAAAAAAGAGAGGGTGTATAGTGCATATAGATTATTTCGTCCTTTTTCTTATTTTTCCCAGCTGGCATGTCATTTTCTTTACTTAACCCCATGTAGGCCATCCCTTTAATGTCTAATCACTCTAATATATAAATATGTAATAAGAAAGAAAGGATACGGGTATGGAATTAAAGGAAAAATGTATAAATAAGAAAGAAAAGAGGTTGGGATAAGAAAGACGATGAAGGAAATAAAAAATACTCTAATGCAATTCTTTTGTTATGGCATATATCATACATGAACGGCTAAATAAGGTATTTTTTATTTTTATTTTCTTAAAAAATATTTTTACACATTTTATTTAATTATAATTTTTTTAATCACCGGTTTGACTCCGAGTCACCCTGGTCTAACCCACCAACCTATAACCTACTATCTCAACCGGTCTAGTGATCGGTACTATTTTTAGTACCTTAGAAAAATATCTCTCTTTTAAAATTTTATTAATGAGAAGAACCTACATCAAAGTATTGATATATTCCTTTCGGTTATAAATATAAAATCCAATTGGTTTTTTAGATCAAAATATTAAAATTTTATTAATGAGAAGAACCTACATCAAAGTATTAGAGAGGTTAATGAAGCTAAATATATTATTTAATTATAGTGTATGTTATGTATTTTTGGATTATATATTAGTTTATAAGTCAGACTAATTAGTTTAGAGAAAAAATGATAAATATAAATACTATAAAATAATTTATTTAGCTTCCTAAATTTTTAAATAAAAAAAGTTAATTGAATCTTTTATTTAGGACCAGAGGTAGCATTAGATATACAAAATTTGCATAGCATTGATTCTTTTTGTGTAAAAAAATTTATGAAGCTCTTCTAAAAAATTAATGGGAGATTTTCCCCCAGATTTTCTTTGTCTTATCTTTTTTTAGTATGTAGTTTCAACTTTTAATCACTCATATTTTTATTGTTTTTAATACTTAACTTTGATATTTTTAATGCTTATATTTAGCAGTAAAAATCAGAGTTTTGAAACCTAGACCGGACCAACTAGTTTGATCTGGAAACTGGTGAAACGGTCGATAAACTGGTCCAGTCTGGCATCAACCTAGTTCTTTATATTTTTTTCAAAAATCAATTTTTTTAAAAATTTTTTTTTAGAATTTTATATTGATAAGCCTAAAATCTTCAATTTCTTACCGGCTTGGCATCAGGTTAACTTTGGTTTGACTCTGGTCTGACCCACTAACTCTTAACCTAGTACCCTGACCAGTTCTTTAGCCGATCTGGATCTCATAACCTTAGCAAAAAAATTCTAAATATTGTATTTAAAATATAAAGTATGAGTGCTGATGAAAAATAAATAAATATAAAATATGAGTGATGATGAAAAAAAAATATTGTATTTAAAATATTTAACTCCAGTTTGACTCTTGTGTGACCCACTAACCCTTGATCTAATATTCCAACCAATTCTATAGCCGATCTATATTTTATAACCCTAGTAAAAATTCTAAATATTGTATTTAAAATATAAAATATGAGTGCTGATTGAAAAAAAAATATAAAGCCATGTACTAAAATAGTTGAAATTTGGATTCTTCCGCACAAATCCAAGTGTGTGTTTGAAACAGTGATATAAATACTTAAAAGCAAATTTTCAATTATGATTTATAGTATATGAGGTAAGTATGTGAGAGAAATTTTATCTCAATTTATATAAAAAAACAACTTATAAACTATCAGGACGGCAATTCAAACATGGACCAAGTCTGTGCATTGGAGTCTCTGCTCAATTTTATTATTATTAATATAAAAAATCAAATCCATTTACTTCATAGCTTCCTCCAAGCTAGTCTTCTTCTCAAATCGCCATTTTCTTTCAACATGGCTTCACCCGCAGAGTGCTCTCTCTCTCTCTCTCTCTCTCTCTCTCTCTCTCTCTCACACACACACACACATATTGATCATTTGGTGTATGAATTTTCCGTTTTTATATTAGTTCTTGAATGGTTTATACATACATACATACATACATACATATATACATATATGCTCAAGTGTTCTCAAGTTTTCTCAGAGAAAATATGGACTTGGTTTTTTTTTTTTGGAAGTCTTTATCGTTTGAATTCTGGTTTTGCAATTCAATTTTTCTTAGTTTTTCTCCTGGCAAAAAGTGAATTCTGGCTTTGTTTATACATGAGATCTAGTTAAACAAATATCTGCATATGTAGGTCTAGAGGGGGTAAAATGTTTTCTCGGAAATTTTTGTTTAATCAATAATTCATTCATTTTTCTTTTGTATTCTTTTTCTTGTTTTCCTCTCCATTTCCGAGAAATACCAAAAATTTTGGATTAGCCCTAAAGGGCGATTGATATATTTTTCGCCATATGAAATGATATATGTTATTTATTTAATTTGATGTTTTAAGTTTTCTTAGTAAATTATGTAGCTTTCTGCCTTTCTCCTTAGTTTTATTAAATTGGCAACATTTTATTTTACTTTTGTGATCAATATAAAGTTCTCTTAAAAAATGTTTCACATATACTTTTGTCTAATTTTTCCCTAACAAAGTCGCCCCTTGTTAACCCCAGTATTTTGCAGGAAATTTTAGTACCAAAAAAATTAATTTCTAAATTTATGAAATTAGGTTCACATAACTTTGAAAAACGTCATAAGAAATTTCTGTATTTTACATAATTTATTTAATTTCTTATCGAACAATATAACGCAGTTATGATTAATGGTTTTTCTTTTTTCTGTTTTTTCCTGGTCAACATCCCCTGGTTATGATTAAGTTATATCTTGAAAGTTAATTTAAAAATACAATAAAATGATATTCAATTTACCAAAAGAATATGTTTGTGTGTGTGTAGCAAAATATTCTCTGGATAGTGGATATATATCAAAAAATTAATTAATTAATTAATTTTTTTGCCAATATTATATTTGCAGATATTACAGGTCTCTACCACCGGTGAGCAAGGCCTATGGGGTGGCTTGTTTAATGACTACATCTGCATTTTACCTTCAACCTTATGATCCTGGGAACATTTCTCTTGACTATGCTCTTGCTTTCAAACATCTTCAGGTATATATGTCGCTGAGCATTAATTATTATTAAGCAAGTAATTTTATTAAAAGAATTATTTATTTATTTTTATTGTAATTACCAGGTTTGGAGGCTCGTCACGTCCTTATTAAAAGAATTATTTATTTATTTATTTTTATTGTAATTTCTTTTTTCTTGGACCATTTTCATTCCCTTTCGCTTTTCGCTTTTCTTGGACCACAATAATTTTATTCTTCTTTTTTTTTTTTTTAATTTCTTGTGAAAAATAATAATAATCGTTACTTGTTTCCCTTATCAAATTTTAAAATTCTTGTTGTCATTTCTCTGTAGTAAAATAGAGGAAAGACGTTGTAATAAATAATAACTTTATTATTAATGTACGACCTAATTAAAGAGTTGATTTTAATCTTAATATGTAATACAAATTTCTCATATTTTTTGTAAACTATCCTATTGATAATCCCTTAACAATATTTTAATAATGCATCCACGTATTAGATTAAATGAACAATGCTAGCCATTATAGGGAAATTCATTAATGCCACGTACAAAGAAATTCTACTATTTTTTAATAAATAGTTTTAAGCGTTCCTTTAAAAAACATTTTTATAATTAAGGGCGTTGATTCAGCTTAATCAAAGTTTTAAGTTTAAGTTTGGGCATACAGCAATGTTAAATCTTGGTGGTAGGGGTTGTCACCTGAAAGGGTCCCACCCGCCCCGAATCTGGATTAGTCTGGATCCGTTAAGTTCCCCGTGATATTGGGGCTGGCTTGGAATACCGGGTTCACATGCAAAAAAAAAAAATTTATATGTTATTCATTCAAAATGATTGTGTTTTTCTAACCCTTCAAAAAATTGTACAGTAAAAAAAAATAAAATTTTACAGATTAAAAATTCATTTTAAATCTATAAACTAGCATCTCATTACAGTACAAAAATTCATTTTGAAAGAATTCTATAAACTAAGCTAATTCTCTTTTATATCCAAATGCCACTTTCTTTTAGTTTTAAATAGGGGTATTTTAGAAAAAAAACATATCATATTTATTATAATTGATTAATTTAATTATCTTTCTTAATCTAATCAAATTAAGTATATGGTTTTGTTACATTATTTAGGACCCTGGAGTAAAAATATGCACTTCTGATTTCAACGAATACGTGAACTTCATTAAATTCAGATGTTTATTCCAATTGAAGTAATAATAGATAGAATAACCTAATTAAAAGATGGCGCAATTTGTGTGAAACTGGATTATTGCAGAGCCAGATATGGAGTTTCATTGGAAAGAGGACCATTTGACAAGAGAACAGCTGATTACTTATGGATGTTGATCTTTGGTGCCCTCTCACTTCTGGTTAGTTACATATATACATACATACAACTCTTTATTATTTATATTTTCATTTATAAGCAATTTTTAATTAGGTGCATAATCATGTTGATTAATTAAATAGGTGATAGGTGTGTTGCCATTTGGTTGGGGTCCATTCATGGGAGTTCCATTAGTTTACATGATCGTCTATGTTTGGAGCCGTGAATTCCCCAATGCCCGTATCAATATTTATGGTGTTGTTTCTTTGAAGGTATGCTTTTCTTCATTAATTCATTTTCTTTTTCTTTTTTTTTTTTCATGTTTGAATTTAAAGGGACATATAGAGATTATAAGTGGGATTGACCACGTGGCTTATAAAGAGATTTCATGCCACTAAACTACAATTGAAACTACTCTATTTGGTATGATCATGCAATAGTTTATTTCATTTTTTATCTCCTTGGCATGAGGATATGGAGAGGAGGGAGCAAAATTTTAATGAGTTTAATTTAACAGAAATGGATAAATAGGGTTAAAAAGTTTTAATAAATAGGAGACATGAGATAAAAAAGTAAAGAATTAATTTAAAAATTTTTGATCCACTCCTCCAATTTTTTTTCAAATTCAGAATTAATTAAATTTTCCCTTCCTTTCCTCTATTTCTTGCATGTCAAACAGACCTTCATCTGTTGTGGCTTGAAGGGGAGAGGAGGAGAATGAAGGAGAGGGGATGAATTTTGCTCCCCTCCCCTTATCCGATGTCTAAACATTTGTTGGAGGTGAAGTAAAATTTTTTGAAATTTCCCCTCCCCTCCCCTTATAACCCTCCCCTCCAAAAGTGGGGGAATTTAGAGGGAAGGGACAATATTTTGTCATGCTGTGACAATTACGTTATGCTTATTTTAAATATTCCTAATCTATCCTGGCTTTCTCCCTCACCCTCTCATTTCATCTCTGAACTGCCCAAGAGCTTTTAACGCCAAAAACAATCTAAAAACCTTTTGACAAGAAAACAACAATTGACGTAAAGTTTGTTTAATAAAAAGTTATAAAATTATTTTAAATATATATAAAATTGTAATTATAATTATCAAATATATATTATTGTATATACATTACTTGGTAATTATGTATTATAGTTGTATTTCTCTAATTTTAATAATTATAAAATTATTATTTTATATATTTAATATCATTTATAATTATGAAGTTTAAAGAAAGCAAATTGAATAAAATAAGAATAAAGTTATCCATATAAAAATATTTTCCCTCCCCTTCTCTGCTGAACCAAATAAGGTAATATTAAAATCATTCATCTCACATTTCCTTTGATTAATCTAAACAAGGTAATATTAAAATTTTCTCTTCCTCTCACCTTGGTTGAACCAAACAGACCCTAAATGTACTACTCATGATCGCTGTGTAAATGTACCCCACATAATGTAGTAGAAAGGATAGGGAGAGAAACACAGTGTGAAATAGCAAAAAGGATCCAAAGTCGTCCTAACGTTTGCTCTTGTTGGAACTATGCATGAGATTTATGTTGAAAGACTTGATGGAAATGAATGTAGTTTAATTTAAAATTTTAACTAACTAGATGGAACCATCTTTCCTTTATACTGTATTAATTGATTGATGACATGAGATAGAACAGAGTCAAATTTCTCTGTTTTATTAATTTTGGCTTAGGTAAAACAAAATACGTTATGAATTTATGTTCTCATAGCAAATTTGGATAATTATATCTGTGACATTATATTATTCTGGATAATAAAGTTCTGTTCATCTATTTATTTATGCCTTATAAATTAAAATCATATAATGCATATCACATGCATTTTAAAGCACCAAATTGAACTAAATTTTGACTGAAGTTTTGTGGTAACAGGGGTTTTATCTTCCCTGGGCAGTGCTGGGGTTGGATTTAATTTTTGGGCATTCTTTAAAGCCAGGAATTACAGGGATGGTTGCAGGACATTTATATTACTTCTTAACCGTTATTTACCCTCTCTCTGGTGGCCAGTTCACCTTCAAGACTCCTCTCTGGGTGTATCCTTTTTGCTTTATACGCATCTTTATGCCCATAATAATTCTTCTCATACCAACTTCAGTTTTAAAGTCTCATATGAACAGCCTTGTTTCATCTTTAACTATGTGTAAAATTGAACAGTCATAAAATAGTGGCATATTGGGGAGAGGGCATTCAAATAAATTCACCTGTGCGGTCAAATCCAACAACAGATGGAATTGTTTTCCGTGGAAGAGGTTGCCGTTTGGGGGGGAGCCAAACAAGCAGGACCGGTAATTCGCAGGCGCAGCAAACTGAAAGCAATAATGTTTCTCCACAACAGCGGAATCAAGGCGATGGAATTGCTTTCCGGGGAAGAAGTTATCGCTTGAATGGGTGAGATCTTGTGGATGATCTTGATATTATAGTTTAATTAATAATTGTTATAACATATTTAATCCCTTTATATCTGTTTTTTTTTTTTTTGCCTAATCGCTTTATATTTGTTGAATGTTTTCGTTTTGAACCAGTTTTAACTTTTAACTCTTGAAAGTTAAAGCCCCACCTATTATCACGTTTTTATATTACTTCGTTTTCTGAATACGATGGTTGCTTTTATTATTGTTACTATTACTGCCATGGACTGCACCGAACAGGCGGTTGTTTGGCCAAGAAGAAATTGAGGCTCACCGACTGGTCAATAAAGCTCCGGCAGTGGTTAACCACACAATATAAGCCAACGATACAGTGTGTGTTTGAGATAACATTAGGAAAAATAAAATAATTTATTAAAAATGACTTAATAGAAAAATCATTTTATATAATATGATTTATGTTTGGATGAGTAATTGAATAAGTGATTTTTCATAAGTCAAAATTTGTTTGAATTGGTGATTGTATAAGTGTTTTTTTAAAAGTAAAAACTTATTTGGATTGGTGATTACATTAGTGTTTTTGTGTTAATTATAAGAAAATAAGATATTTAAAATTAGAAATAAGTGAAAAAATTGAAGTTAGAAACTGTGATGTCAAAATACATAATTTCATAAAAAATATTACATAATTAATTGGATTATATGTCCAGTACAAGTTGATATCTAATTATGTCACGAATGCGATTTATACGGGTTGAAGATGTCCTAGCATCATTGGACGAGGAAGCCCCATCATCTACAAGAAAGTCGAGTTGTTAATGTATAATACGGTGTTGTTAAAGAAGAAAGTAGAGTTGTTAATATAGAATCCAGTGTTGTTATTCCAAGCTGAGAGAGAGGGAGATCTGAAGGGTAGCTACGTTTTTTTGCCGAAATTTCATAATCTCTCTTTCCTCCACCGTACTGACATCGAACTGATTTGGAATTTCAAAATTTTGCAATTCTGATTTGTCTTTTTGCATATTCCAATGTATTGTTTTAGAAATTTCCCTTGATATATTCTCACCCAAAAAATATCTTTTTAATTTTTTGTTTATGAATAAATAATAATCATAATAAATTTTTAAAAAATACATTGTTATGTTTAATTGTTTTTGGCCCAAGAGTTGATCAGTTTTAATTTTGTGAAAAGAGAAAAGAGAAAAAGAGAACAAAGGGCAGGGGACCATAAGTGAAAAGCTGCATCTAGGGGTTTTTTCAATAAATAATTTAATTTAACCGGGATGCAATTTTAAAAAGCTCAACCAAACATTAAAAAATAAAATTTCCATTCTCATTCATGCTTTTTTCCTATAAAAACAGGCTTATAAGGCCCAAAACGCTATACCAAACACTGCCATAGTTTGAACCACTGATTTACATATTTTATGATTAATAGAATCCACTTTTCGCTCGAACAAAACAAAACAACATGTAGTTCTTCCCTGGATGAAGTTTAAAGACCAAAGTCTGACGTTGGATATTGGGAAAGGGGGGAAAACTAGGAAAAATCTTTTAAAAAGAACTTTAAAAATACCCAAGAAAAAAAGTATTTCAAATGTTCATAATATTATAGAGATGTAAAAGCCCGATTTATCCTTTTTAAAATCACATAGAAATGACAAAAATGTTTCTCTGAGTTTAAAAAATGTGCTCCCATTTTTTTTATAAGGGTGTAATAAGGTCAGATGAGGTTTTAACAAGTTCTGATAAAAATTTTATAAATTTTAATTTTAAAAATCACCACTTGCTACAAATTTCTAATACCTACGCTTTATTTTTGCCATTTTCTACTCCAATTTTGATATTAACTATCCTTATTTTGGAAATTCAAAAAATATATGAAGAACTTTGTCGATAGCCAGCTAAGGTAGTCCATATCAAAACTAAAGTAGTTAATATGAAAAATTGAGTAGTTATTAGGAAACGTTCAACAAATATCATGTTTACTATTAGCTACTCAAGTTTCAATATTGAGTGCTCTTACTTGAGAAATCCAAAAAAAATGTATTAGACCGTCAAGCTCGAGTGACTGGTTGACAACACCGGAGTTTCAGCAGCCAGTCGCGTGGCAAAGGTCACTTGAGCTCTGATGATAGGTTGCGCTTGCCGTCACTAGCGCCGAAGCTCTAGTGGTTGATGATCGGCAACCAGCATGGGGTTTTAATGATTTTTTAAAAAGAAAATAAAAAAGTGAGGATAATTATGTAATTTTCCACATTCTTCAACATTTCAAAATTTCAAGTCCATTTGGAATTATTGAAATTCAACACCCATATTTTTTTTGGGTATATTTTTAATGTATTTTTTCCCCATTTATATTCTATATTTAAATCAAATTTCAGTTTAAACCCCAAATTTCAGAAATTCACTTTAAAAAATTCATTTCAAATTCTATGGGAGGAATTTACTCCGCATATTTCCGTAAGGTACTGTTTATTGCATAAACTTCTGCTGTTTAATTTTTGAAGAATAATAACTATGAGAGTAATCATACTAAGCTAATTTTTTAAAGGTCAATATTCGTTATGTTGGTTTTGAGGAAAATATTTTCGTAAGGCGATGGAATTGCTTTCCGGGGAAGAAGTTATTGCTTAAATGGATGAAATCTTTTGTGTATGATCTTTTACATTATAGTCTAACTAGCACAGAACTCGTGCGTGTGCTTATTGTATAAGTTGCATAAATTTTTATTGTTTATATTTGTAATATGCAAATATAAGACAATATTTATTTTTTATCAGGTAAGAAGAACAATGGTATATTTAAACATTTTCTTTCACATTAATATATACAAAAGGTAGAAGCTCTATAAATATATTTGCTAAATCATTTCTATTGTTCACAGATATATATCTTCAATGTTATATTTTCTTTGCAAGCAAATAAATATAATAATAATTTGAAAAGAATAAAGAAAAGCTTAAAGATCTAATGTATACGTAATAAAAAAAATAGTTCAATATTAGGAAATTATTGAGAGGGAGACCTCCAAAAATAATTTTTAATGTTTAATACTATTAATTGAAACTTACAAATATTTTAGTTCCCTTTCTGCATTCTCTGATCTCTCCGTAGATGTATAAATCATAAGTAATACAAGTAACATAACTATTAGCCTCCTACATTCCTTAGACTCAAAAATTCAATCTTCAATGTAGGAAGATATGAAACATTTTTAGTAGATGTCACTACTCTTATAATAGAGTTAAAGGCCAAAAAAACAAAACAAAACATATATTACCTGAAAGTGCCTTTTGTGAGTATGAGGTACGGCATGATGTACACACATAATCTCCAGAACACCTTTTGGGTTACTCCTGTTAGAAATAGATGGGATATCATGAGAGGAATTATAACAGTTCTATAAAATCAATTATTCTCCACTTAAAATGAAAAAAAAAAAATGGTTTGCTAAATAAAATAAAACCAAACCAAATTCAAAATATTTAGGTACCAATGACCAATTAATTTTTCAATCAAGGACTTTTAGCCAATTTCCCCTAAATTTTGAAAGTATTAACATACCATTTTTTGTCCATTAAGTTTATTCTCTCATTTTGGTTTTGATTTCTCAAATTCCAAACCATTGATCTTAGTCCCTAGAGGAGTAAAATGGTCTAGATTTTTATTAAGTTTTAGAGACTAATTTTTTATACAAAATGAAAATTAAAAAACCAAAACATATGGTTTGAAACTTGAAAAATCAAAACTAAAGTAAAGGCAAACTGGAGGGATAAAAAATTATATACCCATTTTAAAAATTAAGGTATGATGGTTGGTATTATAAATTTATATCAAGTTTTGCTTTAGTTCTCAAATTTAAAAAATTCAGTGAGAAAGTTCATTTCAAATTCTATGGGAGGAATTTACTCGGTCCATGCTTCCGTAAGGATATGCTATATTGCATAAATTTCAGCTTTTTCATTTTAGTAGACAAATTTTGCTCAAAATTTGTTTTTGAAAAAAAAAATAAAAACGAGAGTAATTATACTAATATTTTAAAGGGAAAATACCAGCTAGGTCCCAAGCTAGAGAATTAATCTCAAAAAAGTCCATTTGCAAATTCCAATGTCAGAAAAGTCCCTAGGGACTTTTCTGACATGGATTCCCAATGACCATTTACCAAAATACCCCCCAAGCAATTTAACCATTGTCATTGGTTACAACATGTTCTGCTATATTTACAACATCGTAAGTCATATTAACAACATAATCAGTTACATTTACAACATGTTACGTTATATTTAATGAGTTGTAAACGTAACTGAAGAAGTTGTAAACGCAACACAATCATGCATTTTATATACATGTTGTAAACGTAACTTACTATGTTGTTAATATGACTTACGAAGTTGTAAATATAGCAGAACATGTTGTAACCAATGACATTGGTTAAATTGCTTGGGGGTATTTTGATAAATGGTCATTGGGAATCCATGTCAGAAAAGTCCCTAGGGACTTTTCTGACATTGGAATTTGCAAAGGGACTTTTTTGAAATTAATTCTCTAGTTTGGGACCTAGCTGATATTTTCCCTATTTTAAAGGTTTTGGTAAGTACTTTTTTTTTTTTTGGATAAATCGGTAAGTACTTTTATAAAATCATTCATTCCATCTTCTCTTATTTGATAATAACAAATATAACCAAAGCAAGAAGAGTACTTGAAAATAGCTTTTGATTGATACCCCGTTTACTTAGTCGCCCCTAAACTGTAATTAATAGTTAAATTTTGTAAAATTCCCCTAAAATTTGGGCTAATTGCATATAATCCCTATATATTCCAAAGTTTAAATTTAACCCTCTTAATCTTTTACCTTTTTTACAATAAACTCTTTGTTGTTAATTCACCCTTATCGTTTTAATAGAATTTGGCACGTCAAATCTGTATAAGACACATGGCATCTATGAAGTTCATAGTAAAATAAATAAATAAACGATTATGTGGATAAATTTAAGCTTTAAAATATCATGAAGTTGTTTGCTCAAAAAAAAAAAAAAACAGAAATATCATGAAATTATATACAACATATTTAAGGTTTTGTATAGCTTATTTAATATAACGCACTCTTGGTGGCTGGAGTTAATTAGGTGAATTTCGCAGTCTTGTAGCTTAGCTATACGACAGGAAATTGAAATGTAGTTAGGTGTGTGGTATTGCCATTTTTTGTAACTATCATATTTGATTATTGTGATGAAATTGACTGTTACAAAGTTGAGTCTATTTGAAGTAGCTTCAAATATTATCCATCCCTACTACAGAGTATATAATGCTAATTCAACGCAGGATGAAAATTACTTCTCCAGTCTTTAATATAAGATATATTTTGGGAGTTGATTTTAGTCCTAAATATAAGACATAATTTTTAAATTTTTCAATTTTTTCCTAATTTACCCTTATTATATTGATGTTTCCTTAACAATAATCAATGAGGAGAAGGAATTAGGAAATTAAGGAAGATGGCTAGAGTACGTTTTAGAAAATACATGCTATATTAACTAACTCAACTAACTTCTTTAATGTGATCAAATTAAATAAATATGTCTTATATTAAGGACCAAAGGAGTATTTTATTCACTGATTATTAAACCGATGAGGAATTTTTTTTTTACACTGATTAATTATAACTGAACTGTTGTAGAAAGTTAACAGGAAAAAATTGATATTTACATTAGTCAATGCACATATAAAACCATTGAAAAAAATTGCAAAATTGATTGATCCCTTTGCATTAAAGTAGCACAAATGTTTATAATGGATTGATGGGTGCATTTGGTTTGAGGGGAAGGGATGGAGTGTTTTAATGTACCTTATTGGAGGAGAAGATGGTGAGGAGGAGGAGGATACGATGGAAGCAGTGCCATCATCTCTCTAGATTAATGGTGATATCTTATCCTTTCCCTCTACCTTATTATTTTATAATGAATTTTATCTCCCAGAATTTTCTTCCTGGTAAAGTTAGAGACCTGATTAATGGCAAAGATGTTGATTTCCTTGTACTTCTGGAAACGAGAGTCAGTGGGCTGAAGGCTAAGAAAGTGGTTAAGAAAATGGGATTCAATAGACGGATCAAGGTAGAAGCTACTAGTTATGCAGGAGGTATATGAATTCTTTAAAATGAGAGGTGTGTACATATCTTCATCTACTCAATTTATTCATGTTCATGTGGAAAACTTGAAGACCTCTTAAAAAATTTCTGCTTGTAAGTGTTTATGCGGAGGAAATCATTTTGGAATGGTTTAATTAATATCAATCAGTGTTAGAGAACCTTGGTTTGTGATTGGTGATTTTAATTCTTATCTCTCATGTGATGAAAAAAGTGGCGGCTCTGCCCCTAATATTCAATCTATGCGACAATTTGGGGAATGTATTCAACAATCTGAGCTAATTAAAGTTGAAAGCGTAGGATATATATACACCTGGGACAAAAATAATGTTAAGGAAAAAACTTGATTGGGCTTTTGCAAATGAGTTTAGGAATGACAATTATCCTCAGGCGAAAGTTTTTCACCTTGCTATGCTTGGTACGAGGTTTTTAGAGTGGAGGGGAGGGGAGGGACTTGGAGGGGAATTAAACCCCTTCTGTCATTTAACTTGAAAATTTTTTAAGGGAGGGGAATTGTTCCCTTGGATAAAACAATTTTAAAGAGGGGAGGGGTTCCTCTCACTTGCTATCCCCTTTCTAGTCTCTTTTTTAAGTGCTCGTTTGGAATAGTGTAATATCCTGACTTGTGAATAAGGGCTGATTACGATCTTAATGATGTAATTATTGTTAATCTTGTTGCAAACATGTTGTAAGCAATGTTTAAGTTTATATTGGAGTATAGTGATGATTTGGCAAATGTTATGATAATCAGGGGCGAAATTGGAAATTCACTTACCAACAGGTCGGTTACCAAAGAGGAAACTTATTGGTAACTTGAAGATCAACGGTTGAGATTAAAAGTCACATGAATCAATGGCTAGGATTTAACCTTGGGGTGGAATCCAATGTAAATGAATACATGTGAAATCAAAGGGGACGATCAAGATTGTGCCAAGTGTCATTATGAGGACCTTTGGATTAAGTCAAATGTTCAAAGTTCATTTTTCTCTTCCCTCTCTTCCTCCAAGCCGACTTGTGTGCATGGGAATGGGAGAAAAACTGCATCATCTTCATTTTCTCTCTTATCTAACCTCCATTTTCGTTGAGCAAGGGAAGGAAAGAGAAAGGAAGGATTTGAATTCTAGGTAGGGAAATGACTTCACATGCTCAAACACTCTTCATTGATATTGTTCAAGAGGTTGAGAGCTTGATTTCTATGTTTTCAGAATTTTGGAAAGAGGTTATTTGGTGTTTGCTCAAATTTGAAAGTTGGAGAAAAAGGGATTTGGTTGTGGCAAGTGAAAGAGGTAATGATTTGATGCATTTTGATGGTTATGTTTTGAATGTTGGTTAAGTTTTGTAAATTCTGGAATTTTTCCTTAAATATGGGTATTAAATGAAAGTGGGAATTGTAGGGAGTGTCATTGTTCAATTGGTAGTTTGTGGTATTTTGGAGTTGGTTGGGATTGATTTAGAAGAGGGAAATGAATGTGTTGATGAATGAGTTATTAAGTGGAATGTGGAAATTTAAGGACAAATGGTATTTGGGGTGTGATTTTGGATACTTTGAAGTTACCAATAGATTCCTTATGGAATTTTAGGTGAGAATGAACTTTGGTGCAAGTTTAGAACCTACTGGTATCAGTTTAGATCACTTTGGAAAACCTTGTCAGTTGCTGCTTTATTGGCTTCTGATGCGTCTCACTCGAGTGAGGGATGAGCTCACTCGAGTGCACCAGCAGATTTCTGTTTTCTTTGGTTTTTCAGAGGAGTTTTCAGGTAGAAGTATGAGAGAACACTTCCTGACTTGCGAGTGAAATATGATCCCACTCGAGTGAGCTCGGGCGTGCTCGAGTGAGGGTGTAGTTTGAGACCTTGGAGATTTTGGGTACTCTCGGGAAGTCACTCGCTGTGCCTCACTTTCTGGTGCTCAAGTGCACTTGTGGTTATCACTTGAGTACAGTTACTTGTGCTCGAGTGAGGGTGAGAGATATTGTGAAGTTTGCTCTCGGGCAAACACTTTCTGTGTTGCATTCGCTGGGACTCGAGCATGAGTGAGGGCAACACTCGAATGAGCATGGGCATGCTCGAGTGAGGCAGCCCAAAATCTGTGCTCTTTCCCCGGAAAATGTATCTTCAAGGTAGCTTCTCCTAACCATTTAGGGATATGTTTAGGCCTATAATAGCACTTAAAGAGTTTAAATGATAACCAACATAAAGTAGTACGAATTTGGAAAACTTGGAACAGAGATTGACAGGTTGTCCCTGATTTGGTTTATAAGATTTGATATTTGCCGCCCTCAAGAGCCCATGGTGCAGAGGAATGTTAGGAAGGAACAAGGTAGTGACTCTTTCTCTTATACTGTGTGTGAAACATTGTATGTATATTTGTCATGCATTGAGAATACTTTGTTAATACATTGTGAATACATTGAGATCGAAGCGAAAGCTGACGCATAGTGATACTTTGTGAATACTTTGTGAATACATAGAGATCGCAGCGAAAGCTGACGCATAGAATTTACAGCCATGAGTGCTGTCGTTTGTGGCGTGAGCCATGATACGTTGTGCTACTGATATGTTGTGTTGCTACTTAACATGATCATATATGCTATGTGTTCGTGCACCGTATTGAGTGATTTGTTACTATTGGGATTCTCTTAAATCTCATTCCTTCCAATGACTAACATTTTAGATAAGGCTAGTGGCGCTAAAGAGAAGCGGGAAACCCGGAGCAATTAGGACCCCTCGGGGTATACTTGATTGTGGGGTGTTGGTTATTTATTTTGAATCAGGGATTACTGTATATTTTGAGTTGTGAATATTACCTTGATTTTGTGTATGTAATCCCTTAGTGGAAACTTGTAGCCCTCAGATTGTATATGTATAGTACCCGGGAGTTGCCGGAGATTTTGTTATACACTCTGAAATGCATGAATGTGAATTAACTGCACAGGTAATTAAATTCGAATTTTGAAACTGAGACCAGGATAGGGAATGGATTTTAAAAGTTTTTGTGAAAACCCTACTATGCGGTAGGAAATTGAAACGAGTTTAAATTATCCGACGGTCTCTAATCCCATTTAATTATGTGATATTGAATTATAATTACACTAATCAAGGCAGGGGGTTACAAATAGCTTATTTTTGGGTAATAAGTACTTATAAATCATGATTCACGGTATACGAGATAAGTATATGAGAGAAGTTTTATCTCGGCTTGCGTAATAAGGACTTATTGTCCAAAAATAAGTGATACCAAACACATGCTTAGTAAATTAAGTGATACCAAACACATGCTTAGTCCAAAAATTGGGGTGTTTTTGGAGGGGAGATGAAAGAGAAATTTTAATTTTCTAAAATTAACCTTAGTAAAATAATAAAATTATCCTCACATCCTTAGTGCTTGTTTGGTTTGAGGGGAGGGGATGGGAATGAATGAAAGACTTTAATGTTACTTTGTTTGATTTGGTTAAAAGGAAGGAAAGGAAGAGATGTTTAATGATCATTTGTTTGATTCAAGAGGAGGAATGGATGAGTGGTAATAACTAATGTGCCATTTTATCCTTGTATATTAATTTATTTTGTTTAATTAATTTATGTATTCTTAATTTTCAACCTGAATTTATGTATTTTTAATTCAAAATTGCATAATTTATAAAGATTCAGCGTCACCCAACATGCTATTAATATATTCAGGTAAAAAAAACCATGTTTTTAATATATATACATATATATGTACATAATTATTTTTTTAGTTTGATTAATATATGAATATTTTTTTAAAATCATATCAACAAAATTTTAATATAATAATATATTAATATCTCCAACAAGAGTCTCTTCTTCGATTTCTGGCACTCCTCTTGGCAGTGCCATTAAACACACCGTCAGGCACAAGCAGCAAGGACATATCCATGTCAACAACAATATGCAAATATATCATAAGCCCAAATCAATCAGTTACCAATTATTCATGTACACGATTTTTAGATTTAGATCGAAACCCAAATCACAAGCTGCGAAGTTATAGAATCCCAGAATAAGAAATCACAGAAAAATCACAAATTGAAGTCACCACAGGGATATCGGCGATGCCCAAGTGATAAAAGAGAATGAATGAGAGAAGAGACAGATAGAGGTGTATCTGATGATCTAGATGATGAGGTCGATAGCGAAAAGGAGAAGAGAGGCGAAGGCGAAGGGAAGAACCAGAAGAAAACCCAAAGTCCCAAGGACCTACAATCACCGTCTGCCTTTTTTCCCAAGGGCATCAATGCGAATATAATAAAGTTAATGGGGATAAATTAGTCAAGATTTTTGGCTCCTTCCAAAACACTCTAATCTGGGAGGAACCAAAATAAGGGGAAGGGATTGGAGGGCATATTTTGACTCCTTTCCCCTCTAAAATTTCAAATCAAATGGAGGGGGGTTCATTTACCCTCCCCCTTGCCATCCCCTCATCTCAAACTAAATAGGACTAAGTTTTATAATACTTATATGCTCTTTTTGTGTTAACAATTCATTTTCTTCACCAAGCCAACGCCATGAGACAAGTGAGAGTGTGATTTTTACAAGTGAGTATTCTCCTATCCTTCAATTCTTAATACTTTTAATAAAACCCTATGAGCATGTGAAACTCTGTTGGTCTCTTTATGTAATACCTTATATTTTTGCTCTTTTATTATGTATACAACAGCATTTCTATTTAATTCATTAGGGGTTCATTTTTGAATTCCTGCTGTTGAGCCATTATTCTTACCAGATATCAGAGTTCGATCTATTTTTTATTCTTATTTGTAGTTGCAGTGAGTTTAACAATCCCAGTTACGGCTTACTTTAAATTACGCGTATTCGTACTTGCATATTCATACATATATTCTTGTCCTGTAGATAAGTTACATACAATAAATTAATACACATTCTTTCTTTCCTTCTTGTTCATCTTTAGCATTCTTTTCTTTCGTATTCCCATACCTATATGATTGGTGGGGGTGAGATTCAGGGGAATCTCAATAGCAAACATTACAAACAATGCATGTAAAATGAATGCTAATGCATGATATGCTTGCCTTACATAGGCTCATGTTCACATATTGATATTCTGTATGCTCAATGTTTACTTATGGCCACATTAAAAACAGAAACAGAGCTTCATTCATTCTTACATATTTCACATAATTAAGTAAAGCAATACTGCAAATCAATACACGGCACATACATCAAATACATGCAAGTTAAATAAGTTTACTACCTTTTGTCTTCGGGTCTTCTTTTTATACCTTTTTCTTACAACCACTGAAGTTGCTCGGGACCCTTTAATTCTCTTTTTCCTTGTCATCTCATGGCCCTAGGTACATAACCATACATTAGATCCATGATAATTGAATATGCAATGTGGCTACATGGGCCTTCAACAACTTTAAGGGCCTAATCCTAACCCTTGGAGTTTCTAATTATTACATTTGTGCCATTAAGTCTTAAATTCGCATAAGACATAAAGCTGACAGATTTTTCACTGTACTTTGAAAAATCATAACTAATTCTATAAAACTCCAATTGGGTTAGTTCAAAGCTCAATGTGATCCTTATTAAATCTACTTTAAGTGAAAAATATCCATTGCAGCCAATTGCACACAAACTTCCAGAATTCATAATTATTCCCCTATGCCACAAAAGTCTTCAAACAAATAATGTCCAAATTCAATAAATCATAACTTTTAGTGTACTTATCTAAATGAGATGGTTCCAGTGGCTAATTAAATATTTTTAAGTCCTTTATCAAGGAAAAATATGGTCCATTGAAAAATGAAACCACAAAAGCCCAAAATTTTGCAATTGCCTAGACTATCACAGGACAAATTCCTAAATCATTACCAGATCTTAAAAATTCATATCTCTCAAACTACTTGTCCAAATGACACATTTCATATATCAAAATAAAGCTCTTTAAGTATATTTTCAGGGACAAATATCACCATCTGGCAATCACAGCCACAAAATTCCAAAACTCGTTAAACCCTATCTGTTCCAGAATTCATTCCAGAAACAGGACTTAATTTTGAAAAACCATCACTTTAAATCTACTAGTCCAAAAATTACATTCTACCTATCAAAATGAAGCTCAAGATGTCTACTTTCATTGTGGAAAGTTTCATAGCATTTGAACCATGTTTGGCTGCTAAAAAACATGACAAAACATTTCTGCCTCTAGAAAACAAATTTTGGCAGCACTACTCTTAAGTTCCAAATTTGTGATTTCTCATTTCTGAACCTTATTGAACACCATGTAATGTAACCCCCTCACCGTAATTACATCCGGATTTCAAAATTTAAGTGAAATAGAGACCAATAAAATGAAATCAACAACTATTAATCCCTCATCACAAGATGGGGTATTTCAAAATCAATTCAAAATGTAGTTAATCCTGGTCTCACATTCACGGGCGGATATAACTACTTGAGAAATCAAATCACATAATAAATATCAGAGTGCGAAAACTAAAAACCCGGCAAAACATCGGGCTACTTCATAAATATAATGGGTTTAAGGTTTCCCAACAATGGGGATTACATGTCCAAAATATTCATTTACATTTCATATACACTTGGTAATCTCAAAACCAAAATGAAGATAACCAACTACCACTAAGTCTCAGAGTAATCCTAACTACTCCTGGTTGTCCGCTTCCCTTTCGAACCACTCGCCCTGTCTGAAAAGGTTAGTCATTTGGAAAGAGTGAGATTCTAAAGAATCCCAGTAGTAACAAATTATTCATACCACACGTAATCACATAATATGTAAACAAATCATCTTATAACAACAACCACACAAATCACACTCCACCCTCATCCCCTTTTACAGCCGGGAAGGCACACCGTCCTAACCCGAACCGTTGTTAGCGACTCAGGGACTATTGGCGTGGCAGTGCATACGAATAGCCTTACAGCTCACATATAGCCTTTCGGCTTTCACAAATGGCCTGTCGGCCTTCACAAATAGCCTTTCGGCTCACAATTAGCCTTTCAGCCCATATAATCACATATAACACACCTTAACCTCATCCCCTTTTACCGCCGGGAAGGCACTCAGCCCTTACCCGAACCGTTGTTAGCGACTCAGGGACTATCGGTATAGCAGTGGTTCACACAATTTTCACAAAACTTGCAGCATATGAAATCTATCTCATCACAATGATATAGCACACATACAATGTATCACATAAGGTATAAAGAAGGAGTCACTACCTGTATCTTTCCTGACTGGCTCAGGCATCGCGGTCTCACGAGGGTGACAGATATCAAATCCTATACCAAATTAGGGACAACGATCAATCTCTTTTCCAAGTTCTTAATTTCATAATACATTTAGTTGGTTATCATTTAGGACTCTTTAGGTGACTACTAGAGGACTAAACATATGCCTAAAGGGTTGGAAGACACTACCCCAAAGACCCCTTTTTCGAAGGCACAACACTGATTTCTGACCATCTCACTCGAGTGAAGACGACCTCACTCGAGTGATGAGAGATTTGTGATCAAGTGAGGACAACTCTCACCCGCGAGTGCTTAACAGAGAGCAACCTCCACAGCCAGGAAGTGCTCACCTCACTCGAGCACCAAGCTCTGCACTCGGGTGATGACCCAAATTATGCTCAAGTCCCTGAAAGTACTACACCATGAGTGACAAACCGAGAGCACCAACCACACCAGAGGCAAAAGCTTACTCGAGCATACCCTCAGTGCTCAAGTGAGACGGCCGTGCTTGCGAGTGTCAGAGCATACTCTTGGCATAAACCAGCGAGTGAGGACCTGAGAGCAACCTCAACACTGGACTCACTGATATATCCCGATTTTATCATAATATTGAATATCATATTTAGGGATTTTATCATTAATTTTTGGGTTAAATAGCATTTATTATGATTAAATTGAATTAAAGATGATTGTGTGAAAATAAATCTTAAAAGCATATATTTGTTATAATCTTGTAATTACTTTTTAAAATTTGAATTTTGAATAAAGATATTACAAGATATTGATCTGAATTGTAGGTCACATTGGAAAAGGAGGAGCTGAGGGACTAAATTGTAAAGATTTTTAAGGACTGCAACAGAAAATAAAATTCTACATGTGGCTACAAGGCAATTTTGACAAAAAAAAGGGTACTTTTCTGTAATATTAGCTCTCACTTTCAGGTGGGAAAATGTCAGAAAGAATTACATAAAGGTACCCCGAATTTACAAAACACCACTTGGGTCCCAAAAATACGCAGATCACCGTGGGACTGTTTCACTTGGCCACAGAGAATATTACAGAATAGGACCCTGAATTTCCAAAACGCCCGTTTGGTCCCAATATCCGAGAATCACCGTCTTAACACCTCTGAAACTGATTTTTGTCCAGATTCTCATATAAAATCTTGGAAAATCAGATCTAAATATTTCCTGGAAGATTATATCCCAAATTTAAAGGGATTTGACCTAGATTTGAAAGGGAAGAAAAGGGATTACTAAAAAATTCAGATTTGAGATTAAAGAAGAGGCAGACGCACAGCCGCAGACCACAGACGTAAACGGAGACACCACAGACACGAACAGCAGGCAGAGACGAGATCAGAGGAGCAGCCGCAGACGAGAATCGCTACCTACACCAGCACTACCGTCGATTCTTCAACAACGTCTCCTCCTTCTCTAATCTTTTCGTTCCATCTTAATTTATGGGTTCTTGGTGGCTGCAACTCCTTGAAGCGGTGATGAATTTTATGATGAGAGGCTAAATTCTTTTGTGCTTTTTGGAGATGGGAGATTGGTTTGAGCTCCAGAGATACATTCAGGGGAGTTATTTGTTTTAATCTTTTTATTTAACTATGTAACAGATTTCCTGAGTTAGGATTTTCTTTTGTTATGTGGTTAATTTACTGAGATTGCGAGTTGTTATCTTAGTTTGGATTGAACAATTGTGATTTAAATTGGATTATGTGATTTGAGATTTAAATTTCTATATTCCCTTTTTGGATTAATGTGGTTGTGCTATTCTTTCATAGTTTGAATGAGTATTATGATTGCTTTGATCTTGTTTGAATATCTTAGTTGAGTGTTCATTGTTTAGAGGAATAAGTTGCATAAATCCAATCCTAAATTACACACTAAGTGGTATTTAATAGTGTATTAAGAGGTAATTATCTAGCTAGAGTTCTAGGGGTAATAACCAATTAATATACTAGACTTAGCGAGTTGTTAAGATTTAATTTTTGACTTAGTGAATGGTTTAACTCCCAATTCAATTTGAGCAATGATAACCTATATTCCATTTTTCCAAGAAGCATTCATCATTAGTTTGTTTAAATCACAATTTCATTAGTTATCTCAACAATTTCTCAAAAAAAAAAAATCCAAAAAATAGTAGTTCAAGTTATTTTCCATTATTAAAAAGAAAAAAAATCAATTTAAAACCCATCTAAATATTTTTTTTGTCACTTAGTTTAGATTAGGAATTAAATAAAAGGCTCCTCAAGAGAATACGACCCGAGTTGTGCCCTTCACTGCATAATTTGGTTTATTTTGATTTAACCTGAGGCGACTAAAGGCTTTAAATCACTCACACTATCACTTGAGCAAACCCAAGCTCACTCGAGCATGTTCCTCCCTCACTTGAGAACAAAGAAGTGCACTCGAGACTCATTCAAAGAATCCAGGCAACACTCAAAGCATAAAGGGAAAAGCTCACACAGCACTCGAGCATGATCTTTGTCTGCTCGAGTGTTGTGCATCAGAGACAAAAAACGCAGCAAAACTAGAAAATCCCAGATGGTCAAAATCATACCCAATGGTTCCCAAACTCCTCCCAAAGCTCATACACTCTTAGCACTAACTAGGGAACACATTGACAACTCCAAAAACACCTCAAAAACCATTTTGACCACAATCAAACACTAGGGTCTCCATGATACACAATATCCAAATTTCATTCAACTTAATTCCAACATTCCAGATTATATCCAAAAATCAAACAACTCCACATTAAACCATTTCCAATATCAAACACAATGAAGCTCATATTTTCAACATTTGGCATAACTAGGGCAAATTTTCCAGATTTTTCTAAACTTATCCAAAATTCACAAACAATATATCCAAATGCACTAAATGCCTACCTCTTCACTTTGCCCAATCCAGAATCTTGATTCTCCAACTTTCAATTTTGACCAACTCATAAATCAACACTATTTCAAGATTCTAAAATTACCAAGTTAAAGCTCTCAATAAGATACACAACATTAGGGAAGAGGATTTGAGCAAAGGAGGATTATTACTTACCCAAAATCAAAGCTTATCCTTCTCTTTCTTGCTTGATTCAGCAAAAATGGAGAGAGAGAAAATGTGAGATGATGATGAAGGTGCACACTCCTCCCCTTACCTACACTCAACTGAAAATGAGAGAGAAGGGAGAGAGAAAAGTAGCTTTTTGTCACTTAGTGTCACATCCCATGGCCCCCACCATGCCACTTGTCCAAATATACACACTCTCTCAAAGAGCTCACATAAGCTTAATACACTGGATTCCGACCCATAGCCAAGGAATCTCAACCCTTGATCCTAAATACCACATATATGTACACCAAATTCATATTACATAAATTCCAAAAGTTCTTAATTACACTAATTACAATAATTCTCTTAGTCATTAGCCCTAATCACACATCGGGATATTACATGTAACACCATTTACATGATCAAAACACCATTAGACCCTAAATAATCATGGATGACCAAAAATTAGGGTTTCAAACCAAAGATCACAAGACTCAACCAAACCACACAATCTATGGTTCAAAAGGAAGCCCTTACTCACCTCTTGCTTCTTCTAGGATTGGTTCTTGATTCTACAACTTTGGGTCTTGAAAAATGGCTCAAGACACCTCCTTTTCAAAAACAAAATCCATAGAGTGAAGCTTAGGATGAGGGGAACAATATTCATAAAGAACATTTGAGCTAACAATGTGAGTAAGAGGGTGCAAATCAAGGTTGAAGCTCTTACCTTTTCTTTGTTCTTCAAGTTTCTTCTTTCTCTTTCCTCTTCTTGAGTTGGACGACACTTGGGGCTGTTAGAAATGAGGGAGTGATCTTGATTTATTCACTTATTCCCTCTTCCATTGTGTTGCCAACATTTAAAGATAGTGGGAGAGTTGGTGAGGTGTCATTTGTAGATGGTTGCTTGTACAAGGTTAATTAACCTTATTGGGATTAAATTAAAGTGGGCATTTTTCTCTCCCTTCTTGGTCTTGCTTTAGCTGAAAATGAGGGAGTAAAGACGAAATTGCTTTGTCCAATGGTTTTTTGCTTCATGTACAAGAGGAAGCCTATTGGCTAACGGCTACTTAGGTAAATCATTTTGACTTCCCTTCTTGAACTCTAGTTTGGTTAGGTTAACCAAATGAACTTTGGTTGGACAAAAAGCAATTATGTTCTCTTCCAATGTTCCTTCTTGACCGAAATTAGAGGGTGAGCAAAGGAATTACATATTTTCCTTAATTCATCGAACAATATCTTTACAAAATTCCCAAAGCAATTTCTAACATTAATTACACTTGCTTTTGGGACATTTATCCCTTATATAAATTTTGGGATATTACACTTTACCTTCTTTTTCACTACGAAGTTTTCAATTTTTTAATCTTTCCTATATTTTGGTTTGTTCTTTTAAAAGACTCATTTCAGACTCTGAACAAAACATCCCTTCCCTTTTTGTCCTGTTCCTCACTATTTGTTAGTTCAATTGTACTATACATATTTATATACTAATACAAAAAACGATAAAAATTCAATTAATATTACTAAGTTAAAATAGTCAATTTATTGTTAGCTCACCTCCCAAGTCAAACAAGGTACCATCAAAATTCCTCACACCTCTCCCCTCCAATCAAACAAAACAAGAAATCATTAAAATCTCGTTCTTTCCCTCCCCTTCCCTTCGTTCCCTCTATATCGACATTTCCCTTCCCTTCCATCCAGCCAAACACATAAGCAAATTTTGGCATTACCATAAGCCGTTTTTTTGTTAAATTTTCTTCATGTAGTCATCCTCAGCAGATTAGGCCCCCCTTCCAGTGCCAAGCTGTATAGCTACTTGAAGAGGATTTCAAGAGTATGGTGCAACAATGTTGGAATCAAGACAATTGGACCAATACTGTCAATTCTTTTACTAAAAAGGCAAATGACTGGAATAGGAGCTCTATTCAAGATAATTGAAGGGGCTGAAAGAGCTAGGATCCATCGTGACAACCGTTATTTAATGCAAACAGAGAAGGAGTTGTGTAATGAATATAATAAAGTTTTGGCTCAAGAACTCTTTTGGTTTCAAAAGTCAAGCTGCAATTGGTTGAAATGGGGAAATAGAAATAGTAAGTATTTTCATGCTTCCACTATTGTAAGAAGGAGAAGAAACCGCATTGATGGGCTAAAAAACTCTGAAGGGGAGTGGATTTTCAACCAATAGGAACTGAAAAATATGGCACTTAACTTCTATCGAGATCAATTCATAATTGAAAATGTTGGTGGCCACAGTCTTTCCACCAGTCGTGGCTTTCCTTATCTTGACGTTGAGGATGCCGCAATGCTCTCAGCTAGTATTAGCAACGAAAAAAAATAAAGAAGGCAGCTTTTTTAATCTTGGAGCTTTCAAGGCATTGGGACAGGATGGGTTATAAGCATTCTTTTAACATGAGCTCTAGTCTAATGTGGGTGACTCCCTTTGACATTGCTTTTATTGCTAAAGCAATTAATTATACTAAGACCAACTACTAACTCAATACAGTGGCAATCTAGGTCATTCTTCCAAAGAGCAATCTATGGTCTTTTCTTAAGGATTGAATATAGGTAATGAACAATACGGTGGAATGGACCTAAACTAAAATGCAAGATACGGATACCCAAATGAAAGATACAAATGACTCTATGACCTATAAGAGAATAAAACTAACTAAAATGAATGCAAATGCAATTAGTGGGGGTTTTTTTTTATGAAAAGAGAATTAAAATCATAAGCAAAATAAATAAACTAATAGCTAAGAAAATCAAATAAGAAAAGGTAACGAAGGTTTTCTTTAAATACAGCGAAGAGAACAACTTAGAATTCATAAGGAATTAACTTTATTAGCCCAAATCAATCAATTAGAACAAATGGAGATCAATGAAACAATGGGATATCAATAGATTTAATCACCAAAATTGAAACATGAGAGACCTTCAAGTTCAATAATATTTAATCCATTAGAAAACTCATAATGAAACAAGCTTTGGCTAATTAAAATGATATTCAATTTACCAAAAGAAATATGACTCTTCTCAGTAAGAATTAGAGAACCAAATTATCACTCAAAATGGTCTCACCATGCTAGCTCAAATCATCAGTCAAGACGCATTCGATATATGAAACATCATGATGCAATATGTTCTTACCTTCTAAATGCATATCCAAATTATGGTTATTTTTTTGTAAAATCTACCTATCATTTTCTCTTTGCAGGTATCTAGCAGGATGAAGATAACATCTAGAAGATTCTACAGAGATGCTCTGTACTGGAGAAAATCCAATCTTTCATATGACTATTCTCACATGGTAGGGCACATGCAACACATCTAAGACTGAGGAGAGGCATTGATTCTACTAAATGCTTTCCTTTTGATTGCGAGCATGATGAAGACTTGATGTATCCACTAAGGGATTGTTCAAATATGGTGGATTGTTGGAAACCTGTGATTCAACCTGAGAAATGGGGCACCTTCAATTCCTTACAAGGAGCAGAGTGTAACACCCCAAATTTTGATTAAGGGCTAATGGGGATTATTGAGAATGTAATTGTGGATTAAAGTTGAATTAATGTGTATTTGTGACAATATTATCTAATATGTCATAATTGATGGAAAATTGATAGAATAAAAATATTGGCTATAAGTTAGTAGTTAATGGGGAAATTAATTACTAACTAAGAGGAAATGAGATGTGTGATTAAATGACTAATGGAATTGGTTAGTGTAACTAAGTGGAGGATTAGTTGTGAGGAGATTGCATGAGAGAGTGACATATGGCATTATTGTGTAAGCATGATGAGAGTTGTTGAGGAAGTCAACCAAGCATAGTCTCATCATTTTTTCTCTCTTCCTTCTCTCCTCCAATTCAACTGAATGAAAAGAGCATGGGAGCCCAATAATCATCATTCATCTCTCTCCACACACTCAACCTCTCTCATTTTTTCTCTCTCCCTCTCTCTTATGCGTATGGGGCAAGGGATGGGTAGAATTTCTTCCTTCATTCCTATCATTTCATCACACTCATCTCTCTCTTATCCCTCCAAGAATTTCGTGCAGTCATTGGAGCTTGAAGAGGAAGAAGAACTTGGGAAATAGGTGAGATTTTGACCCTTCTAATGACCTCTAATGGAAAAACTCCCTTCTTCAATCTTGTTCCTTGTGCTGAGAGCTTCAATTCTATGATTTTAGATTTGCCATTGGTGATGATTTGAGCTCTCAAGGAAATATAGAGTTTGGAGAATCAAAGAACTCCTTGGAGAAAGTTAAAGAGGTGAGTGAGTTGACCATGTTGATATAAGTTTTGTGGTCATTTGGTTAAGTTGTTCCTTGTTCCTTGTGTTGAGAGCTTCAATTCTATGGTTTTAGATTTGTCATTGGTGATGATTTGAGCTCTCAAGGAAATATAGAGTTTGGAGAATCAAAGAACTCTTTGGAGAAAGTTAAAGAGGTGAGTGAGTTGAGCATGTTGATATAAGTTTTGTGGTCATTTGGTTAAGTTGGAATTTCTGGGAATTTAGCCCTATTTTCGAAAATTAGGGTCTTGTGATGTTTGAGTTGTTGTTGTCATGGATATGATGCTTTAAGATATATCTTGGATAGATAGAATTTGATTGAAGCTTAAATGCCAAGTTTGACAATTTTGGGATTTTTGTTGAACATAGGCCAAAAATAGAACATATAGATGGAATAAGAATTTGGTTATTTTGATGTTTCCATTGTGTTCCTTGTGTAAAATTGTGTGGGAGTAGTGTTGGATATGAATTTTGAACCATTGGGAAGTTAGTTTTAAAAGTGGCAAGTCTTGGTTAGTGAAAAAACTCTATTCTGGCAGTGGATTTGCATGGACGTTTTAAAATAGCAAATGGTGTTGAAAAATCCTGAAACTTTCCAGTCCTTAAAGTTCACTTGCCAAGCTTCAAAATGGACATATATTTCATGTCATTTCGATTTTTGAGTTAGGAGTTATGACTGTCCAAAGTTTGATGTTAAATCTGGGAACAATTCTGGAGCAGTGTGGACATTTCTTAAATTCTGCATTTGTGTGGTGATTTTTGGTAATGGTCCATATTTTTTTAGTAAAGAGAACTTAAATAGCTTTCAATGGGTTTTAGGATCACCTCATTTCAATTTTTCTAGAATTAGTTATGATTTTTCAAAGTTTAGCCAAGAAACAGAATTTTCCTGGCCGCAGCCAGAAACCTTCTGTGTTGTTTCTGGCCGCAGCCAGAAAATTCTTGGCTGCAGTCAGAAACTTTCTGTGCTGTTTCTGGCCACAACCAGAGGTTTCTTGGCTGTAGCCAACCCCTGTTTTCAGCACCGTATGATTTTGAAAAGTGGTTTCTAATCTAGTACTTCCCAATCCTTGTAGGCTATTGTTAGAGACTTTCATATCTACTTAAGGGACTTTAATGGTAACCAAAACTAAATGTTTTGAAGTCGATTGAGTATTGGAATAAGTGATAACATGTCGTCCTTAATTATGACTATAGGGTTTGATATTTGCCTGGAACGTAGAAGGCCTATGCCTGAACAAGGATGGAAAAAATAAGGTAGTGACACTTTATCCTATATCATGTATATTGCATTGCTTGTATGCATTAATCATTGAATACAATGAAGGGAACATGGCGTAAGCCCGATCTCGAATATAGATACAGTGAGGGGACGTGGCGAAAGCCCGGCTTTGAATACAGATATAGTGAGGAGACGTGGTGAAAGCCCGACCTTGTATACAGTGAAGGGGACGTGGCAGTGTGCCCGGCCTCGAATATTGATTGCTGCATTGTGATATATGTTTACTTGCTTTGTTTAATATGCATCATATACGTAAACTGTTGCTACTGGGATTCTCTAGAATCTCATTCTTTCCAAATAACATTTTTAGATAGGGCAAGTGGATCGAAGAAGAAGCAAGTGAGCAAGGACGATTAGGACTGTCGGCGGTAGTCTTAGTTAGATATTTTGGTTTATACTGAACTGGTTATCATTTTGGGATAAATGTACCTATTGAATAGATCATAGCATGATAGTTTTGTGTAATCCCCGATATGAATACTGAGATAGGCAATGATACCTTGTATAAACCTTTGGATTAATGCTATTATCCCTGGTGTATGTCGGGAATTGTGTTGATACTCTGATATTATATATGTGACTGACCGAACAGGTCTATTGTTTTTACTTTGAAATGAATGGAGATCTATTTATACAAGTGTTGAAAAAAAAATTTTAATTATCCCAGATCTCTCATTCAATTATTAAACGTGTTTAAACGCTAATTGTAGTCTTTATCGAGGTGGGGGTTACACAGAGTGGGTCAAATGGAACCTTACTCATACGGCAAGACTTAGTTACACAAGAAATAAGGGAAGAGGTTGAGGGGGTGTTGGGAGTGAGGGCAGCCCATGAACCTGGAAAGTACTTAGGTCTAACTCTACTATGGGGAAGGTCTAAGAGTGCAGCTTTAGCCTTTGTTAAAGACAAGATTAGTAAAAAGATGCAAGGGTGGAAGCAAAATCTTTTGACATTTGCTGGAAGAGAAGGTTTAATAAAAGTTGTGGCTAATTTGATCCCAGTTTATCCAATGACAAGTTTCTTGTTTCCTGGAAGGAGTTGCAAGGAAATTGATAGCTTGATTTGTGATTTTTGGTGGGGACAAAAGGAGCAGGAGGGAAGGAGTATCCATTGGAAGAAATGGAGTATAATGTCCAGTGCTAAGAAAACTGGTGGTATGGGGTTTAGAAGTTTCCAAGCTTTTAATAAAGCTTTATTGGCCAAGACAGCTTGGAGAATAATGCAAAATCCGGATAAGTTGTTTTGCAGGATTTTAAAAGGCATTTATTTTCCAAAAAGTAGCTTTATGGAAGCTGACAAAGGAGGCAGGGTAACTTGGTGCTAGACAAGTATTTTGGAGGGAAGGGAGTTGCTGAAGAAGGAACTGTTTTGGAAGATGGGGAATGGGAATGATATTAAGATTTGGCGGGATAGATGAATTCCAGGTTTAAAGGATGATAAACTAACCTATGTCCCTTCAAATGATCAAGAGCAAAGTATGTCAGTTAAATTACTTATCAGAGAAGGTAGGTGGGATTTGAGTGGCATAGCAGACAAGATTTCTGATGAAGAGAAAATGAGGATTTTGCATATTGATGTTGGAGATGTAGAGAGAAGAGATAAAGCAATATGGTTGAAATGTAGAGATGGAAAATGCACCATCAAATCTGGTTATCATGTAGCCAGGGGAAGAAGAATCTAGTTTGAATTTGGATCCAGCTACGTCATATCAGACTCCAAATTAGCTTTGGCAATGTATATGGCGTTTACATATTCCTCCATAAATTAAACATTTCCTTTGGAGAATGCTTAATGGAGCTCTGGCAACTAAAGAGGCTTTGAAGAAAAGGTGGGCTTAGGATGATGGGTGTCCAGTCTGTGGGAATGAAGTGGAAACAACTGAGCATATGATTTTAACTGGTCCATGGGCTAGTAGATGTTGGTTTGGCAGTTCTCTTGCTCTGATATGTCACAGAGATCAAGCAAGGAACATTAGGAAGTGGTGTGAAGAGGTGTTCCTGAATAAAAGTATTAATGAAGAAGGGAAAGCTCTTGTGGCTGCAATATGTTGGGGAATTGGGAAGGGGAGGTGTGAATGGGTGTTTAATGCAGTAAAAGTTGATGCTGAAAAAGTCATAGCAGTGTCTTCCATGCTGGTGACAGAGGTATGGAAAGCCAAAGAATCAAGTTCTGGTAAAGGAAGGGAGGATGGGAGGAATGAAGGGGAGAAGAAGGAAGTCTGAGAGCACCTGATGTAGGAAATTTCAAGATTAATAATGATCGTGCCTTTCTGAAGTGTGACAAAAGTTGTAAACAAGGTGGAATGGCAAAGTGCAGATCAGATACACTGGCAGGGGTCCTACTGTGTTTGTCTGTGTTGTTTTTTGTAGTTTACTTTCATAGTGGATATGCATAGGTGTTATTTCTTACTTTCTATTGAATTTGTGAGTGTAATATGTTTTTGAATATTAATAAAATTGACTCTTTTCAGTTAAAAAATAAATAAATAGACTAATCGATACATACTAAATATAAATGCAGGATTTGCTGAATTTTCATGAGAAGCGAATCACAACTTGAGAAAGCACAGAAAAAGCATAAATCATATACACACAAAAGCATATGAAAGAAATAATATGGCAATGATATGCAGAGATACGCAACAGAAACATAAAAAGACTAATATCATGTATGACAGGCTTAACAAAAAACTCTATGCTCTGATTTCAACTTGAGCTTTTTCCGGCTTAAAATTGGAGCCTGATCAGTTAACTCAAATTTGAATAAATTAAGGAAATATCACACCGCGCTTTATATTGTTTACATTTGAGCCATGCTTAATAGAGTTGGGCCAAATCCACAAAATGGAGTTTCATGACGTGGTTGTCACCGACTAATCATCAGCTTTGGCCCGTTACACTTAATCTTTTAAGCCTCAGGGCTTCATTTTACAATCATCAAAGGTACCTACTTTGTATATTAAACTTGGCTGAAGGTGCGTGTAAGTATTTTTTAAAGTGTATCTAACATCTTAAATTATTTTTTAATATATCTAAGATCTTGAAATATTTTTTAGATGTATCTAGTACCCTAAAATATTTTTTGTACCTAAGAGTTGGATGCACTAAAAAATATTTTAGGGTGTTAGACGCACCTAAAAATATTATAGGGTTGTAGATGCAGCAAAAAATACTTTAAGATGTTGGACACACTTAAAAAATATTTCAAAATGCTAGATGCACAATAAAATATTTCATAATGTTAGATGCATTACAAAATATTACAAAGTTCTAGTTGCATCAAAAAATACTTTAAGATGCTAGACACACTTAAAAAATATTTCAAAACGCTACATGCATTACAAAATATTTCAATGTTGGATGCACTATAAAATATTTTAGGATGCCAGATACATTATAAAATACTTTAGAGTGTTGAATGCTCCTTAATCCATTGAACTTTCTAAACTCTCTTACCTCAAGTGAAAATTTTAGTTATCTACTGAAGTGGAAAAAAA
Source organism: Inga oerstediana (assembly GCA_963210345.1). Taxonomy (NCBI): domain Eukaryota; kingdom Viridiplantae; phylum Streptophyta; class Magnoliopsida; order Fabales; family Fabaceae; genus Inga; species Inga oerstediana. Next base: position 37,676,116 of record OY723406.1, read on the forward strand.
GTTATCTGCTGCGTGATGTAATAAGGATCATGCTTAGTAGGTTTATTTAGTTGTAAATGTGAAATTTCCTCTTATAAAAAAGATTAGATAATAGTTTTTAAAGAATAACAAGAAAATTAAGAATGATAACACTGAAGGAAATACTTGTACTAATAAATTAACAATTGCAAGTAGAAATAAAAGGAAAGGAGAGAACTTATATATTTATTCAAGACTCGAGAGCGAACACTAAAATCTTATCCACACGCAGTAATGAGATGTTAAGAAATTAATAATTAATTTTTAAAAACTATGATGTATAATTTGGATTTAGAAATATTGTTTTAAATTTCAGTTTTTATTTTAATATTACAGTAAGTTTAACAGGCCAACGCACCGAACTCACGGGCTGATCTGTTTAACTCAATTAAATGAACTGGGTTCCTAAAATTATATTTAAAAAATAAAATAATTTTGCATGTACATTTTTTTTGCCAATAATTTTGCATGTACATATATTCTTAATTTTTAATTACCTTTGTATTATTTTCTCTCAATTAAATCTTTTAATTTTGCTTTGTTAACACCGTTAATCTATATAACTTTACTCATTTAGTGTTGTTAGCCTTTTTACAGTAGCTGCTAAAAGAGTAAAATTAAAAAATTTAATTAAGAGAGAAAAATGTATAGACACCAAGTTAAAATTAAAGAGAAAGACATAGCTACCTGAAAAATGGTTTTCAAAAAAATAAACATTGTTTTAAAGCAAGTTTCAGCACAACTTACCAATTTTGCAGGTTAAATAGGTCAACGAATCAGCTTTTAACTCCTGCGATTCTAGCAAATAATTTCCTCCGTATCCTTTTATAAGTTTTAAATCTGTGAATGAGTATATTCCAAATTATATAAGTTTCATTTTAAGTTTTTATAAACATTTATTAATTTTTTTCAACTTTACTCCTTGGTAAATACTTCTCTCACTTATCCTTTTTACATATAAAGATGTAATTAAAAAAATAATATTTATTTATTTTATTTAACTAATTTTAAGTTGGGAGAATTCTAAAAACATACTATTTGAACTTTAAAATCCCGTTGACAAAAAGGGTAATGAGATTGATAAAAACAGTAATGAGATTGACAACGTAAGTTCTTGTCAAATTACTAATTTAAGTTTTTAAAGTTCAAATGATATTTTTCTGAAATTTTCCCTTTTAAGTTTTTACTATTCTTTTATTAGCGTTATTTAAATCTTATAATAATGGGGAAGGAGTGTTCCCACTATTCCATCTCTTCATTTAATTTCTTCAATGACTTTTAATTGTTGAGATTTTATATTATATTAAAAATATTTTTATAATATTAAATATTAAATGATAGTGATATTTTTATAAAATAAATTTTAATTATTAAAAATCAACCTAACGATAAAAAAATAAAGTAGAGAGAAAGGTGGACTGTCTATTGGGGGGTTTTGGTGGTTTTGGAGTCATGGAGACTGTCTATTCCCGAAGCGTGTAGCGCATGGGAAGAGGGAAGAGGGAAGAGGGACCACACGCGTTTGGGGTTATTTATTCGCGAGGAAGTGTGAATTGACCCACACGCGGTTTCTTCCACATGCGATAAGCCTGTGCCTCCTATGTTAGTTGTCCGTGAAAACTGAAAACAACCCAAGCATGCCATTTGGTTGTATTATGATATGATACTACGCAGAAAATAATAAATGGTAGATTGTGATGTGAGGGGGAAATAAAAAGAAATTAGAATTTATGTGAATAAATGAAAGGGAGTCATACTCCCCCTTTCTTTTTGTCATTCTGTGTTTACTATTTATTATCAGACCATCGATAATTTAAATATATCAATTTTTACTAACGTATCCGAATAAAAAAAAATTTGGCAGTTCATATTTTATTTTTTTATATTTTAAGTTTATATATTATTAATTAAACAATATATTTTTGTTTAAATTCTATTGTGAAAAAAATGGAAATGTGCATGGCGGAGGAGATTGTTGACCGTGACAGTACTTTTAGAACACAAAAATTTAAATATTGTTGTAATTTAAGACATTAGAATGACCCCAATGGTTGATTTAAGCGGGTTGACTCTCTGTTTATGAGCTGAGCCGGTTGACTCACTGTTTAACCTACTTGATGAGTTGGGTTTCGATTTTTAACCCACCAAATTAAGGTGCACTAAATTAGTTCGTTTAATCAACAATCTGTGAAGAGTTTTCTCATTTAAGTATTTTGTTGGGATAATCTAATAATAAATCCCAAATATATTGTATATGAAAGAGCAACAATGGAAGACTTGATAAAATGCCTCCAGCCAAAGTGATTCTACATTTAGTATCTCAACACCTGGAAATAGTAGAGAACAAGAAAGTGTTATAATTATAATAGAATAGAATAAGTCAAGACTTCTTCTAACGGGAAGATGAAGCACAATGATGGTCTAAGAATAGCCGTTACTTGTCAAGAAACCCTTAAGGAGCAAGTAAATGAGTTTTCCACTTTCTGCTCTAAGATCTAGCTTAGATTATTTACAACCTTCTATAAAGGCTTGTAACAGCTTTACTGGCGAGACAAATGACCTTAAACCAATCTTTATCTAAATTACTTTGCGGGACATTATTAGGAGATATTTTATCCAAAATATATTAAACTAATAATATTTAAAGTAATCCTCTAATATTCAGAAAAACTTTATAATATCTAGAATATTCATTTGATCAAAATAATCAATTAGTATATCCTTTATATGATCAATATGTGTATATATATATAGATATAATATGAACAAACAAAAGAATAAAATATTATCATTTTAATATAATATCTAACTCTCTTCCACTTGGCCTACAACCTAACGTCATTTGGTAAGTACGATTCATTTAAGCAATACTATAGGAATCATTGTGGTAAGTCCTCTTTGATCAAGTATGACCTTTCATGTATTACAAGTAGTATCCTTACTTAATGGGTTGAAACTTAATAAATAAACCCAAAACGTTTATTCGGTTCCAACTTAAATATTTGCTAAAATCTTATAATTTAAGTACCAATAATTGAGTCAACAAACTTCAACTTGAATTTCATCACTTAAATAATGTCTCATCTAGATCACTAAATGTGATATATCCCTGATGAGATATTTGATCTTTTTGATTCCTCTAAAAGCATGCTCTTTATTAAAGGATATATGCTTTATGTGTTCATGACCCATTTGACTCTATAGTCATACAATACCCTTAATTGGTTTGAATTAATTTAATAATTCCAAAACCTTATGATGAAATTCTTTAATTGGCAATCTTATAACTTGCCTCCAAAAATGACTATATCAAGCAATTCATATTAAAACTAAGCAATTAGTTACTGCTTAACAATCTTATGCCCCTCCATGATACAACTTATTCAGGAAGTGTAAAGATATCATAGTGCTAACTCTTTTATAGTTAACGCATCTTACAAAACTAAACAAGCTAATCATTTTACAATGTATGAAGCATGAAACTTAATGTATATTTAGTAATGTACCACATAACTTATAGCTATTCAGTTATTCTTCAAAGCGACAATCCTCCTAAAATTCATTTGCAATGACATTACCGATTTGTGCGCACATTTAAGCAAGCCTACACCTTGGAAATTGAATTAGAATGAATAAGATGATATTAGAGACATATGGACAATCTAATCATGTTCTCATAATAGATGTTACTCTCAACAACCACTATTATCCATGAATGTTCAAATGTTTGTGATCGTCAGTTACTCATGATATTTGAGAATAATCTCTTCATACATTCCAAAAGAATACCACACCTAACACGGTTATATCACAACTTTGAACAATGGTGACTTAATCATTTATAACACCTTAAGTCAAAATGCATAAAATATAAATGAATCATCATTTTGTACTATATATATAGATGACTTAACTCCCACTAATCCAGTGATATAATAAAACTTATGATGCTCTCAACATGGTCCTGTATGTAATCACATCATGATACCGTAACTATCATTATTGTGAGATTTGCTCATGACAAAATGAACTCCTAATTTTGTTGATTAAATCCTTTTTATTATTTATGTGACAATCTCTACTAATTCACACATATATCTCTTCTTATATCCAAAATAGAAAGATACCAATGACATCCCAAATCAAGATAGATATTTAACTACCATGAAAATATGGAAGGAATCGCACATGAATAAAGAAGGAAATACTTCATTAAGTCAATTCATTCTTCATAGAGAAGTTACAGCAAACAACTTTATTTGTGTTACTTAACATTGCATACTAGCAACTTTACAATAACTTATGTTGTTGCTCACCTTATCATGAATCAATGCCTTCATTTGGAATTTATGATCACTCTCAATATTTATGTTCTAATCAAATTTCTTGAAGTATATTACATAGTCATCATAAATTGCCAAATTTTAATCACCATTGGTTTTAACTCAATCTATTGATAGATTGAAGCTCAACAAGGTGAGTCCCATGTAAAATCAATTTTCTACAAAAATTAGAGGTGACAATCCTCTATATGTGATAACTCACAATGAGTTTGATTACTCTCACTAATTTTGGCATTCCTAAATAATCCGCATTTCAAAACACTACACAAAACTATAAAATAAAATGGATGGCTCACTTAAATTCCTAAAACATCTATGCATTTTCACCAAAATATGCAATCACGATCTCTTAGAATATTATCCTTCCATACTCTTTCTTTTATAAGATAATTCTATGTAAGAATATATTTTAAACTGAGCTTCCAACCTTTGAGATTTCAAGAGGATTTAAATTTAATTGTAATCTCATCTAAAATATACATAATTATCTTTAGTGTGTCCTTCAAGAGGAAAACAATATCATGCAAAATGTCTATTAACATTATGTTTCTTCTTGCAACGATTCCACCTATATTAGGTGAGTTCAAGTATGAAGAAACTTTATATATAGACTAAGTTCCAGTCCATTAATGATATACTTATTATGCCACTCATCTCTTCCAACTAATTTCACTGTATTAATATGTTTATAAGATTAACCACCCAATTTTGCTTTATATACTCCAAATACGTCAAATGACACTACTCAATTATAAAGCAAATAGAATTTGGGTATTATGAACGATCAACTATAAAGAGAGATGAATTATTTCACCAATTAAAACACAATTAATGGTAAGTGCATATTCATTACTGCCTCCAATCAAGCCTTTTAACTATAAGCATATTATTCTCTATATACCTATTACTTTATGGCTTTGGAGCTGGTGGCTTGGTATGTAATATCCTAAATCGCGATTAAGGGCTAATAACTTCAAAGTGATGTAATTGATGTTAATTAAGCATTTTTGACGTATGTGATGTAAAATATGTTTGTTGATGGTTTAGTAGGCATTGTGATAATCAGGGGCAAAACGGTAAATTTACCTATCAGTTGGTCAGTTACCGAAGAGGAGACTCATTGGTAACTTGAAGATCAACGGTTGAGATTAAAAGTCAAAGGAATCAATGGTTAGAATTTAACCATGGGGTGGAATCCTATGCAAATGAAAACATGTGAAATCAAAGGGGAGGAACAAGATTGTGACAAGTGTCATCATGAGGACCCTTGAATCAAAGTTAATATTTCAAACTCATTTTTCTCTTCCCTCTCTCCTCTTAGTCGGTTGTTGTATGGGAAAAAGAAAAGAATGTGATCATCAATATCATTATCTCATCTCTCTCCTCATTCTCCATTTCCGATGAGCTTGGACAAGAAAGAGAAAGGAAGGGTTTGTAATCTAGGTAGGTAAATAACTTCACATGCTCAAACACTCTTTATTAATATTGTTCAAGAAGTTGAGAGCTTGACTTCTATGTTTTCAGAATTTTTAAAAGTGGTGATTTGGTGTTTGCTCAAATTTGAAAGTTGGAGAAACAAAGATTTGATCTTACCAAGTGAAAGAGGTAATGATTTGATGTATTTTAATGGTTGTGTTTTGAATATTGGTTAAGTTTTGTAAATTCTGGAATTTTGCCTTGAATATTGGTATTAAATGAAAGTGGGAATTGGAAGGACTGTTACTGTTCAATTGGTAGCTTGTGGTATTTTGAGTTGGTTGGAATTGATTTAGAAGTAAGAAATGAAAGTGTTAATGATTGAGTTGTTGAGTGGAATGTGGAGATTTAAGGACAAATTGTATTTGGGGTATGATTTTAGATATTTTGAGGTTACCAATAGGTTCTATATGGAATTTTAGTTGAGAATGAGCTTTGGTGCAAGTGTAGAATCTATTGAGATCAGTTTAGGTCACTTTGGAAAACCATACTAGTTGCTGCGTTTCTGGCTTCTGATGCGTATCACTCGAGTGAGGGATGAGCTCACTCGAGTGTATCAGTAGATTTCTGTTTTCTTTGGGTTTCTCAGTGGTGTTTTCGAGTAGAAGGGCGAGAGCACACTTCCTGACTTGCGAGTGAGATATGATCCCACTCGAGTGAGCATGGGCATGCTCGAGTGAGGGAGTAAGTTTAAGACATGAGAGTTTATGGTTACTCTCGGGTAGTCACTCGTTGAGCCTCACTTTTTGGTGCTCGATTGCACATGAGGTCATCGCTCGAGTGCAGCTTCTTGTGCTCGAGTGAGTGTGAGAGATATTTTGAGGTTTGCTCTCGAGCAAACACTTTCTGTGTTGCACTCGCTGGGACTCGAGCACGGGTGAGAGCAACACTCGAGTGAGACCTTCTTCACTCGAATGAGGTAGCCCAAAATCTGTGTGCTTTACCCGAAAAAGGTATATTCAGGGTAGTTTTTCTCAACCCTTTGGGGATATGTTTAGACCTATAATAGCACCCTAAAGAGTTTAAATGATAACCAACATAAAGTACTACGAAATTGGAAAACTTGGAAAAGAGATTGACGGATTGTCTCTGATTTGGTTTATAGGATTTGATATTTGCCGCCCTCGAGAGCCCACGGTGCAGAAGAACGTCAGAAAGGAACAAGGTAGTGGCTCTTTCTCTTATACTATGTGTGAAACATTATATGTATGTTTGTCATGCATTGAGAATACATTGTGATACTTTGTAAATACATAGAGATCACAGCGAAAGCTGACGCATAGTGATACTTTGTGTATACATAGAGATCGCAGTAAAAACTGATGCATAGAGTTTACAGCCATGAGTGCTGTTGTTTGTGGTGTGAGCCATGATACGTTGTGATGCTGCTTAACATGATCATATATGCTATGTGTTTGTGCATTGTATGAGTGACTTGTTACTACTGGGATTCTCTTGAATCTCATTCTTTCCAATGACTAACATTTCAGATAGGGCTAGTGGCGCTAAAGAGAAGCGGGCAACCCGGAGCGATTAGGACCCTACGGGGTATATTTGATTTTGGAATGTTGATTATCTACTTTTAAACTTGGGATTACTATATATTTTGAGGTGTAGATATTACTTTTGATTTTGGGTTATGTAATCCCCTAGTGGAGTCTTATGAAACCTCAGATTATATATGTATAGAACCCGGGAGTTGCCGAGGATTTAGTTATCTACTCTGATATGTGTAAATGTAAAAGTAACTGCACATGTAATTATATTTGAGTTTTGAAATCGAGACCAGGATAGGGAAGAGTTTTGAAAGATTTTTTGAAAATCCTACTATAAGGTAGGAATTTGAAATGAGTTTAAATTATCCGGCGGTTTCTGATCCAATTTAATTATGTAATATTGAATTATAATTACATGCTTAAAGTTAGGGGGTTACATGGTAGCTCTAATTTAGAGTCTTATTCTTTTTCAAGTAAGAGCAAAACTTATATATACATATTTTCAATGAATACCTAATATCTATGCATGTACTTGAGAAAAGGAGCAATTGCTCATGAAATAATAAATTAAGAATCTCTTCCACTAAAATTAATAGAGGCATCTAACCCTATTATGGAGAATCATTTTATAGTCAACAAAATAATGCAATAATAGTTATGAGAATTTCTAAATTCATCCTTTAGCCTATAAAACATCCTTGACTTAGCTCTATCCCTATGTTCCCGTGATAACCAGCTCTTAATTGAGCTTAATTTAATGAGACAATTACATTTTATAATGTTATCTCACCTCTTATGCTAGTATCATTTAGTACTAGAACTTTCTTGATGCCAAATTTGATGAAAAAGTTACATTTTATCTCCTTCTAGACTTAACAATTAAATATAAAAATCATGCTACAAGGTCAAAGTAAAACCTAATCATGCTTACAAAACAACTATAAGAGGCAAAGAAAAAACCATCACAAACAAGTGTATGTTTACCAATGTAAATCATACAATTATAAAGTTGTATCACTAAGGTCTATATGTGGGCAAAAGCATTAGCATAGCATGAATTTATCTCGAATTGATGAATCTAGAATGCAGTTATATTTTATAATACTTGTGGGCTTTTTAAAAAATATAATGCCATTTTATTCTACCCTAATTAAATATCCAATTATAATTATATACTTGTGGGCAAAGACTAATTATAACTATATATTTAATTATAATTGGCATTCTATAATACAATATGTGATTAAAAATGTGCATGTAATAAAATTGAGGATGATGTGGCTACTCCCCAAGAAACAAGCATGCTAATCACGAGTATCATCTGCATTTAAAACAAAAATATACACCAATAACCTAATGAGAATTTAAACAATTAATTTAATCAACAAGAGTGACTAAACAACTGAAATTCTCTCACTTTGATTAAATTAATTAATCACTTATTGGAGTTAATGTTTTACAAAATCTATAAGCAATTATTTATACATGCAACATTGAGGATATTGTGGCTACTCCTTAATATGCATGCTAATCACAAATATCAAATATGTGCACTTAAATTCCAAATATGCACAAATATTTAATGAGAATTTAATTGACTAATTTAGTTAACAAAATGTGACCAAATAATCATCATAAATAAATTCTTCCACTATTTTGTGCATTCAAATTAAATATAATATATGTACATCTTAATGGAGGGAATAACTAATTAATTTGATCAACAAAAATTAACCTTCCCATTGATTTATGTATCCAAAAAATTGTTTAAGAAATCCTTTTCAGCATATTTCAATTCAAATATAATTTTGCAAAATTTAAACAATTGAAAAATTGTCCAAAATTAATTACACTAATATTGAGGTAGTTAAATGATATACTAAAATAAATTTTCAAATTATCATAATGTGGAAATAGAAAAAACTAATTTTCCTATATCTAAACAATAAATATTGAACATAAAATAAGCATTCAAATATTTGATTAAACCATTCATGGGATGAAACAAAAATTAAAGCCAAACAATTAATCAACTATTTAATTTCTTGAAAATAAGGGAAATTCTAAAGAAATGGGCACAAAATGAAGTTAAGGAAACTTTATTGAACTAAAAATAATATAAGGAAACCAAACTTGAAGGCCTCAATATCAATAACCTAATATTTTGAACAATAACGATTAATTCCTTTATAACTCATTTTATTCACATAGTTAATAATTTAATTCTAATTAATATATTATTACGTTATTGTTTCCTTTTAGGCATGTTTGAAATATGTGGAGATATTTGATACGAATGAAAATATGATTTATTATACTTTGTCTTTTAATTATAATTATATTTATTGGTGATTAAATATAATTGTCATGACGATTGTATTCATGATGGGTTGGAGTAAGGAGGGATTTGTTTGATGAGATCTTTTACCATGTGGTATGTCATTACTCGGTGTATAATGTATGGCACTTGTCAGGGCCCCTTCTTCCATGTTTTCTTTTGGTCGAGATTACATTGGAGTTATGGAACATGTGACCCCTCCTTAGTTTTGTTCTTTTAAAGAGGGGAGTCATATACAAACTTAAGCTCTACACCCTTGGCCGGTTGTGTCTTAAAAACTGGTAAGCTTAGGACAATTCAGTCAAATGGATGAGTTTGTGTTGGACTATGTGTAGCATATGGCTCTAATCAACAGAATGGATGGTGATATATGGGAGGTTGCATCTTGCATATTACATAATTGTATATTATATGTTGTGATGAAAACATAGATTCGCATAATGATGATTAAATTTGCAATTATTTTATATGAGGATTATGGTACATGCAAATATATATGTAATCAATTCTTTATTTTAAATCATATGTGGTTTGCTTATGCACAGTAGAAACTTTCAGTAGTTACTAAGACATGAAATCTCATCCCTGATATTAATATTTTTTAAGTGATTGTTCTAGTAGAGCCTTGAAGGCTCTCTTGTGCTTCTGGAGTACATGTTATGTTATTTTCATTTACCATGACCCTAAGACCTTCGTATTTTATTTTATTTATTGAGATATTTTAAGGATTTAGCTTGACACTATGATGTGAGTTTTATTTGAACTGATTATGTATTTCGATGATTTGGAGGTTAAACATCTTTATTGGCGATTTTTGAAACATTTTGAAATATTTTCATTAAGTATTTGGTTGTTTGGTTTCCTCAATTTTTTTTATAAATAAAATTGAGTCCTTTTAGAAGTTTGGTTTTTATTCGTGAGCATTGTCACAATTGGTTTGATTTGAACATGAAAAGGATTGAATTTGATTAGGATTTGATTATATTTTTGTTTAGTGTTGTTAGTAAATAGGTAAAGGTTTGGCTAGGTACTTTATTTTAGGATGTCAAAGAACCTATGAGGAATTTGAGCCTAATTATTTGTTCTTTTAAGAGGGAGTGCACTTATTGTGACTCCATCTCTAGAACTTGTGTTGACTCTCTTTTGAAGTGAAAAATTTCCTTTGCATACATAAAGATGATTTAGGTATTCATTTTTATCCATTACTCTAGTAAATGCTAAGTGAGATTAAAAAAAAAGAAAAGATTGAAGGGACTAAAAATAAGAGAGAAGAAATAAGAACAAGATCAACAACTCCAGTGACATTTCTAGACTTGACTTAGTGACCAAGGGCACTTCGTCATCAATGTTGGCACTTAGTCATCAATGTTAGCACTTGCGTCAAACGGTTAACTCAAAGAGGGTTATGAGTTGGGTTGAAAGCCTCTTGAGGTACCTGTTGGAGTAATTGAGTAACTGATGTTGCATTACCCATTTCTTTTCTTTTTTTTTAGCAAAGCATTACCCATGTTCAAGGTTACGTAAAAAAGGGACCTACAACTGCTCAAGATGAAAAAAAGAAAAAAAAGGTATAAATGTCCTTTCATTCTATATGTCTTTCATTGAATTTTTTGGCACTAACTAAAGTATTCATCTATTATCAAAATTCTTTTGATTTGTGTATGCAATGGGATAATATAGTGGATATTGAGATGAGACACAAGTTTATAGTAGATGGGTTGCAATAAGTGGAACTGAGTGAAACACGAGCCATTAAATATCTTAAGAGATGAGTGTAAACACTTTACTTGTGAGGGGTATTCTATTATGATTTATCTTTGTTGGACTTTGGGTCCAAGTCTGCCCTTGATAGGCCAGACTATTTGATTAAGGACATAAGTTGCCTTATCAAATAATTAATCAATCAACATAGATTGTGCTTAGTAAATAAGTAGGCAATTAATTGTGGGATTATGATTGAGAAACAAATCTCCATGATTGAGGAATCGATTGAGAATCAATCGAATTAAATCACCAACTTAGAGAGCAAGAAAAGGGTGCACACACTGCCTAATTAGTGGTCACTCTGATCACTATAAATAGGGTATGCCTCTAGCATTGCAAAACACCCTTGCCATTGAGCTTTCTAGCAATCCCCTCTAATCTACCATCTTGCTTGTTCTGGTGCACCGCTGTGCAAACCCTGATTAGGCTCTTGTAGTCTAATCCTTGCGTGGGCTCCCAAACCCGGATCCGACTCTACCGGTACGCGTTTCTACTCTACTGCTTAATGTTTATTATTCTTTCATTGGCATCAGAGCCTGTTTGATCCCGTGACTGTATTCGATATGTGTTTCTGCCATAATTTTTTTTATATGCATATATATCAGAATGAGTTCTCGCCTGCGTATATGTATATATAAATTTTTCTGTTTGCACATGCTCATATATTTTTCTTTATTCCGCTGCTACTCTGTGTAACTGCATGTCCGTGATGCATGCATTTGAATATATGAACGTGTGCCTCTCACTCTTCGTCTCTCTCTCCTCTGTTACATTTTTTTCTTTCATTCCCATTTCTGCATCACATGTACTCAAATGATCATGCGCTGCATTTTCACTTGTATTCATAAGCATGATACTATTTCTTGAAGCATGCACTTAGTTCTCAAAGATTGAAACTATGCTTTCTCTCTCTTCTCGTTGTCTCTGTAAATATCGTTAATGGTTCTGGAATCTGTGTGAATCCGAAAAACAGAAACTTGAACATATAAATAAGTGCATGAGATCATAAAACGTAAGAAGAAAGGGAAGGACCATGCTTTCTGTGTGAAACCGACGATAACCGACAAGCTTCAAGAATTGGGTCTTCGAAAACGTAAGCCTTTGTGTGAAAAGAGGTGATGAATGTGAAGTACTCGAGGAGACGATTCCAACAGCACCGGAATCACTTGAAACGGAGGTCGGAAGAGGGAGATATAGGGGGAAGAAGCCAGGCGGGTCACGACGGATCCGCCGGAGCTCCGGCCGGGTCTCGTAGAAGAAGACGACCCAGGGGGGCCAAAACGGTGTCGTTTTGGCCAGCCCCCCAAAACACACCATTTCACTAAGTGAAATGGCGGCGTTTTAGGCACTGGCCAAAACGATGTCGTTTCGGCTAGTGGGGACGCTGCGTTTCAATTAAGTGAAACACAGCGTTTCGGGTCAAGGGACCCGAAACTCAATTCAAAGGACATTGGGCCGGTCCAACCGACCCGGACCCGCCCAACCCATTTTCCAAAAAAAAAATTTTTTTTTAATTCATTTAAAAAAGATTTCCTCTCTTCCCTTGACAGCGCGCCTTTGTGGCGCGTGGGACCCACCCCAAGGCCATATGGGCCAATCAAGGACATCATCAGACTCAGTACACCGAGACAAGTCCAGTGGTTTTGACATTGTGTCAAAATGAGGTCCCTAAGGTGGCGCATAAGTGACACGCACCACCACCCAAGAGTGGAACTTCCCAGTTTCCTATTTTTAAATGAATTTTTTAAACCAGAAACCTTTTGGTGGCGCGTGGGGGCACGTGCAGGGGAATTTTTGAAATTTGTTTGCCCTAAAAATTTGTAAATTCATGTTCTTTAGATTGATATATTATTTGTCTATTTTTGGAAATTATTCAGAACATTTTATATACGTTTTTGACCCTAAACTATTTAAAATAAGTTCTAAAAATTGTTTTTCTTTGTAATGAATGATTATTGGTCAGATATGGCTAGTATACACACTGACCAATCCTTTGATGGGGCTCCCCCTGAATATTCTCCGGCTTCTGATGATAAACAAGAGGTAAAGACCTCAAGTGGAATTGGTAGCACCAACAATAAGGGTCCCCCTGTGTCACAACAAGACTCTAACACACTTGACGAGGTGAAGCAAGAAGAGAAAGCAAAGTTCAAATTCGATGAGTTCGAAGAGGAGGAGGTCGATAGACCAAGAACTAGTGCTCTAATCAAATCTCTTGTTGAAAAAGACGTTGATAAATATGTTCAAATCAAAAGCGTCTATGGGGTCATTTGTGGATATGGTAGGCAAGTCACTAATGCTAGTGACGCTGAGTTCTACGTAAAAGCTATGGTGGAATACCATGAGCAAGTTGTTAGATCTCATGTTTTGATGATAACAAAAGAATGGTTTGAAAAGGAAATATTTAAATAATCAAGTTTGAACTAAGTAATGACAGGAATAAGCTTACTTGAAGTAAGCATGGAAGTAATGAAGATTGGACAAGAGAGAATGCTAAGGAAGTTGATCTGCAGCACATTGTCTAAAGCATTACTCGAGGAGCTACTCGAGTAATGACCCAAAACTTGAAGTAACAGAGCAGAACTTCCAGTTACCTGCCAACATTACTCGAGGAGCTACTCGAGTAACCAGGTAAAAATTCAAGGTTGCTCTCGGCCTGCTAATGATACTCGAGGCGGTACTCGAGTATTCATAAGAAAACTTCCAGTTGCCTTGGAGTTAGCAAAATGTTACTCGAGGAGCTACTCGAGTAACCGTATGTGCCTCTCGGCATTTTGTACCACTGCTAATGTTACTCGAGGAGCTACTCGAGTAACCAGATCAGAAACTTCCAGTCAGACTTCAGGTTTTCCATGTTACTCGAGGAGCTACTCGAGTAACCGTGTATTTGAAAATGTGTAACTCTCGGCACTTTGTACCACTGCCAATGTTACTCGAGGAGGTACTCGAGTAATAGCCTGAGGTAAGTTAAAACTTGAGGTTGATATCCGATTAACTTAAATTGTTTATTTCATCTTCCTCGAGTGCTTACTCGAGTATTCACGTTTCTAATGTTTTATCTTAAGTGGATTCCTCGAGTATGTACCCCAGTAAGCACAAATATTTTCAAAGGAAACTTCAAGTCATTACCAGAGTAAGTTAAGTTACTCGAGGAGTTACCCGAGTAACTCATGCAAGATTAAGTGCATTACTCGAGGAGCTACTCGAGTAATGAGGTAATTGCTCTCGGCCTTGAAATCCTGCCAACAATACTCGAGGTGTTACCCGAGTAATCTATGAAATTGATAAAGCTTTACTGGAGGCATTACCCGAGTAAGTAACTATTCACAAAGGTTTGAAATTTAGTTTACTCCATACACTACCCGAGTAATCTTGTTTGTCTTCATTAAATTTCAAACAAACAGTGATTTCACGATGTTACTCGAGGAGCTACTCGAGTAAACTTCAAGAGTTACTCGAGGAGCTACTCGAGTAAGCATACCCAGAAATTTAGAAATCATTCAAACGTTTATTGATTTGTTTCCTATGTGATTAACCTTTCATTGTATTAGTATTCTTAGTCTATTTACAGACAAACAATAAAGGAATCACTTCAAGAGATGAAAGTCAAATCCAACGTTCAAATGCCAACCACCGCCAACGGATATTTTTCAAAAACTTGAAAAGTCAACAGTGGCTGCGCACTCACCAACGGACGAAAGGAAAACGTTCCAACGGTCATCACTATCATATCTATATATATGGGAACCTTCAAACAGAGAAGTACAACTAAGCATTCACACAAACGATTCATTAAGTTCATTGCTCTGTTTTCACGTTGAAATTATATTCATATGCTTCAGTGATTATCATTTACTCTTTGTGAGAGATATTTCATTCAAACTCAATATTTGTTATTGAGATAACTTAAGGTTGTGGAACCTTGAGTTGGGATTGGATTACAACCTGTAAGGGGGAGCGAGTGTCCAGGTGTGAAGGAACTTGCTTGTACTGTGGTGCCAAGAACCCACTGAATCTTGGAAGTTATAGTGAAACTCTCAGAGAAGCTCTGAGGACTGGACGTAGGTCAAAGTGGTTGTGACCGAACCAGTATAACTCCCGGTGTACACTTCGGTGATATTTCTCCTTACTCATTACTGTTTTAATTCTTTTGTCAAAGTTTTATATTTTCGAAAAGAAATTTCAGTATCACCCAATTCACCCCCCCTCTTGGGTGAAACGCTTGATCTTACATTTGGTATCAGAGCGTAGGTCTTCTTGTTAAGGTATAACAACCTAAGAAGGATCCAATGGCAAGCATGGGTGAAGGAATTCTTCCCGACGGAGCATCCATCACTAGACCTCCCGGTTTCAATGGAGAACACTTTTCTTTCTGGAAAGCTAAATTCAGAGTGTTCGTGATGGCTACTGAATATGGGCTATGGGATGTAATCGAGAGTGGAAACTATCAACCTACAAAGACTGTAGATTCTCAGAAAATTCCAAAGACGCCAGCGGAATATGATGAGAATGACAAGAAACTTATCACTCTCAATAGCAAGGCAATTCTGATGTTACAAAGCTCCTTGAGTCAAAATGAATACTTCAGAATTTGCACACTCCCAACAGCAAAGGAAATGTGGGAAGCTCTGGAAATAGCTCATGAAGGAACTTCGGGAATAAAGGAGAATCGAATCAACACCTTGATCACAGAATTCGATCTACTTCGAATGAAATCAGGTGAGTCAATTTCTGAATTCGAACTTAGATATACTCATCTTGTTAATCAACTTGCAGCACTTGGTAAAGTCTATGATCAAAATATCCAAGTACGAAAGATTTTGAATATTCTTTCTAAAGAGTGGGAGGCCAAAGTCACTGCAATAGAAGAGGCAAAAGGGGAATCAATGAGATCAGTTGCTTCTCTATTTGGAAGCCTTTCTGAATATGAAAGCAAGTTAAAGTTCAAACGGGAACTAGACGACATCAGTGACAAAAGAAAGAAAGGTCTAGCTCTAAAAGCAAAAGAAGAAAATCAAGATGAAGATGAGGAGTTTGATGATGATGAAATGGGTTTAATCATAAAACGATTCAGAAAGTTCTACAAGAAAGGTCAAGGCTTCAAACACTTTCAAAAAGGAGGAACTAGCAACAAAGACCATATCATTTGCTATGAATGTGGTAAACCAGGACATATCAAATCAGAATGTCCAGAGCTCAATCAAAAGAGCAAGGAAAAGAGAAAAGGCAAATTCTTTAACAAAAAGAAGGCCTTTGTATCTGCTATATGGGGAGATAGTTCCTCAGACGAAGAAAGTGATGAGGAAGAAGTAGCCAACATATGTCTTGTTGCTCAAGAAGAGACAGAAGAAGAGGTAAATGATTCTGACCCTACCTATGATGAATTATTATCCGAATATAATGCTTTACATTCTGAATTCATCAAAGTAGTTAAAGAACTAATTGTTTTCAAAAAGAAAAACAAAGCTCTTGAAATTGAGCTTAAAGAAAGTTCAGAAAAGAATTGTGAAAATTGTTCTTCTTTGAAAAAGAAAAACACTGATCTCACAAAAACTCTTGAAAAGTTTACCAAAGGAAGTGAGATGCTAAGTGTGATTTTAAAAGAACAACGATTTGTAAATGACCGATCTGGTATTGGATATGATCCAAAATCAGATAAAAGGAAAGGTAGAAAGAAAGCAGGAGGTAAGTCATATTTGAATTATTTCCAGCATTCTGTACATATATCAAATCCTTTTGCATTTTGTAATTACTGTAATAGAAAAGGTCATTACACCTCCTCATGCATTCATAAGAAGAAAGGAAACATAGGAACCTACAAATGGGTACCTAAAGGCACATATGTTCAGAAAATCATTTATACTAATCCAAAAGGACCCAAAAAGAAATGGGTACCTAAGACTTAGTCATTTGATTGCAGGTATGTCTTAAAGCATCCAAAAATAACAAGTGGTTTATAGACAGTGGATGCTCTAGACATATGACCGGTGATTTCGAAAGTTTTACCAAATTACAACCCAAGGAAGGTGGAAAGGTAAAATTTGGAGGAAATCAAACCGGAAGAATAGCAGGAATTGGTGAAATCAAAAATGACAAAGGCATACAAGTCAAAGACGTATACTACGTTGAAGGCTTATGTCATAATTTGCTGAGCGTAAGTCAAAGTGCAGATAAAGACAACTGGATAATCTTTGATTCAGAGGAATGTCTAATTGTCAACAAGAAAGACTTACTACTTGATAAGAAGAATATCAAGGCTAAGCTCAGAGCAAAAAGGGAAGGTAACTGCTATACCTTAGATATTAGTAGAAATGAATCCGAAAACTGTTTTCTGAGTAATGCTGATGAAAGTTGGCTATGGCATAAAAGATTGGCTCATGTCAACATGCATCAACTAGGCAAACTACTCAAAAAGGATTTAGTTCTTGGATTACCCAAAGTAAACTTCAAAAACGATTTGATTTGTGACGCATGTCAAAAGGGTAAACAAACTAAGTCATCTTTCAAATTGAAAAATGAGATCTCAACAAATAGACCATTACAATTATTGCATATGGATTTAGTTGGTCCAGCAAGAGTAAAGAGTCTTGGTGGCAACTTGTATTCATTGGTCATTGTTGATGATTTTTCTAGATTTACATGGGTTATTTTTCTATCATCAAAAGATGAAACCTTTGAAGAATTTATTGTTTTTGCCAAGAAAGTGCAAAATGAGAAAGGTATGTCTATTGCAGGTATTAGGACTGATCATGGTGGAGAATTTGAGAATCAAGCCTTTGAAGAATATTGTGATACTAACGGCATTGATCACAATTTCTCTGCTCCAAGGACGCCCCAACAAAATGGAGTTGTGGAACGCAAGAATAGAGTGCTTACCGAAATGGCTAGAACAATGTTAAATGAAAAGAACATGTCTCAAGTTTTCTGGGCTGATGCTATGAGTACAGCATGCTATATTTCAAATAGAGCCTATATCAGAACGAAACTTGGAAAGACACCATACGAGCTATACAAAGGAAGGAAGCCAAACATTGCTCATCTACACATCTTCGGTTGTAAGTGTTTCATTCATAATAATGGTAAAGACAACCTAGGAAAATTTGATTCTAAAACTGATGAAGGAATTTTCTTAGGATATTCTAATCGAAGTAAAGCTTATAGAATTTTCAATAAAAGAACTTGTGTTGTTGAAGAATCAATTCATGTTGTATTTGATGAATTTGAAACCTCTGACAAAACCATTGATGAAGAACAGGAAGTTGTTTTAAATCAAGAAAATGGTCAATCTATCTCTAAGTCTCTTATTCCAGAGGTTGATGAAACTAAGGATGAAGAGCAATCCCTAGGTCAACCTAAAGCCTGGAAATA
Source organism: Inga oerstediana (assembly GCA_963210345.1). NCBI lineage: Eukaryota > Viridiplantae > Streptophyta > Magnoliopsida > Fabales > Fabaceae > Inga > Inga oerstediana. The sequence goes on from OY723406.1 coordinate 37,694,919, forward strand.
CAATAGAAGTCATCCCTTAGATCAAGTTATAGGAGATGTGAATGAAGGGATCAAAACCAGAAATAGAATTTTCAATGAAGTAAGTTTTTCTGCATTCATTTCTGAGATTGAACCTTCTAACATTGATGAAGCCCTATCAGACAATGATTGGGTCATAGCAATGCAAGAAGAATTAAATCAATTTGAAAGGAATCAAGTCTGGGATTTGGTGCCCCGACCCAAAGATCATACGATCATTGGTACTAAATGGGTATTCAAAAACAAACTTGATGAATCTGCAATTATTGTCAGAAATAAGGCAAGATTGGTGGCCAAAGGCTATAATCAGGAAGAAGGAATTGATTATGAGGAAACGTATGCTCCAGTGGCTAGATTGGAAGCTATACGTGTACTCTTAGCCTTTGCATGCATCAAAGGATTCAAACTCTATCAAATGGATGTTAAGAGTGCCTTTCTAAATGGTTACATCATGGAAGAAGTGTATGTAGAACAACCTCCTGGTTTTGAAGATGTCACTAAACAGGACCATGTTTTCAAACTTAAAAAGGCTTTGTATGGTTTAAAACAAGCTCCTAGAGCCTGGTATGAAAGGCTTAGTAAGTTTCTCATCGATCAAGGTTTTGTACGGGGAAAAGTTGATACAACATTATTTATAAATCGAAAACGTGATGATATTTTAATTGTACAAATATATGTTGATGATATTGTTTTCGGTGCTACTAATGAATCTCTGTGTAAGGAATTTTCTGAGATTATGCAGGGAGAGTTTGAGATGTCAATGATGGGAGAATTAAATTTCTTTCTTGGTTTGCAAATCAAACAAAGAAAGAATGGGATCTTCATATCTCAAACAAAGTATTTAAAAGAGCTATTGAAGAAGTATGGAATGGATGAAGCAAATGGCTCAGATACGCCTATGAGCTCAACAACGTTACTTGATGCTGATGTCAAAGGGAAAGACTACAATATCACAAAATATAGAGGAATGATTGGATCATTACTCTATCTCACGGCAAGCAGACCAGACATCCAATTTAGTGTCGGCATATGTGCAAGATATCAATCGGCACCAAAGGAATCACATGCTGAAACTGTCAAACGAATCTTTAGATACCTTGCTGACACACCAGAATTGGGTCTGTGGTATCCTAAAGGAAGAAGTGAGTATCTAGTTGCATATTCGGACTCTGATCATGGAGGATATAAGACAGACAGAAAGAGCACCAGTGGACAAGGACAATTCCTTGGAGGATCTCTTGTCTCATGGTTCAGCAAGAAACAAAATACAGTGTCTCTTTCGTCGACGGAAGCCGAATATGTTGCAGTCTCAAGTTGTTGTGCACAAGTGATATGGTTAAAACAACAACTACAAGATCTTGGTATTTATCTCAAAGAAATACCAATCTACTGTGACAACACTAGTACGATAAGCTTGGCAAAGAATCCAGTTCAACACTCTAGAACCAAGCATATCGATGTCAGACATCACTTCATCAGAGATCATGTCCAAAAGAAAGATGTGAAAGTGATATTCATTCCTACTCATCTTCAATTAGCCGATATCTTCACAAAACCCCTTGCAAAAGATCAATTTCTATACATTAGAAGAGAATTGGGAATGGTAAATCCCAATGAGTTATAAGTAATTTCAACATTTCATAATATTAGATGAAGTCATTTAATAATGTTTTGATGATTACTAACTTAAGCATCGGAGTATGTAGAAATGTGTTTTGCAGGAAGTAAGAAACTCTGTTTTGAGAAACAAAAACAGAGGTGATCAGAGGACACCATTACTGGAGTACCAACTTGAAGTAATGTGTGACAGAAAAGATTTACCCGAGGAGTAACTTGAGGTAAAGTGGCAGTTTACTCGAGTATGTACTCGAGTAATGGCCCCCAAAACTGGAAGTAATGGATCAAGTAACTTGATATTTAAATCTAACGGTTCAGTTTTGAGGAAATGAAAGGTCAGAAGTTCAAAAGACAAGTTACCCGAGGCGAGCCCCGAGTAAACTTGAAGATTACTCGAGTAAGGCCTCGAGTAACGTCGGAGTCCAGATTCTCAAATTGATAAATAATGATGCAAATCTGATCAACATGAGTTATAAATGATCGAGGGAACATCTATGGATAATTACTATATTATTCATACAAGGTACGCAATTTAAATGAATTATTTTACATTTTTTCTGTATGATTACCCGAGGCGAGCCTCGAGTAAAGTTGAATGTTACTCGAGTAAGGCCTCGAGTAAAGTCGGGATTTAGGTCTTTATCTTGCGCAAACTTGGTCATTTCCACAAAATCTCCTCGAGTAAATCACTATACACCCTTTCAAAAACTTTTCCCAATCGATTCCTTGCCCCATTTCCGTCAAAACCCAACTAGTTTCAAGATCAAAAACTTCCTATTTTGTTCAAAATCCCTCTGACCTAAACTAGCGACAGTGACCTCTGTTTCTGAGATTTCTGATTTCCTTTGATTCAAAATGGTTAGAACCAAGAATCTCAACTTCACTGATTCTGATTCTGAGCAAACTCCTGATCTTCTTTCTCCTCCTCCAACAAAGAGAAGAAAGTTGATTCCTAGATCAAAAGCCAAAATCCCTCTTCAACCTAAATCTCCACCTAAAGCCAAAGGTGTGGTGATCAAAGAGCCTATTGTAACTAGGGCTCAGTCCAAAAAGAGTTCATCTACTGGAAGGAGTAAAGGTGTCAAAACTCCCTCACCTTCTCACTCAGATTCATCCACACCCTCTTTTACTCCAAAACCTCCCAAGAAGCCAAAATATGACAAAAATGTGGCTAAGGCAATGGCTGGGATCATTGACCAACTGGAGAAGGGTCAACCTTCTAAGAAGTCCAAGATTCCTGAAGCAGAAATCACTAGTCCACCAAAGGGATTTAATGTGGGCAAGTTGGTGGAGTCTCTGAAGTACTCAACACAGTTCTCCAGAAGGAAAGTGTGTAAAACACACTACGTTGATCTAAAGCTTCTACAAGAGGTAGTGAAGTTTGACCTTAGTCCTTATCTTGATCCTTTTATGCCTTGGTTATCTGTGAGATTGCCTTTTTGCACAAAGGTAATCACCCATTTTTACTGCAACCTTGAGATCATAGATGAGCCTGATCGAACCTCAGTTGAGGAAGAAATGACCACCACAGTGAGAGGACAGAAAATCCTTATATCTCCCTCTAGGATCAATTTATGGTTAGGAATTGAGAATCCCCCGGATGATATCTATTCTGAACTTGAGCCTAACCAGATATTCACTATCCTTAAGCCCGGTGAGTTAGTTGGCCCCCTCAATTTCAAACCGAGTGATATGTGTGATCATCACAGGGTCCTATGGTACATCTACTCTAGGTCCCTAGTGAACAAAGCCAACAACTATACCCACTTTTCGGATAGGGACTTTAGATGGTTTGCTTCACTCCTCTTGAAAGAAGAAAAGGATTTGGGAGAATACATATTTTCAGAAATGAAGAGATACAAGGTGGATGGAAAGGGAACCACTCCAATGCCATATCCTCAAATTGTGTCTCTTATCCTAAAAGAGAACAAAATTTGGTATTTGGATGGTAAGGAGCCTATTGAGAGAGTGACCCCAGTGGGGAGGAATCAAATTGGTAAGCTAAACATAGACATTCCTCTCAAAGGCCCACTGGAGTCTGGGTCCAAGAAGAAGAGAAAAGCTACTGAGGCTGAAACCAGTAGAATGGATGACACTCAGTCATCGGCTCCAGCCGCTACCACATCCTCACCATCCTTCCTGAATGCCACTCTCCAGCACTTCATGGAGAACATTCTCAGAGGCTTTCATGTGGATATAGCCAACACCAATGCTGAACTCATTACCCACATGAACACCAAGATGGGTGAGTTGGTTGAAAGAATGGATCGAAGACATGAGGAGTTGCTAGCAGAGCAACGGGCTCAGGGAGAGACCCTAAGATTGATACTGGCACGTTTGGATTCTCTGGGTTCTGGACCTTCTGCCGGTCCTTCTTCCTCTTCACCACCACCTTCAGTAGACCCTCCTTCAGATATTCCTATTACTACCCCTACTCCTGAGGCTGAACCATTTACCCCTCTGGTTTCTGATCCACCTGAGACCCAAGGAAAAGACATATTATTCACAGTGGATGATCCTGAAACCCTTGAGTCTACACATATCACCATTGGTGATTCACCTCAAAAGCCACAATCTGAGACCACTCCCAAACCTATTCCCTCTCCTACCCAAACAGAGGTAGTATCATCTCCTTCCTCTGAACATATCACTCCTGTGTCAGACACATCTCCAGCGGCTGAGACCACTATGGTTGTATTCCAACCTTCTCCTTTCCTACCTAGAGATGATATCCAAATTCCACCTCTCAATCTTCCTGAACCAGAGTCATCCAGCTCCTTTGATTCATCTTGTTCAGATAGTGTTCTTCCAGTAACGCCTATCTCTATGGTGAAACCTCCTAGCCCTCCACTTGATTGATGAAGCCAAAAAGGGGGAGAAGTGCTTGAGAATGATTTTGTGGTTTTGTCCTCGCTCTTCATGGGTATATGGGTGTACATGGGACTTTAGGGAGCTTTTTGAATTCAGTATGAACTTTTTGTAATTTGAAATTTAAGTTCAATGCAAGTATATTTAAATTATGCCTTCATTTGATTTCTTTTAAGTCTGTGAATTATGATATATGTTTTGGTCTAATGAAGTTGTTATGTTTTTGCAAGGAATAATCAACTTAATAAGAAATAATTAATTAAGAATCCAATTTGAAAAACCATGTTCAAAATCACCAAGTTTTGTCATCATCAAAAAGGGGGAGAATGTTAGATCTCATGTTTTGATGATAACAAAAGAATGGTTTGAAAAGGAAATATTTAAATAATCAAGTTTGAACTAAGTAATGACAGGAATAAGCTTACTTGAAGTAAGCATGGAAGTAATGAAGATTGGACAAGAGAGAATGCTAAGGAAGTTGATCTGCAGCACATTGTCTAAAGCATTACTCGAGGAGCTACTCGAGTAATGACCCAAAACTTGAAGTAACAGAGCAGAACTTCCAGTTACCTGCCAACATTACTCGAGGAGCTACTCGAGTAACCAGGTAAAAATTCAAGGTTGCTCTCGGCCTGCTAATGATACTCGAGGCGGTACTCGAGTATTCATAAGAAAACTTCCAGTTGCCTTGGAGTTAGCAAAATGTTACTCGAGGAGCTACTCGAGTAACCGTATGTGCCTCTCGGCATTTTGTACCACTGCTAATGTTACTCGAGGAGCTACTCGAGTAACCAGATCAGAAACTTCCAGTCAGACTTCAGGTTTTCCATGTTACTCGAGGAGCTACTCGAGTAACCGTGTATTTGAAAATGTGTAACTCTCGGCACTTTGTACCACTGCCAATGTTACTCGAGGAGGTACTCGAGTAATAGCCTGAGGTAAGTTAAAACTTGAGGTTGATATCCGATTAACTTAAATTGTTTATTTCATCTTCCTCGAGTGCTTACTCGAGTATTCACGTTTCTAATGTTTTATCTTAAGTGGATTCCTCGAGTATGTACCCCAGTAAGCACAAATATTTTCAAAGGAAACTTCAAGTCATTACCAGAGTAAGTTAAGTTACTCGAGGAGTTACCCGAGTAACTCATGCAAGATTAAGTGCATTACTCGAGGAGCTACTCGAGTAATGAGGTAATTGCTCTCGGCCTTGAAATCCTGCCAACAATACTCGAGGTGTTACCCGAGTAATCTATGAAATTGATAAAGCTTTACTGGAGGCATTACCCGAGTAAGTAACTATTCACAAAGGTTTGAAATTTAGTTTACTCCATACACTACCCGAGTAATCTTGTTTGTCTTCATTAAATTTCAAACAAACAGTGATTTCACGATGTTACTCGAGGAGCTACTCGAGTAAACTTCAAGAGTTACTCGAGGAGCTACTCGAGTAAGCATACCCAGAAATTTAGAAATCATTCAAACGTTTATTGATTTGTTTCCTATGTGATTAACCTTTCATTGTATTAGTATTCTTAGTCTATTTACAGACAAACAATAAAGGAATCACTTCAAGAGATGAAAGTCAAATCCAACGTTCAAATGCCAACCACCGCCAACGGATATTTTTCAAAAACTTGAAAAGTCAACAGTGGCTGCGCACTCACCAACGGACGAAAGGAAAACGTTCCAACGGTCATCACTATCATATCTATATATATGGGAACCTTCAAACAGAGAAGTACAACTAAGCATTCACACAAACGATTCATTAAGTTCATTGCTCTGTTTTCACGTTGAAATTATATTCATATGCTTCAGTGATTATCATTTACTCTTTGTGAGAGATATTTCATTCAAACTCAATATTTGTTATTGAGATAACTTAAGGTTGTGGAACCTTGAGTTGGGATTGGATTACAACCTGTAAGGGGGAGCGAGTGTCCAGGTGTGAAGGAACTTGCTTGTACTGTGGTGCCAAGAACCCACTGAATCTTGGAAGTTATAGTGAAACTCTCAGAGAAGCTCTGAGGACTGGACGTAGGTCAAAGTGGTTGTGACCGAACCAGTATAACTCCCGGTGTACACTTCGGTGATATTTCTCCTTACTCATTACTGTTTTAATTCTTTTGTCAAAGTTTTATATTTTCGAAAAGAAATTTCAGTATCACCCAATTCACCCCCCCTCTTGGGTGAAACGCTTGATCTTACACAAGTGACAAAGAGGGGTCATCTCCATAGCCTAGGATTTTGGAAAGATGTTTTCAAGAGAGGCATAAACAATATGGCCAAAGGAGCTCATAGAGCTAAGGCTAGGAAAACCTTTCTAGATTTTGGCATTGATGTACCTCGTTATTGAAACTTGATTATCCATGTTATAGTTTACTTGTTTTTGAATTTGTTTTCATTGCAACTTATATGAACCTTTCATGGAATTATTGCTTAATGAATAAATTGTTTTTGAATTATTTATTCTACTTCCTTATTATGCTTTATTTAAGTGGGAGCATATTTTTTTTCTTTTCAGGAATTTTTTTTTGAAAAAAAAGGGGATATGTTTGAATAAGAATAGAAATTAATAAAAATAAGCCGTAAACTAGAATAAGTGGGATGGGGGTCAACCTAGTTGATTCATGAACACGAAGCTAGCAAACTCTCATTCTATTAATTTTCTACTCTTACTTAAACAAACAGATAGTGTCTCAAAATGAAATTGCATACCTAATGAAAATGCATGTCTATGTGACAAAAAAATGGCTCAAATGACAAGCAAGACTTTTGTTGCTGATCTCGTTCGAGAAGACAAGCTACATGGTGAGAACTTCGGCATATGGCGCCGTAAGATCTCGTATGTCTTAGAGGAACAATATGTCATGGACATCTTGACCAATGTGCTTCCGCAACCCGATGCTAATGCATCACGAAGGGAACAGGATGCTTTTGCAACCTGGAAAAGGAAGGATACTATCGCTCTGATCACAATGCTTGCGGCAATGACCGACGATGTGATATGTCAATTTGAAGTACATGTCACTGCCTCTGCCATGTGGACAGCGCTGAAAGAAGAGTTTAATGGTACTTCTGATGCAAGACTCAGGAGAATCACTGTCAAGCTTGACAATTATAAGCTAAGTCTAAACACTACTATAAGGCAGCATTTAAGGAAAATGTAGAATATGATAAGGGAACTTATCGAGGCAGGAGGAACCCTTTCTAAAGCATATCAAGTGAAAGCTATTGTGAGTTCACTCCCTGCAAGCTGGGATCACATGAAGCACACCATAACTCATAACAACACATCCAATTGGAGGATGACCGTATGTACGGTGCAAAGACCAATGGTCAAGCACTCTTAACTGAAGAAAAAGGAGCTTCATCCCAGAAATGAAAGCCCAATAAAGGCAAGGGACCCCAAAAGAAGAAGGGGAACCCAAGGGCAAAGAAGGATAAGAATGCCTTCAAGAAGAACAAAAAACCTGCAAAGAAGCGAGACCTTTCCAAGGTCAAGTGCTACTCTTGTGAAAAGAAAGGCCATTTTGCAAAAGATTGCCCTGAGAAGAATAAGGTACTATGTGATAACCCTTCTCATTTTTCTTTTGTTTCTAGTACTGCCTTTATAGCTGAGGCTAATCCTGTATGAGTTGTAGACTCAGGGGCCACAGACCATGTGAGCAAAGATCGTGGGAACTTCACAGAGTTTCGCAGGCTACCAGCTAGAAGTAGATGGCTTTACGTTGGGAACGATGCGATGGTAGAAGTCAAAGAGATCAGCACCTGTAAATTGACTTTACAAGGCGGGCGAACCCTAATTTTGCAAGATGTCTTCTACGCTCCAGAGATCCGACGAAACCTGTTGTCTGTTATTTCTTTAGTTAAATTTAGTTTTAATGTTAACTTTCATGATCAAGTTGTTGACATTTCAAATGAGACCGATTATTTCGGATTTGGTTGTATTTCGGATGGTTTCTTTGTTTTAATGAATTATGATTTTAATTCTAGTCAATGCTATGCGATTTCATCTAATGATAATTACGATACATGGCATGCCAGATTAGGACACATTGGTCAAGAATGCATGACCAAACTAGCAAATGAAGGATTGCTAGGAGAAGTGTCGAAAAAGGGAATGTCTTTATGTGAGCATTGCCTTGCTGGCAAAAGCACAAGGAAACCCTTCGGAAAGGCAACTAGAGCAGAATATCCTCTTAAACTGATACACTCGATATCTGTGGACCTATGAGTGTGAGGGCACGAAATGGAGCATGGTACTTCATTACATTTATCGACGATTTTTCATGATATGGACATGTATACTTGATCTCTCACAAGTCTGAGGCTTTAGAATGCTTCAGGAAGTACCTTAATCTAGTTAAAAATCAACTAAATTGCAAGGTTAAAGCCTTGAGAACTGATAGAGGTCGAGAGTATCTCTCAGAACAGTTTAAAACGCTCTGTGATAAAAAAGGGATTGTTAGACAATTGACCATCCCTGGCACTCCTCAACAAAATGGGGTGGCCGAGAGAAGAAATAGAATACTTCTCGATATGGTTAGGTCCATGATGTCACAAGCTGAACTACCAATTTCATATTGGGGTGATGCACTGTTGACTGTGACATTCATACTTAACTGAGTACCTTCCAAATCAGTCACTTCTACGCCTTATGAGTTGTGGACAAGCCGTAAGCCTAATCTAAGTGTCTTACGACTATGGGGATCGGCGGCCTATATACATAATTCATCTCACAAACATGGAAAGTTGGGACCTCGAGGCAAGAAATGTATCTTTATAAGATACTTTGAGCAATCAAAAGGATATGTCTTCATTGGTGAAAATGAGGACGGCTCAATGACTGAGGTAGAGTCAAGGGACGCAGTGTTCCTAGAAGCAGATTTTCCTAGCAGAGGAAGCCTTAACCAAATAGAAACTCTATATGAGAGTGAGGAAGTTGAAGGCAACCCTCAGGTCACTGACTCGAGTGGGAGAAATAAGTCATTTTCACAACATGGAAATGATAATCAAGCACAGGAAGAGAATCCTAGAGAACTCCCACCTCGGAGAAGCCAAAGGGATATAATCCCTAAAAGACGCTTCTCTGTTGAAGGGGAAGTACTCATTGTCAATCCAGAAGACAATGAAGAAGATCAGAAAAGCATTAAAGAAGCGCTAACCAGACCTGCAAGGAAATATGGCAAAAGGCCTTAGAAGAGGAGATGAATTCCATGAAAGCTAACCAAGTTTGGGAATTGGTTGACCTGCCACTAGGCCGAAAGGCAATTGGGAACAAATGGGTTCTCAAATATAAATGAAAGGCGGATGGATCAATTGACAAACCCAAAGCACGCTTGGTGGCTAAGGGGTACACCCAACGAGAAGGGATAGATTATGAAGATACCTTCTCGACAGTGGTGCGTTTTAACTCAATAAGACTCATACTCGCCATAGTGGCAAGTATGGACTTGGAGTTACATCAAATGGATGTAAAAACCGCATTCCTTAATGGAAAACTAGATGAAGAGATATATATGGAGCAGCCTGAGGGCTTCATAGAAAAGGGAAGTGAACAAAAGGTTTACAAACTCCTAAGGTCCATCTACAGACTGAAACAATCATCTAGACAATGGTATCTAAGATTTCAAGAGGCAGTGACCTCATTCAACTTTGAGATGATCGAAGAAGACCACTATGTCTACATAAAGCGGTTTGGAGATGATTTTGTGATCTTGTCTCTTTATGTAGATGATATACTCTTGGCCGGAACGAGTCTTAAGGTAGTCAAAACAATCAAGGATTGGTTATCCTTGAACTTTGAAATGAAAGACATGGGCAAAGCAGAATATATCTTGGGAGTCAAGATAAAGAGGAATCATTCAAAAAGATTGCTATCCTTGTCACAAAAGGCATACATAGCAAAGATCTTAGAATGATTCAATATGAGAGACTGCAAGCCTATGGATACCCCTGTGGTTAAAGGACACCACCTCAGCACGGACATGTGTCCCATGGAAGAATCCGAAATAAAGCGCATGAAAAGAGTCCCGTACTCGAGTGCAGTTGGAAGCTTGATGTACGCTATGCTCTGTAATAAACCAGACATATGCTTTGCAATTGGACTTGTTAGCCATTTTCAATCCAACCCTGGAGTAAAGCATTGGGAAGCTGTGAAAAGAATCATGAGGTACCTGAAGGGAACCATGGATTACGAGCTATGTTACCAAGGTAGAGATATGCATCTAATAGGATACTCTGACGCCGACTAGGCGGAAGATATAGATGAACGACACTCCACCTCAGGATACGCGTACCTCCTAAATAATGGAGTAATTTCCTGGAGCAGCAAGAAACAGACCTGTGTGGCGCTGTTGTCCTTGGAATCTGAATAGATAGCCTGTTCTGCCACTATTCAAGAAGCTGTATGGCTTAAGAGATTTCTAGAACGCCTAGGAATGAAAGGCAGAAAAGAGGGTCCTATTCTGATACATTGTGATAGTCAAGCCGCAATAGCCTATGCTAAGGACTCTAAGGATCACAATAGGACAAAGCACATAGACATTAAATATCATTTTGTAAGAGACATGATCACTAAAAAATAAGTTATCGTTCAATACCTTTCTACTCATAAGATGTTAGCTGATCCCTTTACGAAGGCCATTGCTAGAAACCCTTTTGTTAAGCATGTAAATGCTTTGGGCATGCGTAGAATGTAATGTATTGAACGTTGCAATAAAATGATGCATTTTCAGTTTTTTTTCAAATATATTGTGTATATATTAATGCATAGGCATGAGTTATGCAATTCCATATATCGTACAGGTCAGGAAGGTTGGTTCACTCACACGAACAACTGTCTTCCCACAATTTGTAGGGGCGTGGGATGATAAGACGAGCAAATGATCACCATGAGATGGGTAAGAAAGATCTTTGCGCTTGAGTCACCTCAGTTGAACTGAGATGAGATCCACATGTATACATACGTCATGGATCGAGGCATGATTACAAAGGATGTAGCATAAGACCTGTAGCCAGGCAAAGGACTCTCTTTTACAAATGAGGTTCCAAAAGGGAATGATTGTAAAAGGGAAGTTATGGTTCCAATGTTGAGTGCATTTGAACTAAAGTCTGTACAGTGAAAGATAAAGGTAAAAATCGACTGTAGCACCCGGGATTTAGAAAAATATGGAGCCGCCACCAAAATTTTTGAAAAGGATGATTTTGGAAACCTATTTAAAAAACGAAAACTGGTCTACAAAAAACCATTTAGGGTTCGGGAGTCGATTGTGTGTGGGGAAGGTGTTAGGCACCCCACAACACCTATTCATAAGAATGGTTACCCTAAGTTAGTTATTTAAAAATATTATGGCCTTTAATCTTATTATAATTACCCAAATAAAGACAAAAATAAATGAAAAACTAAAGGAAAAAAACAAGGAACATTTATTTACAAAAAGAAAATAAGAAAAAATATATTTATTTTTTTTAAAAAAAGAGAACATTTATTTATAACAAGAAAATAAGAAAAATATATTTATTCACAAAATTGGACTTGACCTAGGATGAAAACCTAGGGCCTACGTACCCTTTAGAGGGATCAAAGCCCACGTAGTTCGAGGGGGTAGAAAAGCATGTCACTTGGTTGGTGATTTTTAGAAAAATATTCATTTAATTTATTTGAGAAAAATAAGTTTTTTATTTGGTTTGTATTTTTTATTTTTTTTAAAAACGTTTTTTTTTTATTTATGAAAGAACTTCTTTTATTTTTCATGGAAGAAAGTTTTGCCATTTTATTTTCATTTATAAAAATGTGTTAAAATATTTTTTTTTTTTTTGAAAGAGGACCTAAGAAAGGAATAAAGAAAAAAGAAGAAAAAGTAACACAAGTTAAACAAAAAGGAATTCAAAGGTGAGGAGATTTATGCGTACCTTTTTCCTTTTGAACCCCGCTACAATAAGAGATAGGGTGATAGAACCATATAATAAACAAGAGGCAAGTACAATTATATTATCTATATTTATTAAGCATAACACCTAATATCATAAGAAAATAAGACATCACATACCTCTTGCCTATGTATGAGATAATTCAGTTGGACAATAAAATGCAAATCCACAAGACCACAATGAGCTAAAACACGTCCAGCAATATCATAATACAAAGTAAAGCAATGTAATGCATATTGGCTAAAGTCATAGTGCATGAATGATGAAGTAAGCATGAACCAAGGGATATTAGATGGAAGAGAGAAAAACGAGATGTAAAAGTGAAATCAAAGAAAATGATGAAAACTCAACCACTGACCTTATCTCCTTGCTCTCCCAAAATTCTTGTCCCCCTTGCTTCAACCCTTGCACTCCTATTTATAGTCTCAAGGTAGGGTTTTCTTCATAAATGCTACCTTTTTTTTATTTTTTTTATTTTATTTTTCGTTTTTTTGATTTTTTTGTCTTTTATGTTAAGAACTACCTAACTTAACCCAATCACCATCAATGGAGATTTTTTTTTATTTTCGTTTTTTTTTATTTTTTTGTATTTTCTATTGATAAAACTTCCTAACTTGACCTAATTACCATTAGTGGAGATTTTTTCGTTTTTAATCTTTTTTTCATTATTCTCCCCACAAGTAACTTCCTAACTTAAACCTATCAACATAAATGAGATTTTTTTATTTTTTATTTTTCATCATTTTTTTATTTATTATTTTCCCTTAATGAATGACAATGCCAATCATATCAATTAAGGGATTTATTTTAATTTTCGTTTTTTTTAATTTTTCCCTTTCAATGATGATTGCCTATTTAGACACCGATCATCATCAATAGGAGGATTTCCTTATTTTTTCTTATTTTCGTTTTTTTTATTTTTTATTTCAATGATGATTGTCAATTTGGACACCAATCATTATCAATTTTTTTGTATTTTTTTTAGTGGGGCCCGGACAAAATAGGATGTTCACAGTTGCCCCTCTTTACTTGTTTCATAGCTGAGAAAAGTGAGATTCTCGTCTATGAAGCAAGTAAAGATAAGAACACGTATTTTGTCCGGCCAGAGAACAAGGTGCCCCCTTGGAACCAAAGAGGGTTTGGACAAAATACAGTGTCCATGCTCCTCTTTACTTGGTTCATAGGGGAGAAGAACGCAATTGGAGATAGATGATTACCTGGAATGGAAGTGAAGTGCCTAGTAGCATAGGACTTTGGTGGGGCGTAAAAGAATTGTGCCAGCCGGTACTAGGCTTTGAGAGTGCCTGCTGATACAGGGCTTTGAAAGAATAGTGCCTGCCGTTACAGGGCTTTAAAAGAATTGTGCCAGCCGTTACTGGGCTTTAAGGGTGCCTGTTAGTACAGGACTTTGAAAGAATAATGCCTGCCGTTACAGGGCTTTAAAAGAATTGTGCCAGCCGTTACTGGGCTTTGAAGGTGCGTGCTGATACAGTGCTTTGAAAGAATAGTGCCTGCCGTAGCATCTGTGACATGTCCCTTACAGGTTATGAGAAAAACCAGTAAGTGTGGATACCACGCGCATAGTAGGCAATTTGAGTCAAGTTCAGAAACAAGAGAAACTATAATCTAAGGGGGATCAGATATGCCATGAGTTGAGTTTATAGACAAACCTAGGGCATATGAGGCAACAATTTACAGGTTCACAAAAGGTGTCCTTGGATGCTAATCTGATATCAAGGATTTCTAGTATCACAAGAACCAAAGGTTCTGAAGATGTTGTGCCCACGCCGTCACGGCAGACACCAAGTATGTAACAAGAAGAAGATGTAGTCGCATGATGGGTGGCCCATCAAGTGCGAGTGGGAGATGTTGGACTTTGGGTTCAAGTCCGCTCTTGATAGGCCAGACTATTTGATTAAGGACATAAGTTGCCTTATCAAATAATTAATCAATCAACATAGATTGTTGCTTGGTAAATAAGTTGGCAATTAATTATGGGATTATGATTGAGAAACAAATCTCCATGATTGAGGAATCGATTGAGAATCAGTCGAATTAAATCACCAACTTAGAGAGCAAGAAAAGGGTGCACACACTGCCTAATTAGTGGTCACTCTGATCACTATAAATAGGGTGTGCCTCTAGCATTGCAAAACACCCCTGCCATTGAGCTTTCTGGCAATCCCCTCTTATCTACCATCTTGCTTGTTCTGGTGCACCGCTGTGCAAACCCTGATTAGGCTCTTGTAGTCTAATCCTTGCGTGGGCTCCCAAACCCGGATCCGACTCTATCGGTACGCGTTTCTACTCTACTACTTAATGTTTATTATTCTTTCAATCTTTGACAAATTAATTACCTTGCTACTTGCATTTTTTGGAAGTTCAAAAAGTGTTCTAGAAGGCTTAATTCTTAAAAGTTTGAATTGATTCCATTTTTTTAATGTTTTCTTGTAAAATCTTACTTCCATAATTTTCTTTGATTGTTTTACAATTTAAAATCTTGAGGATAAGATTTGATGCAAACGTGGGGGGTGTGATGACTTCCCATTTTTAATAGATTTAAGATATATTTTGATATATTTGGGAAGACATCAATACTAAATTAAAATGAATTAATTGAGATTTTATGAGATATTAATATGGTGCATCAATTGTGGCATTTCAAATAAAAATATAAGTTTTTAAACTTAGGAAAGAAGCAATAATAAATAATAACGGGAAATTTTCTAAAAAATATTAAAAAAATAAGTTATTTTATTATTAAATATAATAATATTTCCTTCTAGCCAGCAACTACAAGTGACGAGTTGAAGATAAATAGAGAGGAAGGAGGCTGTAACACCTCATTCGAAACGACATATATGCTTAATGTTCAATTCGTTAAAACGTCACTTATGAACTTAGGGACTCTATCCGAACACAACTTGAGCAACACTCGATACTTTCAACTATTAGTTCAAAGTTTTAGTTTCAAACAAATATTTATCAACCGAAATATTTTAAAACAAAAAATAATCCTAGTGTCATGGCAATTAAATATAAAGTGGCATAAAGGTACATAAGGAGCCTAATAAAGCCTTCAAGGCTCGCTCCACAGGTGTTTTCCCTTGCTTTCTACTAGAATATTCACCTAAAAAATGTTAATATAATAGGATGAGATTCAATGTCGCAATAACTACTGAAAGTTTCTACCATACACAAGCAAATCACATATGATAAAAAGAAGAAACTGATTACATATATATTTGAATATACTATGATCCTCATACAAGACAAAAGCAAGTTTAATCATCATCATGTCAATCTGAGTTTTCATCACATGTAATATATGATTATGTAATATGCAATATGTAAGATGCAACCTCCCTTATATCATCGTCCATCCTTATTCCGTTGACTGGAGCCATAGGCTAACACATAGTCCAACATAAACCTATCCATTTGACTGGATTTTCCCAAGCTCACCAATTCTTAAGATATACCCGACTAAAGGTGTAGAGATTAAGTTTGAACTATGGCTCCCCTCCTTAAAAGAATACAATTAAGGAGGTGTCACATTTCCCATAGCTCCAATGCAATCCTGGCCAAAGGAAAACATGGAAGAATGGGCCATGACAAGTACCATCCACTGTGCACCGAGTGATGGCATACCACGTGATAAAAGAGTTCAACATATAAATTCCTCCTTACTCCAACCCATCACAAATGCAACCGCCATGATAGTTATATTCAATCACCAATAATATAATTAAAAGACAAGGTACAATAAATCATCTTCAATTAGAATAAAATATCATCACATATTTAAGCATGCCTAAAGGGAAACAATAATCCAACAATACATTAATTATAATTAAATTATTAACTATGTGAATAAAATGAATTATAAAAAAATTTATTTGTAACATTACTTACATGGAAATTTACAATATATACACATATGCATATAATTCAATTCATTTTTTTTTAAAATAAAAGATAGTCATTCACTATCATACACAATTCACAAGTATATGGAAGAATATTCAGAGTTACCTCTATTCCCTAACTTACATATAAGTACACAAGAGTTACTCTAAAGCTCTCAATGAGAGTCTACAAAATCACACATATGAACACCTATTAATATATTAATTAAAACTACTCTAAAATCTTAAAATTACCTTCTAAACTAATATTATACACATACACATGAGCTCCAACATATCCTGCTATTTTTTATCAATTTGTAATATTATTTGGAAAAATAAAGATTTCCCTATAAGATAGATTTACAACTAACAGCTTAATGTATAATACACCCAGCCAAATAAAAGATAAGGGTTTATAAAAATACAAGCGTGTATATATATATATATATATATAATACCCAAGGATTGAGGAAATGAGCACGGTGTCTTTAAAATAAAGTATTTACATATATACTCTCACAAATAAAAGTTTGAAAGGATGTCCCTTACAGCACAACCTAACACATGATGGAGAAATAGGGATGAGAAAGGCAAGACTCACAAGAGACCAAAAAAAGAAAAAAGAAAAATGAAAAGGACCAGAAGAGGGAAAGATAAAAATCTGAGGGAAGTGATTGGATTTAAATAGATTTATATATGTATATTTTAGAAACCTTAAGCTTGGGAGTGAAATAGGAAGAATAGGAGATGAGTTTCAATACATAGATCTCCATATGCGCAATATAGAACAAGATAGACCATGATAGAAATTTTAAAAATATGTACACTAATTTATACACACCCACACAGTCACTTAGACCAATGGGCATGGGCACGAAGGGATAATAAATTACACACACCAACAGTGACTAAGGGAAGATGTGGGATAAGAATTATTACACACACACACACACAGTTGACAAGACACAACAATGTTCATTGAAGAAAGGAAGAGAAAACAACATGAAAAATGGTATTGACAATATATTGGGCAGGAGATTAAGATGGAGAAGGCGAAATGCCCCTGTGCGGCTGTGAGAAGCGGCGCCGAAACAAGATGGAGTGAAAAGAAGAGAGATTTTATATAGGAGTAATTTTAGGGTTTGACACCTATTAGAATAATATTTTTTTTAAAAAAAATTAATAGCATTTTTTATTTTATTTTATACTATTTATTTCAAATGATAAGATAAGTTGACACACACATACCCATATATTTAAAACAATTATTTATGGAGATATTTCATTTATATATTTTTTTTATAGAATGATACTTAGAACTTTTGTTTTCTTTAAATTATTAATTTATCATATATTCTTAATTGAATAAAACATAAGCTACATCTAACTCTTAATCCCTAAAAATTTAAGGATGTTACAATTCTCCTCTCCTAAAAAGAATTGTGTCCCCAAAATTCAACATCTTAATCAACATCCAATGAGATTCATTAGAAAGTACACCTCCATTCCTATTAAACCATCACTAATCGTTCACTTTTTTTTTTTTAGCCAACCAATTAGTTATAGTTTCGTTTCATCCAAAAGAACTCAGTAATAACATATAGAAAACAGTAGCATTGAACTCCAACCAACAAAATAAAAGAAAAGTGGCCCTCAACAAACAAACGAAAAACATAGAAGAGGTAAAAATGCGGACACAATGAAATAAATAAATAAAATAAAATACAGAATCTTCAAACCATAGAAGGGAACGTTGTACTTTTGCATATCAATTTAAAACAACATCTAGTTTCTTACCAAAAAAAAAAAAAATAAAACAACATCTAGTTAACAACTTTTAACATATAATCAATTCCTCCTATATTTTTTTCCCTACTATATCTAATACACAATTGAATAAAGGCTATCATCCTTCTCAAACTAGTTACTCAAGTAAGACCATATGGAATCTTTAATAAGTTTCTATTCTAGAATCACTTTGAATCATACTCTTTAAAAAATATAAATATTTACCCCAACATAATATCAGGGCATCATCCTTAACTTGATCTAATTTACTGCCACTCTTTTTTTTTTTTTTTGGCCCCACATAACCTTCATAATATCCAAGAGAGATTCACCCAGAATTTAATTGAGTATCTACTTTAAATTGCCAATCCCAATGTCATATATCTCAATCTTACCCTAAAAAAAAACTAATCACTCAAACAACTTATTGTTTAATCATTTCATTACTTACAAGTGAATGTAGTAATTTGTCACTCATTTCATATTTTAAAGGGGGAAAATCCCCTTTATGAAAAAGAGTTAGCAAATCATAGTTCATAATATTTCCTTCATCGGTTTCCACTAAATCTTCAGTTCACAACAAATTTTTTTTTTATCAATTTTTTTTTTACAATTCATATTTTATTAAATGATTCTATTTAACTCACTTGAATAGGCTCAAAAAAAAATCAAGTTTTAACACTTCATGATAAATTCAAAATACACAAAAAGATAGTATAAAGTATATATATAAAAACATGACTCATAAGAAATTTTCATTTATAACAAAATCTTTGAAATTCACCACATATCCAAAGCGTATATGTTACGCTTTTATTTTGAAAACTCATGAAGATTCAATATTTTCTCAAAAAAAAAAAATCACCTCTTTATATATAAATACACACACACATATTCCCTTCCTTCCACCTCTGTGTGTGTATGTATCTCTCACAATAAAAGAGTGCAAGTGTCAATATCTAACTCATCCTTATAATGCCAATTAATCAATCGTATAAATAGTTATCGTTATACTTTGCCTTCCCGATATAAATTTTTATCAAGATTCTCCCTCTAATCCTTTTTTCTTTCTCTAATCATCTCACTCTACTAGATTTATTAATCCCTCTGGTCCTAATTATAGAACATATTTACCTAATTTTGGAGAAATTAAAGATAGTGGTTAATTTAGTTAATCGTATTTATTTTCCTAAAATATCCTTATTTAAAATTTAAAATGACATCCAATTACGTTGATTTTCTGTTTTTTTTTTTGTACCTCTCCTGCCTCACACACGACTTCTCCAAGCTCTCACACAATCCGGCGTCGTCAATCTCCCTCAACAACTTCCGATCTACTCTTATTAAATTATTATTGTGTTTAGTTATTATTAAGAAAGTATCAATAGGGGGTATTTTGAGAAGAAATTGATAAAAATTAGAACTTTGTCTTATAATTAGGACCAATATCAACTCTCAAATATTATCCTATAATTAGGACCGGAGGGAGTATCATTTATTTGTTTATACAGACAGGTTGGGATTCTTATTAAGATTTATCACGTACTTAATTATGTATACATACAACCTACACACCATAGTTTCTCACCATTATTCTAGTCTAGCATAAACTTTGTCGTTACTATTGCACTTTGATGTTCATCCCAATCATAGATACTACAAATCATGCTTTGCAAAAAGGGGGGAAAAATAGGATCTCCTGAAGGTTTTCTTCCAAACCCACTTTAAATAGTCAACAATGTATTCAATAATTATTTTGAATGAAGATTTTTTTTTTTTTTGATAATGTGTACATATGAATACAAAGCACAAAATATTTTACAATCCACAACTCACAACCCAACATAATAAATCTTTAATAATATGTTATATTCAATTTTTTTTTTTCACATTTCCAATAATGAATACTTCTTGTGATTATTCTACAAGACCCAGACATTTAAGTTTGGGGATCTAAACAACTAACATAATCATGAAGAAGCACCAGCAAGAACAATAACATATGAAAAATAATATATACTTGTATAACTTCTATTTAAACTCGATAAACTATTTTTCACAATCACATGCTAGTTCTATAAAACTACAAATCTTATCTATAAAAGATAATCATGCCTTTGGCTTCCATATCAAATCACTGGTTAATATTGAATTGTTTTTTATGTGACCTAACCTTCCATATACGGAACAATACTTTTTGTACTTCTCCCCATGATTGATTAGCTCATTTCTTGTCTTTTATAATAATTATGGTCTTTGGTCTTAGTCAATGAATTAGCAAACCCTTATGTGAGCTTTGGTTTTTTTTTTTTTTAAAATTAAACTTCCCAAGAAACTGGTTCATTTACTTCACAAAATTTCAAGTTTAGACTATTCCTCTTATCAATCCCTCCGAAAGTACTTTGCATTTTAAATCAGCAAACAATTCAAATGTAGCATTAGTCATCACGAAATCCCATAAAGTGAATACGTGTCATGCTTCTAGCCTTCTAGAATAATTGTAGCATTTATTCATCAAATAAGTATAAACTATAAAACAACACAATTAAATACAAGCAAATAAATTTTTTTTTTTTGCCATATCATTTAAAAATTACCATTCATGCCAAATTTTATATAATACAAGAAAAAGTGTATGTCAAGCAATAATAACAACAACAAAACTTTATCCCGGAATCAATTATATAGATTGCACAACGCCATTATCCAAATATCTATCTAATACATAAATAATATTATTATTATCATCTTTGACTTTTCACATAGATGTTCAAAGTCTACGTTAAGATACTTTATTTATTTATATATTCATCCCATATTTTTTATTTTAATAATATATATTATTTTGATGTATATGTCTCCATAATTGACATTCATTCACACACACACGTATGAATTTGTATCCCCACCAAAATCTCCAACAAACTGAGTTAGTTACCATTGACATATTAACATTATATTAATTAGAGTAAAATACTCTAACCACCCCTCTATTTTACCTTAATTACACATACCTCCTCTCTATTTTGAAAACCCATATAAACATTCCTTAAAATTAAAATAGATATTACACAAACCTCCCTTATATTTTGAAATTCTATTTCCATTCATCCAAACTGTTAGTTAACTATTAAGTTTGACCTTTGAACTTTATTTTTTACCAAAATACCCCTCTTAACTATTAGAATTATTTAAACATATATATATATATATATATATTTATAGGGGCTAATAAAAATTTATTCTAATAGATTTGTCAACTTTCTAATTTGTTAAAAAATTTGTTAATTTTGATATTATAAATTAATTTTGACTTAAAATATATATTAAACACATATATTTTTATCAAATATAATAAACTATATAAGTTTGAGATTGTATGTGTCATTTAAATTTATAATTTAATAATTTTTTTACTAAATATTTATAAACACATTTCATCAAGCACATTTTTATTTAAAAGCTTGCTTGAATATTCAATGTTTGTGATATTTACATTAATCACTACTAAAATCATCAATAAAAATAGAGATTAAGGAACAGATTAAAAACTCGTAAATTCTTTAAAACAATTTTAGTCAAAATGTGCAAGACAAAATAAATACACCAACCATGTGAATAAATGTGAATGAAAATTTGATAAGCTTAAATTCTTTAAAACAATTCTAATCAAAGAACAATTTTTTTTCACAAAAAAAAAAACCACGATCAATGCCTTTTTCATCTGACACTTACAGTGAATAATTATATATTTGTATATCATGTACAGTGAAAAAGTTCTATGAGCAATAAAAGACTATGAAATATGGGAAATTCATAGTTTATTGAATTTGAATGAAAATTTGATAAGCTTTGCACCTTTTTGTTTCCATGATCTGTTGCATTTATCTTTTTTATAACTATTTTTGCAGCTTGTGTTTTTTCTTCCATAAGTTTACAAACTCTCAAGTAAAACTAGGGATTTAGTATTAAGGGTAAAATAGTAAATAGATTTTATTTTTATATAAAATTTAATTAAAAAATATTTTTTTGGAATCTTGTTAGAATATTCTTAACGGAGTTAACTGTTTGGACTTAAGTGTATGTTTTAAAAATAGAGGGGAGGTCTGTGTAATTAAGGCAAAACAGGTGGGTGGTTAGAGTATTTTACTCTATTAATTATGACCTTCATCTGAGTCCAAGAATTCAATTCTTTTTCCTTCCTTCTTCTAAACACTCATTAAATCTAATGACATTCTATCTCAAATGACATAATAAACCATGCAAAACAAATTAAATGCTAGATAATCAATTTTTTAAAATAGTGGAATAAATATAAGGTAGATAAATCATGTGAATCTCATGTAATTCTTTAAAGTTGCATGGCAGAACCAAAGGAACTCTAAACCAAATACAATACAGGTTCACACTTATATCCAGCAACCTCAAGCGAAAATTCCACGCTATTCATATTTAAAATTTGAACTTGAGTCACCACAAACTATGGCAGTTTCATCCAAGCATCCACATCAATTCAATAACACATTCCAGCATTTGAGCATATCATGAAAATGCCGCAATTACAGTACAAAAAGAAACTTGTACAATTCACCAAATTTTTACTGAATTTATTATACACATATATTAACAACTATTAGAAAAATTTAAAAGTCAAATCACATCTTCACTAGAAGAACATTTTGAGTTTTTTTTTCCTAAAATACCCAATAAATTTTAATACCTCAAGCTCTTGTGCTTCATCCTTGTCCTTTCCAAATGTTTTTTTTTATATCAATCATTCTGACCTTTAAACCATCTCATTGAGATTTAAGGTAACTATATCTTTACTTGCGCCTAGGTTACAACATCTTACTACAATTCTCCATTTTTAATTAGTTGAATCTTTTGGGTTAGGACCCTTCCTCCCCTCCTACGTAGAATATCACAAGCATACAAGAAGTTAAATGTTAAGCTACAAATTTACTTTCTATCAAAATAACTAAAATTAATAAGGGAAGAGCACAATTTATATTTAAATTGCCATGACCTCTAAGAAGTGTAAAGAAATCAAACTTTTTGGAAAATATTTTTCGAAACAATAAAATAAATGGTCACAGAACGTTGTAGCTCTGATACAAAAAATGTAACACCTCATTCGAAACGACATATATGCTTAACGTTCAATCCATTAAAACGTCACTTATAAACTTAGGGACTTTATCCGAACAAAACTTGAGCAACACTTGATACTTTCAACTATTAGTTCAAAGTTTTAGTTTCAAACAAATATTTATCAACCGAAATATTTTAAGACAAAAAATAATCTTAATATCATGGCAATTAAATATAAAGTGGCATAAAGGTACACAAGGAGCCTAATAGAGCCTTCAAGGCTAGCTCCATAGGTATCTTCCCTTGCTTTCTACTAGAATATTCACCTGAAAAATGTTAATATAATAGGATGAGATTTAACGTCTCAGTAACTACTGAAAGTTTCTACCATACACAAGCAAATCACATATGATAAAAAGAAGAAACTGATTCCATATATATTTGTATATACTATGATCCTCATACGAGATAAAAACAAGTTTAATCATCATCATGTCAATCTGTATTTTCATCACAACATGTAATATATGATTATGTAATATGCAATATGTAAGATGCAACCTCCCTTATATCACCGTCCATCCTTATTCCGCTGACTGGAGCTATAGGCTAACACATAGTCCAACAGAAACCTCTCCATTTGACTGGATTGTCCCAAGCTCACTAATTCTTAAGATACACCCGGCCAAAAGTGTAGAGCTTAAGTTTGGACTATGGCTCCCCTCCTTAAAAGAACACAACTAAGGAGGTGTCACATGTCCCACAACTCCAATGCAATCCCGGCCAAAGGAAAACATGGAAGAAGGGGCCCTGACAAATACCATCCACTGTGTACTGAGTGATGGCATACCACGTGGTAAAAGATTTTGTAACCCCCTCACCATAATTACATCCAGATTACGAAATTTAAGTGAAATAGAGACCAATAAGACAAAATAACAATTTATTATCCCTCATCCAAGAAATGGGGTATTTCGAAAATCAGTTCAAAACGTAATTATTCCTGGTCTCACATTCACATTCGAATATAATTACTTGAGAAATTAAATCACATAATAATATCAAAGTGCGGAATTAAAATCCCGATAAACCTTGGGTTACTTACATATATAACATGGGTTTAAATGTTTCCCAAAATGGGGATTACATATCCAAAATTATTATTTACATCTCATTTACGAATAGTAATCCCGAATCCAAAATAAAGATAACCAACCACCACACAAAAATCTCAGAGTAATCCTAACTACTCTTGGTTGTCCGCTTCCCTTTCGAGCCACTCACCCTGTCTGAAATGTTAGTCATTTGGAAAGAGTGAGATTCTAAAGAATCCCAGTAGTAACAAATTATTCATACCACACGTAATCACATAGCATATGAACAAATCACCACATATCAGTAACACAAATCACACTCCACCCTCATCCCCTTTTACCGTCGGGAAGGTACATCGTCCTAACCCAAACCGTTGTTAGCGACTCAGGGACTATTGGTATGGCAGTGCATACGAATAGCCTTACGGCTCACATATAGCCTTTCAGCCCACAATTAGCCTTTCGGCCCACATAATCACATATATCACACCCTAACCTCATCCCCTTTTACCGTCGGGAAGGCACACAGCCCTTACCCGAACCTTTGTTAACGACTCAGGGACTATTGGTATAGCGGTGCATACACAATTCCACATATCTTGCAGCATACGAAATCATCACATCACAATGATATAGCACACATACAATGTATCACATAAGATATAAAAAAAGAGTTACTACCTGTATCTTTCCTGACTGGCTCTGGTACCTCGGTCTCACGAGGGCAACAAATGTCAAATGCTATACCAAATTAGGGACAACCAATCAATCTCTTTTCCATGTTCTTAAATTCATAATACTCTAAGTTGGTTATCATTTAGGACTCTTTATGTGGCTAATAGAGGCCTAAACATATGCCTAAAGGATTGGAAGAAACTACCCCAAAGACCCCTTTCTCGAAGGCACAACACTGATTTCTGACAGCCTCACTCGAGTAAAGACGACCTCACTCGAGTGATGAGAGACTTGTGCTCAGGTGAGAATGACTCTCACTCGCGAGTGCTTGACAGAGAACAACCTTCACGGCCAGGTAGTGCTCACAACACTCGAGCACCAAGCTCTGCACTCGGGTGATGGCTCCAAATATGCTCGAGTCCCAGAGAGTGCAACACCACGAGTAACGACCCTAGAGCACAAACCACTCCAGAGGCACTAGCTAACTCGAGCATGATACCCAGCACTCGGGTGAGACAACTATGCTTGCGAGTGTCAAAGCACACTCTTGGCATCAACCAGCGAGTGAGGACCCAAGAGCAACCCCAACTCTGGGCTCACACCATCACTCGAGCAAGTCCAAGCTCACTCGAGCATAATCTTCCCTCACTCGAGAACAAAGAAGTGCACTCGAGCCTCATTCAAATAACCTAAACAAAACTCAAAGCAGAAAAGGGAAAATGCACACAGCACTCGAGCATGATCTTCCCCTGCTCGAGTGTTGTGCATCAGAGACCAAAAACGTAGAAAACAACAGAAAATACGAGATGGTCAAATTCATACCCAATGGTTCACAAACTCTACCAAAAGCTCATACACACTTAGCACTGACTAGGGAACACATTAGTAACCTCTCACACACCCCAAAAACCCTTTTAACCACAATCTATGCCTTTGGGTCTCTATGACACATAATATCCCAATTTCTCTTAACACATTTCCAACATTACAAACTAAATCCAATATGTAACACCCCAATTTTTTATTAAAGGCTAATGGTAATTATTGAGGATAGTTATCGAATTAAAGTGGAATAATTATGGGTTTGGTGGCTATATTAATTAATATGCCATGATTAGTGGAAATCAAAAGATTGAAATTGTTGGGCAATTAGTTAGTGATTAATAGAGAAATTAATTACTAGCTAAGAGGAAAATGAGAAGTGTGATTAAAATGGTTAATGGAGTGATTAAATAGCTTATTGGTGACTATTTTAGAGCCAATAGGCTTGTGACATGTAGCAAACTTATATGAGGTTAGTGGTTGAGGAGAAAAGTCAAATGGGATATAATATTTTATTTTTCTCTCTCTTTCCTCCTTTCTTTTCGCTGGACAACATGGAAGAAGTATTATTAATGTTCTCTTCTCCTTCACTTCATCTCTCTCTCTCTCTCTTCTCTCTCTTGTGCAGCCATTGTTGGCCAAGAAAGTGAAAGTGAAAGCTTGCATTTAAGGTGAGTAAATGACCTTTAATGCCAAAACTTCCTTCTATACAGTTGTTCCTTGGAGTAAGAGCTTCAATTTGATGGTTATAGTTTCTCCATTGGTGGTGATTTGAGAAATCACGAAAATGTACAAGTTGGAGAATCATGAAGTGCCTTTGGGAAAGTTGTTGAGGTAAGTGAAAGCTTCATTTTCATATAAGTTTTGTGGCCATTTGTTAGGCCTTGAATTTCTAGAATTTTTGCCCTAATTTTCATGATTTAGGGTCTTGGGGAGTATAATATGTTGTTTTCATGGAAATGGTGCCTTGTTTAGTGTTTTGAATTGATAGAATTACATTGAAACTTAAATGTGAAGTTTGGCACCTTTTGTGTTGGTTTTGTGCTTTAGTCAAAACAGGGCATGTTGACAGGTTGTGATTTTGGTCATTTTGAGGTTACCATTGTGTTCCTTGTGAAAATTTGTGTGGGAATAGGCTTGATTGTTAATTTTGGAGTCATGGGACACTATGGTAGAAAATTGGAAAATCTGTCCCTTGGAACTCTATTCTGGGCAGTTTATTTGTGTGGACGTTTTGAATGACCAAATGATTTTAGAAAATTTTGAAACTTTCCAATCTTTAATTTCACATCCCAAGATTTAAAATGGACATATATTTTGTGTCATTTCATTTAGTATTCTGGGAGATATGCTTTGCCAAAATTTGGGATCAAAACTGAACTCTGTTTTGGGGCAATATGGAGTTTTGTGTAATTCTGGAATTTTTTGATGATTTGCAGTAATAGTCCATATTTTTCATATAAAGAGGACTTAGGTACCTTTCATTTGGCTTTAGAATCACCTCATTTCAATTTTTCTAAAATTAGTTATGATTTTTAGAAGTTCAGCCAGGAGACAAAATTTTCTTGGCCGCGGCCAGAGGTTATGAACCGCGGCCCAAGACTTTCTGTGCATCCATTGGCCGCAGCCCATGAGGTGGCTGGCCGAGACCAACCCCCAAAAATCAGCATTTTGGATTTTTAAAAGGTGACCTTTGGTCAAGTGTTTACCAAGCCTTTAGGCATGTATTTAGGCTTTGATTAGCCACCTAAAGGTCATGAATGGTAACCAACTTTAAGTGTTATGAAAATGAGAATTTGGAAAAGAGAATGATCCTATGTCCTTGATTTGGTTATAGGGTCAGATATTAGCCCTAATCATGGTTTGATATCCGCTCGGATCGCGAGTAGCCGATGCTGGAGCATACGTGGAAAGAATAAGAGTAGGGAACTTACCTCTCCTGCATGTATTGATATTTGTGTTTGTGTATTGATGCATGTCATTGCTTTGCTTGATTATGTGAAACATATATGAATGATTGAAGCTCTGTTTCTATTTATGCTATGGCCATGAGTATGTTGTTGAAACATTGAGCATGCAGATATATCATTATGTGAGCACGAATTATTGTGATGCAAGCATGTCATGCATTAAACACTTACCTTGCATGCATATTGGTATTTGTTTCCTGCTGGGATTCTCTAGAATCTCACCCTCCCCTACCAACATTTTAGACAGGACAAGTGGCTCGAGGAAGGAGCAAGTGACTAGGGGCGGCAAGAATCCCTTATGGGCATTTGGACTTAGTAGTTGTTATCATTGCTATTTGGGATAATGGTAGTGGATTTGGATGTATTTAGAGTTGTATATGTTAGGATGGATATATGGTTGTATATGTTGTGGAGGTGTATTTGGATATGTATTTGGAATGAAATTTGTGTAATCCCCATTTGAGAAATTGTAAAGGACGTATGTGCCCATGAACCTTTAGTGAAGATATGAACCCGAAATTGCCGGAATTGTTATTGTGCACTCTGATATATTATGAATATTAATTATCTTCGCAATGTAATTGTATTCGAAATGTGAATGTGAGACCAGATTAAAGTGTTTGTTAAAGAAATTTGTGAAAACCCTATCTTAAGGATGAGGAATATAAATGAATTTTGATTATTATTAGTCTTTATTTCACTCTAATGTTGTATTTTGGATATAATTACGGAGGGGGTTACACAATACTCAAATATCTTCACAATGGACCATTTCCAACATCAAACACTATGAAACTCATATATTCAACATTTGGCATAACTAGGGCAAATTTCCATATTTTCCCAAACTTATCCAAAAATCACAAATAATACATCAAAATGTACTAAATGCCTACCTCTTCACTTTGCCAAAACCGGAATCTTGATTCTTCAACTTTCAATTTCGAATCAACACCCAAATCACCGCTATTTAAAATTCTGAAATCACCACAATGAAGCTCTCAATGAGGTGAACAACATTAGAGAAGAGGATTTGAGCTTAAGAGGATCATAACTCACCAAGATTCAAGCTTTTCTTCTTCCTCTTCCCTTGCTCAAAGTCGCCAGAAATGGAGGAGAAAGAGAGAGAAAATGAGAGATAGGAATGATGATGATGAAGCTTCTTTTTTGTCCATATTCCCTCCCTCAACCGAACAAGAGAGAAAAGTGAGAGAAAAGTGATTATTTGTCCTCTTGTGCCACATCCTATAGTGCACACTATGCCACATGTCAATATCTTAATCACTCCTCTATGAGCTCACATAGACTTCATACATCGGATTCCGACCCATGGTCAAAGAATCTCAACCATTGATCTTAAATACCACACACATGTATCCCAAATTCACATCACATTAATTCCAAAAGTGTTTAATTACACTATTACAATTAATCTCAAAGTCATTAGCCCTTAATCCCTAATTGGGATATTACAGATTTCAACATACAAATTCCTCATTACTCCAACCCATCACAAATGCAACCGCCATGACAATTATATTCAATCACCAATAATATAATTAAAAGATAAGGTACAATAAATCATGCTTCAATTAGAATAAAATATCATCACATATTCAAACATGCCTAAAGGGAAACAATAATCCAATAACTATGTGAATAAAATGAGTTATAAAGAAATTTACTTGTAACATTACTTACATGGGAATTTACAATACATACACATATACATATAATTCAATCCATTTTTTTAAAATAAAAGATAGTCATTCACAATCATACACAATTCACAAGTATATGGAAGAATATTCAGAGTTACCTCTACTCCCTAACTCACAGATAAGTACACAAGAGTTACTCTAAAGCTCTAAATGAGAGTCTACAAAATCACACATATGAACACCTATTAATATATTAATTAAAACTACTCTAAAATCTTAAAATTACCTTCTAAACTAATATTATACACATACACATGAGCTCCAACATATCCTGCTATTTTTTATCAATGTGTAATATTATTTGGAAAAATAAAGATTTCCCTATAAGATAGATTTACAACTAACAGCTTAATATATAATACACCTAGCCAAATAAAAGATAAGGGTTTATAAAAATACAAGCATGCATATATATATATATATATATATATAATACCCAAGGATTGAGGAAATGAGCACGGTGTCTTTAAAATAAAGTATTTACATATATACTCTCACAAATAAAAGTTTGAAAGGATGTCCCTTACAGCACAACCTAACACATGATGGAGAAATAGGGATGAGAAAGGCAAGACTCACAAGAGACCAAAAAAAAAAGAAAAATGAAAAGGACCAGAAGAGGGAAAGATAAAAATGTGAGGGAAGTGATTGGATTTAACTAGGTTTATATATGTATATTTTAGAAACCTTAAGCTTGGGAGTGAAATAGGAAGAATAGGATATGAGTTTCAATACATAGATCTCCATGTGCGCAATATAGAACAAGATAAACCATGATAGAAATTTTAAAAATATGTATACTAATTTATACACACCCACACAGTCAGGTAGACCAATGGGCATGCAGGGATAATAAATTACACACACCAACAGTGACTAAGGGAAAATATGGGATAAGAATTATTTTATATATATACATACGGTTGACAAGACACAACAATGTTCATTGTAGAAAGGAAGAGAAAACAGCATGAAAAATGGTATTGACAAGATATTGGGTAGGAGATTAAGATGGAGAAGGGGAAATGCACCTGGGCGGCTGTGAGAAGCAGTGCTGAAACGAGATGGAGTGAGAAGAAGAGAGATTTTATATAGGAGTAATTTTAGGGTTTGACACCTATTAGAATAATATTTTTTTAAAAAAAAAACTAATAGTGGCAATATTCAAACAACATTTTTTTTATACTATTTATTTCAAATGATAAGATAAGTTGACACACACATACCCATATATTTAAAACAATTATTTATAGAGATATTTCATTTATATAATTTTTTTAATAGAATGATACTTAGAAATTTTGTTTTATTTAAATTATTAATTTATCATATATTCTTAATTGAATAAAACGTAAGCTACATCTAACTCTTAATCCCTAAAAATTTAAGGATGTTACAGAGGCAGTTGCAGAATAAAAAGAAACCATCATCCATCGTCTTCTTCAATAACGAGAGAAGAGAGAGAGAGAGAGAGAGAGAGAGAGAGAGAGAGAGAGAGGAGTTTGAGTTTCACGAGAGGGCTCTGGAGAAGAAAAAAGACCAGAGTAGCCACAAAGAGACTAGAGTGCTGCTTGGAGCCTTGGACAGATGAGTAGCTTGAACGCTTGAAGATGAGGCTTTGAATTAATACTATGTTCCTTTTCCTCTTTTCTTTTTTCCTTGAGATTGTGGATTATGGACTTATTGCTATTTTTTTTCTTTAGTTATGTTTAGTTTGTTTACCATGCAACCTAGAGGAGCTATGAACTTATGAGTGGATTAGCCTTTACTTTCACTATTTAGTTATAATGAATATTAATTTTGGTTACTTAATCTTGTTTAGTTTTATCTATTTAGTGATTAACCATCATTGAATATGAATTTGAATATTAGGATTTACCTTGATGAAGAGAATTTTAATTAGGTTTCGAGATTAAGTAATATGGGATTAGACTGTGGTCTAATATGTGATTAAGATACCTAATAACCCCATATAATTATTGAAGAGTATGCTTGAGTTATTGTAACACCCCAAATTTTATATTCACCAAATATATTGTAATTATTTGGGAAATTCAATAAAATGGTGAATATTCATGAATTTGGAATTTATGAATTTATAAATGTTCAATTTCATGGGAAATTAGGCAAAAATAATTATGGAATTAATTTGGGTAATTTAAAAAGCCCAATATTAAGGTCCAAAAATGAAGGAATATTAGAGAAAATATTTGGTCCAAAAATATATGGAAATTGGCCAAAGAAAAATAAGATAATAAATTGGATTAGAAAGGTAATGGCAAAATCGTAATTTTGCCAAAATAGCACAAAATAAATTATTTTTCAATTAATTGAAGTTAATTTCAATTAATTAAGGAAAATAAAGGTTAAAAATATATTTAGAATATTTTGGTCAATTTAATATGAATTTATGGAAAATTTGAGCAAAAAGTGCAATTTTGACCAAAATTGAGACTTTACATGTATACGTAACCGAAACAAGTTGTGAAGCCAATTGAGACCATAGGGAGGGACCCCTAGGTGTCTTCTACATGTGGCATAAAGAAGGAAATATTGATTGGACATGATGGCATGGTTACGTGAATGTAGGAAGTTATGTACATAAAATTGGATTTTAGCAATTTTGAAAAATTAAACAAATTATTATAATATTATGAGATATTAGAATATAAGTTCATCTTTCTCATTCAGCTGCTCATTCACGCACAACAGACCTGAACCATAGAGAGAGAAGGTTGAGAGAGTTTAGAGAGAAAAAGAGAAGAAAAATCACAAGGTAAGCCGATTTCTCCGACGATTTCGCTCCTAACGCGTATAACTCCGATCCTAAGCTACACCTCTTTGTTCTTTAAGGTTTGGAAAGCTCAAATTTGGTGTTCTAAAAGTTAGGGTTTTCTGCCATTTTTGGGAAAAGCTTGTGGAAGCTTGAGGTAACTTCCAAACCTTCGTATATTAACTATTCTGGTTGCTGTGGGCAATTTAATCGGTGAAATTTCGCCGGATTGCCATTGGTTTTAAATTTTGGAAAAGTGTATATCTAAGGGTTATGCTGCCCAATTTTAGTTCAAATGGTTGTTATAACTCAATTAGATTGTTAATAAAGTGGTTAGGAGTAGAAAGGAACGTGTTTACGGAGCCGAAATAGTAAAACCCCGATTTTTCCCGGAGAACACAATTATTTTGGCCAAGGATGTTTGAGGGCCTTAGAGTTGGATTTTCAATGATTTTATGGTTCCATTGGATTCAGTAGGCGAAAATAGGTGGGGTTACAGTTGGGCACTTTTTCAGAAAAGGCTGAGAAAGCATAATTACGAAAACGCCCCTAAAACCCTAAAAGTAGGGCTGCCAAGGGAAATTTCATAATTTGACATTGAATTTGGTAATTTTGAGTCCGGAAATGGATTCCTTGGATAAAAATATGTCAGGATAGCCCTAGTCAAAATTTTGGGAAAACATGCCATCGGGCCGGGTACGGCCGGGCCGGGTACGGCCGGGCCGGGCCGGGGTCCAGGGGGCATTTTGGTAAATTTTCACCATAGGCTAATATAACCACAAGAAACACTATGGAAGTGTCTAAAATGATACTTGGATAGGTTATGACCTATTTCTTGTATATTTGACGTTTTAGGACCGAGTTGGACGCTTATAGTTGACACATTTTACGAGGCGGACCCTTTGAGACAGGAAAGAGGTTAAGGTAGGGACTACTATCTCTCATATACTATGTGACTATTTGTATGATGCGTGTTACTATATTTTGTGATCTGAACACGTGCTGGAGGCACATTACCTAGCTGTGGTCTAGGACCTAGCTGAGGTACACTGGTCTTACCTAGCTGTAGTCAAGGACTCGGCTGAAGTACATGCAGGGATTTCAACGGGTTAGTTAGCCCTGAATTTTGTGTACACACACGGATGCTATGAGTTTTCATTTTACTTGATACGGTGCATTGCATATTTAATTCTCGCATTTTATTTGTTGATCGTATGTTTCTACTGAGATTCCTTGGAATCTCATCCCTTTTTCTAATCCAAATGTCTCAGCAGGTGCCAGTAGCTCAAAAGCCAAGGATGCAGAGAAGGGAAACTGACGGGCACGTTTCCCAAGACGAATACAGTGGTTGTATAGCCTGTATGTGAAATAGTTTTGGAATATTCTGTACATATTTGTCATTATTATCGACTTCTGCTCTGTTAATGACTGTCTGTAAACAAATACTTATTATCAGTATAACTGTATTTTTCTGTTTGCCTATGGAACTTGTTCATTATTGCCCTGCGCATATCAAAATGAAAACGGGTGTTGACAATTATCTTACCTCTTGAATAATTATGTTATGTATAACAACTTATACTTAAGAGAGGGTTGTGAGTGGACCGATAGACATTTATAGTTATTCATACTTGACATTAATAAAATTGACATTAAGGGCTTGTTTGGTTTGAGGGGAGAGGAGGGAAAGTGGGCGGAGGGAAAATTTTTTTGAGTTGAATTTAAAAAAATTAGAAAAGTTGGGTTAAAAATTTTTAATTAATTTTTCTTACTCTTTTATCTTATATATTCTCTTTATTAAAATTTTATTACTCTACTTCTTCAATTTTTTAAAATTCAATTCATAAAAATGTTCCCTCCCCTCCAAATCCCTTACACCAAACAGACCCTAAGTCTAATTAAATTAGTGAAAATAGTTCCATTTTTTACTCATAAGATATTAAAATGTCACTCATTTTATATAGAAGGTAATAATAACAAAAAATTTAAATAAAAAAAAAACATTTGAAAAGCCTCTCGTTTTCTTACGCAAAGCAGGGGGCAGCACCGAATGCGCGGCATCCCCCCTATCCGAAAGAAACACTCACCAGCTTTGGATTTTCCTCCATTTTCGTTGCTTTCAAAGGAGGACATTAAATAAAACCAAAATCAGAACCGATGAATTGAACGAAGAAACAATACTGAAAGGGATCAATCACATGTCGGTGGAGGTTCTTCTGGAAAACCCACTTGCAGAAAATAAGGTGTTATTGTTCAAAAGCGGTTGGGTGTTCTCTGAAAAATGTTTTAGAAGCTGCTGGTTTAAACGAGAAGCCAAGTGTGCAGCTTGTTTGTTTTAATTTGGATAAAATTGTATGATGAAGGGCGAACTGGCACACAAACTCTGCTTAATTTTTGTGGGATTAAGATGATGATTTTTTTTTTTTTTTTTGGAAGGATGAACAGATACGAAGAGCAATGATGAAGAAGTTGAAGGAAGAAGAACAAAAAAGTGAAGGAGTGAGGGTTGGATATTTTATACCGTCTCCGCGAGGAAGATGATTGCATTTTTTTAATTAAAATTAAATGCCCAAATCAGCATTCCATGACAGTAAAATAAACAATGTTAGTGACATATAAGTAAATTTAACACTGTTATTTTTAGACCTATGTTCTTATTAAATTATAAGGACTAACGTTGTAAATGAAGTAAAACTAGAAGAATAAAAGCCTATGGTTTAAAATTACATGGACCAAAACTAAAATAAAAGTAAACTATAAGAATTAAACATTATATTAACCTTAAGTTTTTTTTATTGATACATTAACATGCATGCAAGATGTGTATATATATATCTTGCATATATGTAAATTTGGGAAATTACTTATTATACCTATTATAGTTAATGCAATTTACTTCTCATAACATTTGTGTAATACTAAATAAATTATTTTGTTATATATATAATATAAATTAGGGAAATTACTATATATAAAGTCTTGAGGAAATAATTTAATCCCCAAAAAACCCAATAATAACTAATAAGCATTTAACGACAAGTTAGATTTATATTGTTTTCTTGTCATTGAGATTTTTTATTAATAAAAAATTGTAACATAAACTTGTTTAGTGCAACTCTATTTTTTAATTATAAGTAATGTGTAACATTTATAAAAATCACACCTCAAAAAGCTAATTGTTAGAGAACCCAATATCTTGTAATGGCCTTGCTTCAAACCGCTTTGGTCTCTATAGGTAACTCTTTTCAATTGATTGGTCCTCAATGGAAAAAAAGATTATATCGAGCACAAACCTTAGAAGGAGCAGCTTTAAAAAAATAGCTGTTGGAATAGGAGATTCCAAAGAGCAGATTCCTAAAAAGTATTTAAATATTAGTTAGGAACTTTATTTTCCAAAATTTCTTTTGACTTGGAAAAGCGAAATCCAAACACTTGTAAACTGTTGTGTTAAAGACAAGGATGCTAAAAGGTTCAATAGAGATATACAGGCTGGTCAAAAGAGAGAGAGAGAGATAGAAGAGAGAAATTTGTCATAAAAGTAAACTTGTTTTAAGTTACCGTACTCAATGAGAATTAATTTTTCACCAACTTTATGGGTGCTTATTTTGGTTAACTTTTGTTTTTCAAAAAGTTAAAAATTATTTTTTTATAAATAGATTACTTTTTAATATTTAAAACATACATACGTTTTTTTTTTTTCTATTTTACAAGGTTAGAGTTTGCTTGACATGTACATATATGCTAGAAAAAATTGGGGAATCTCACCGGGGAGGTAGACTAGACAAGCGCCAACTCCCAGACAAGCGCCAACTCCCAGACAACTATAGTCAATAGTCAACTCTAACAACTTTTCTTATATATTAATTAATAATTAATGCCATATCGTAAAAAGGAAAATTGTGAAAAAATCTCTCATTAACAACTTATTTGTTAAATGGGACTTTCGCAAGCAGATTATCTACCACGTGTGTAGAATATCTTCCTTGGTATGCAGATGATTTTCCTTATGTGTAAAATTCTTTCCTATACGTGTGTAGAAATCTTCCCTATATGTACAAGATATCCTCTCAAATTCCATTTAGCAAATAAGTTATTCATGAAGTCTTTTTTAGCAATTCTCCCTATCATATAAGATTGACAATAATATATGATTTCCGAACAATTAAGCACATGATGGAATATATTTTAATCAGTTAAATGTATTAAATGTGTGCTGAATTTTTTAAAATATCTTTTTTAATTTTGTATGTTAGAATTATTCTTCATAAAAAATCTCTTATTATGTGCAACTAATATGGGTAATTTTTAAAACATTATAAATTTAAAAGGTAAAGTATGTGGACTGAGATCTTATATTTAAGACAAAAATAAACTCCTTATCAAAGTCATATATTTATTACCTAAGTTCGTACTCTTTCCGGTTTAAAATATAAGATTCAAATAATTAAATTACATAATTCAGAAAGTTATTTAAAATTGGTTTAAGACAAAAAATATGTAAAACATGTAATTTACTTTTCTAAAATGCTCTTATTTATGGAGAGGGTGAGTGTGATAGAAAAGGAGTAGAAAATGAGTTGGGACTTGAGAGAGAATGAGTGAAAAAAAAGAGGAAATATAATTAATTAGAAGTAAAATTGATAAAAACATATTAAATGATACTCTTTTCATTCTTTATTATAAGAAACATCTGTCACTTATAGCTTTTTTATATTTATAAGAGATATTTAGAGAATGTCTCAAAATTTTTATATTAATTTCTCATTTTGCCCTCATTTAATTACTCATGTTAATATCATTACATTTATTACATTCACTCACATTCTCTCCCATCTCACATTCTCTCTCTTTGCCATATCTCATTTTTCTACTTTTCTTATTCTCTATCTCTTCATAAATAATAGTATGAAAAATTGCCCATAAATATCTCATTCAAAATTTATTTGCTAACTAGAACCTTTTCAATATAGGGAAGAATGTTTGAAAACGATGGAAGATCTTTTGCATATAGGGAAGATTGTTTAAACACAACGGAAGATATATTACACATATGAAATATTGTTTGAACACAAGGGAAAATTATATAAGGAAAATTGTTTAAACACAAGGAAGATATATTGCATATAAGGGAAGATCTTTTACATATGTGGAGATTGTTTGAACACAATGAAAGATCTTTTGTATCTAAAGAAGATTGTTTGAACATAAAGGAAAGATCTTTTGCACATAGAAAAGATTGTTTAAACACAATGGAAGATTATTTGAATACAAGGGAAGATCACATAAGGGCAATGTGGTCATTTTACTTCCTATTTTATTTCTCTTAAAGGACCTCAGTACTTCAGGTACCATTTAACAGTTAATTGTGTTCAAATAAGCTTCCCTATGTATAAAAGATATTCCCTTGCGTACAAAAAATCTTCTTTTGTGTTCAAACAATCTTCTTTATTTGTAAAAGGACTCATTTAGTAAATAAACTTCCAATTAGGTATTTATGAGCAATTTTCCCATAATAGTATTTTAGTAAAAAAATGGTTACAATTTTGACACAAGTATTGTTCTTATCTACTACTTTAAACTGCAAGATTCAGTTAAACATATCTTATAATAAGAGATGGAGGGAGTAAGGTAGAACCAAACTGTAACTTGTATAAAAAACCAGGCACATATTATTAATTAGCGTGACTCTGTTTCGGTTGAAAATATGATAGAAAATACTAGGATTGTATCTGAGATAATGTCTTAGTATTCTAAAACTTGTAAAAACTGAATCGAAGATGTTTGTTTATCTTAGGATAAAGCATGTCTATAGGGAAGGCAATTGTAGTGCGAAATGTCTTCCTTAGTATAGACTTGGGTGAGGTGGTTATGTTTTTTGAGGAACCACCTTGGAAGGTGAGAGTGTTCTTGTATAATGTCTGGGTGGGAGTTGTTCTCCCACAATTGATTCTGGAATAACTGAGATGGGCTAAGGCCTAAAAACCCTGTATATTTCCCTTAAAAAAAATCAAATCCCGTCATAAATTTGAAGCTTATATTTTGAAGCACAGGATAATATTTTTAACAAATTTAAGTTGCATGGGAGTAGGATTTTACCTCCAATCCAAGGGGGGAAAAAGCTTTACTCACCTGATCATTTTATGCCCAATGATTCAATTATCATGATGCAAGTCTAGTAGATTTCAGTTTCCAATTTACCCTTTTCACCTTGTAAAAAAAGATAAGAAATATGTAATTAGACAAAAACATATATTATATTTTAATTCTTTAATTTTATATAAGGTTTGAATTTGATTTCTTAATAAAAAATGTTGATATTAAAATTTTAATGCGGGCAAAATATTATTTAAAATAATATAAAAATTAATGTTAAGCAATGGGCAAATCAATATTTGAATAATATTATTTCAACTTTAATTGAGAAATAATAGGTAAGATATGTGTAGAAAATATTTTATTGTGGAAGTTTCATTGGGATTTTCCAATTGCATAAGTAATCCTTTTATCAGTTTCACTCCACATGTAGTTAGAAGGTAGAATCATAATTTATCAGGATTGATTGAGATTTTTTAAAAATTATCCAAACAATAAAAACAGAATTTATAAATACTTTTTTCATTCAATCAGATTTATTTGAACTCTCAACCACATAAGCACTAAAAAGGGGGGACTGCTTGAATCCGTCTAAAATGTTTTTTTTTTTAAAAGTAAAAAAGCATCAGGGGAGAGAGAGAGGGATAAAGGGAAACAGGAACAAGATCTGTCACGGTCAAAAAAGTCTAAGAAGCCAGCTTGCGCAAGCATCGAGGATATTGTTATATTATGATTTTCTCAAAACAGTTAAATGGAAACAAAAAGATCCGATTTTTTAATGAAACCACGACCAACAAATACGAATTTATATCATTTAGCTCCTGGCGGCGGCGCCTTCGACGAAGAAGAATCGTTGACGCTGATTCGTTAAACTTGTTTTATATCGTTGGTTGAGTTTCTCTGAAGCTGATAATTTCAAATCGCAGAAAGCCCAGTTAAGAAAGATACATTTTTCATTTAATTACCACATAGCCTTACCTACAAGCAACGTTGAAGTTCAAACTTCACATTGCTCCTTCCTCCTCCTCCTTCGGAATCCAACCCAAACTCTTCTGAGAATTTGAATATTTGCTTATGGTTTCGTAGAGAAAGAATAGTTGGTGGATTGCTCTTGGGTGTGAAGTTGGGTTTCAACTTTCAATCGAGCTGGCTTTGATTGGTTA
Source organism: Inga oerstediana (assembly GCA_963210345.1). Classification (NCBI taxonomy): domain Eukaryota; kingdom Viridiplantae; phylum Streptophyta; class Magnoliopsida; order Fabales; family Fabaceae; genus Inga; species Inga oerstediana. The sequence continues at coordinate 37,734,458 of OY723406.1, forward strand.
GTTCAAAATCTGTTTACAGTTTTATGAATTCTTCTTATCTTTAACCATGAGGGTCACTTATGAATCTTTGACTTCTCCCTTGCGCTTCAAAATCTGAGAATTTTAACTTGCCTTCTTCAATTTCTTTTTGCTTGTATTTGTGGGTGCGCCTGGGTTTTTACGTGTAACCCAGTTATTTAAGTAATTCATTTAATTGGTTATCTGTGATATAAATTGGGACATCTTTTATTTTTCTACTAAAAAAATTGTATTGTTATAATCTGTGCTCATCCCTTTAGGTGATTTGAACGAGTTTCTTCATTTTGCATAGTTCGTTCAATGAAAAGCCAATCTGTTGTACAGGAGTAATTAGGAAGAAAACAATACATAGAAAAAGCTTTTGCCTTTTTTTTTCCCAATATCTTTTCTATTTCCTCAATCATTTAGCTTGTGCTTATGACTAGTCTACTACGTCTTCATTTTTGCATGGCTTTTATGTTGAAAGCCATAGCTGTTTAGGTATAGTTTAACTATTATAACTGCTTTTGTCTTCATGAGGATTTGTTATATGCATGTGGAGAACCCTTATCTGCTTCCTGTTGATTATTCCTCTGATTGTAAAGCACTTTGAAAAATAAAAAAGAAAAAAAATTCTTTTGCCATGTTTCAGAGAATTTCCTGCATCTACAAGGAAAAAAGTGATGGAGGATAAGACAGAAGGAAAAGCTGAATTACAGAATGTACCATCTTCAGTTGTTGCTGTATGTATCAATGGTAGCAAGAAAAGCAAAAGTGCATTACAGTGGGCGCTCAAGAGGTTTGTGCCTGAAGGGAGGATCATGTTTAAGCTGATACATGTCCATGCCAGTATAAAAGGAGTACCAACACCAAGTAAATATATGTCCTTTTGTTTTTCTTCATTTCTATTACCTTTAGGGACAGTTTAATGCTTTAGAAATTTACAATGTTAATTAATTTCAAGGTTTTTTGTATCACCTAGAGATATAATTGGGCTATGGTCTAATTTTTCTCTGGAAGTTTTTGCGTATGAGTCGGGGGTATTCAAAAGTTTTTCCCCCCTTTTTGGATCAATTTCGCCAACGAAGTTTTAAAAAAAGGAGTAAAGTTGCTCTAACCATTAAAAAAACTGATGTTGATTGCTAACATTTTTAATGGCCAAGGGCGCCCAAACAATTACTGTTAAAGTTACTCTTATAATCTTGAAGAAATTTGTAATAGGAGGCTTGACCTATTGGTTAATTGTACAAGGTTTGAAGAATATTTTAATTATTATTATTTTCTTCCAGTGGGAAATTCAGTCCCTATTTCACAAGTTCTAATTGAAAGTCTTTTTTGTTTCAGTGGGAAATTTTATCCCTATTTCACAAGTGCGTCCTGATGTAGCAGATGCCTTCAGAAAGGATGTTGAGTGGCAGAAAAGTCAAATGCTTCTACCCTATAAAAATATGTGTGATCAGAAAAAGGTCAAATATCACGTCTCAGAAATTTGAAATTTAGTTAGAATTAGTACCATAAAAAATAGGATCTGTATCCTTCTATTTTGGCTGCAGGTATATGTAGATACAGTGGTGATCGAATCTGATGATGTTGCGACTTCTATAGCTGAGGAAATTGCTAAGGGCTCTGTGACCAAACTCGTTATTGGAGCACCATCTCGTAGCATATTTTCTAGGTATAGATACTTGACATTCTGATCTATAATGAAATTATGGTGCTGTTTTAAGAGTCTTTCTTATTGAATTCTTGATTATTATGCTTTATTTTCCATTTTAAATTTGTTTGGAGCTCTTTTTTATTCATTTTAAATAATTTCTTGCTTTCAGCAAGCTTAAGGGCGTTGCTGCAAAAATATCAGTTTGTGCTCCAAGATTTTGTACAGTTTATGCTATTTCCAAGGGAAAATTGTCTTCTGTACGGCCGTCAGATATGCAGATTGATGAGAGCTTTGTAGATAACAGTAGTGAAACCAATGGTTCCGCCAGTTCATTAAGCTACACTTCCACCTCTCCGTCAGGTATTCTACTTGGAAGATTCATGGAACTCTATTTACAATAAGCATAATGTTTTGTAAGGTTTCTAATTACTATAAAGCCTTAAATGATTGTCTTCATCATGCTAAAACTCTTAAATTATTTTTTTAATATATGAATTATTCAGCAAGTGAAAGAATTTCGGTATTTGGGATCAATTTTACAACAAGATAGTGAAATTGATGGTGATGTCAATCAAAGAATTCAAGCTGGATGGTGTAAATAGAGTAAAGCTACTGGAGTTATTTGTGATCGGAAAGTACCTAATAAGGTAAAAGGGAAGTTCTACCGCACTGCTATAAGACCAACAATACTTTATGTTAGTGAGTATTGGACTTTAAAGGAATTACATGAGTATAAAATGGGGGTGGCCGAGATGAGGATGTTGAGATGGATGTGTGGTCATACAAGAAAAGATAAGATTTGTAATAATCATATACGTGAACGAGTTGGAGTGGCTTCTATTGAAGGAAAAATGGTAGAAAGTCATTTGAGGTGGTTTGGACATATTCAATGAAGGCTGTTGAATGCACCGGTAGGAAGGGTGAATCAAGCCGTATGGAGTCTGGTAAAACGAGGTCGCGGAAGGCTGAGGCATACGTTTAATGAGGTCATAGAAAGAGACATTTTTATTAATAATATATCAAAAGATATGGTTTTTGACAGAGCATAATGGCGCCTTGCGATCCATGTAGCCGACCCCACCTAATGGGATAAAGGCTTTGTTGTTGTTGTTGTTGTAATCTAATTTATAGAAGATCTTGATGACTGAAGAGTACAAGAGTTACCATTGCCATCATTTGCATATGACAAATTCTCTGGTCACTTGTGCTGTGCTAGAACTTTGCTGGTTCAGCGTTCCTGTACTTTCAGCATTTGCAGAACCTTATATCTTATGCACCAATTGATGATGTCTTTCATATGTTTTGCTTAACTGACAACCTCTCAATCATCTAACTTTCGGTGTCCCACCCCAGAAATTAGGGAACATACAGTAAAATCCGCATTTTCTATCATGTGGTTGTGGACTGTGGTAGTCATAGGAATTCATATTGAGTGCTTATGAAGGTTCTATCCTAGCATTCTCTGTTTTGATTTTTTGCTCGCCTTTTCTCTTGAAATCTTAGTTGTGCATTGCACGATGAATCATCTCCAACTGTATTCTCTTTTAGCTGAATAACATTGTTTTTTTTTTGTCTCCCAAAAAACAAGTTTTAATGTTCTATGATTTTGGGTTGCAGACTCAGTCACAGTTGCTTCATGTGGTCCTTCAAATTCCTCTTTAAAAGAACAGTGGTTTCAAGCTCTTTCATCTACGAATCAGACCGTCCTAAGTGTGAATCCTAGTTTTGTTGAATCTAACCATTCTAGATCTCAGTCCCTTGATATTGGAACAGAGAATAATGTTACAAGAGTGAGTGCTAGAAATTCTAGTATTGGCTGTGGTCTCAGTCGGGCTTCTTGTTGCCAAAGCTTTAACTCAGAAACAGAATCATGTGTCCATGTTCAAAATTCCAGCATTGAGGTGCCACCAGCAAGTGAATCCCCTTCCCCTGTTATGCTGGTAATCAAATTTTCTTGTTCTTTTTTTCCTTTCTACTTGATAGAACTAGTTTCTAGGTGATGGTTTCTTCTTGAAATAGCCTTTGCATATGATAAAGTAATTTAATTAAATATGCAATATCTGTTACAAAAAATGTAGTTATACAACATATTTTATGTTTACTTGTGTTTCTTGCTATGCTTTTTCTGCATCTTGATCCTCTTGAGTATGTTGTGCCAAGGCCTGTTTTAGACCAATATGAAATCCTTCAGATAGTTTTTTCGTAAAAAAAAGAAAACACTACTACTTGAGCAACTCTCAATTGGATGCAACTTCCATTTACAAATTTTTGTTATTTATTGCATCAATTGTTTGATCAGGAAAATATTAACCTCGAGCTGGAAAAGTTGAGGATTGAATTAAGACACGCCCAAGGAATGCATGCAATAGCTCAAAGTGAAAACATTGATGCATCACGGAAGGTAATATTAATTTCTTACCGCCAGAAATTCTTTGCTTCACTCTTTCTGCCATTTCAGCTGCAAAGTATGAGGCTTTTCTAAAATTTTCCCTCCTGCTGCCAACCCCACAGTTTTACCCAAGGAAAAGAATCACTGGAGTTTAGTTTATGAAGGGAATATTAAATATTCTGTTATTTGGTTAGTTTATGAAGTCATTCCAGAATTTAGGGTTCTGTTGTGGAATTAGTCTTAATTTATCAGTAAATATGCAATTTTTACATGCATTAGTCTTCGTCTTTGGATATCTTATGATATTTTGTTTCTTATTACTCCCTCTGGTCGTTGATAAAAAACATGTTTAGGGTGTTAGCCTTGGCCCTAAATATACAACATAATTTTCATATATGTCAATCTTTTCCTAATTTACCTATATTGATGCTCCCTCAACAATAATAAAAAAGGAGAGGGAATGGGGGAATTAAGGAAGATGACTAGGATGTTTTAGAAAATACATGTTATATTAACTAACTTTGCTAACTTCCTTAATCTAATCAAATTGGGTAAATAACTATTATATCAAGGACCGGAGATAGTATAAATTATGATTTCTTTTGTGATTGCTTTGGATGCTGAAGAATATGAAAATCAAGTTCTTCCAATTGAAGAGGATAACTAAACTGATACTTTCATTCAAAAATTCAAATAAATTGACAATTTGGATGTTGGTGTGAAGCATATATATGTAAAACTCACTTTTGGCCTTCATATTGTCGTTGTTATATTTGAAGAGCTTGATGTTCTGAAGTTACTGCTGCTGATGTCTCTCTCCCATTCTCCATCAGCACTTTCTTGTATTATCCTTCTCAATGCTGCCCCCTACCTTTTTCTATAATTGGGAAATTAAGGTTTAATTATTAGGGATTTTTAAAACTTACTGGTTTTGCATATCTTATCCAGTCATAAGATTATTAGTTTATTTCCTTTCTTGAATTAGAACTTTTGAGGACTAAGTGCAGATTGCTTAAGTTTGTCATGCTAGCACAATAGATCTGCTCATCATGTGTTTTATTGTTTTCTTTTTCTTACTTTGGTCCCATCATATGCATGGAATTGAATTCTCTTGTCTGCCATTGCCAAACACATTAACATCTTCCATTGGTTTTATCAGCTGAATGATCTAAACAAGAGACGATCGGACGAATTAATGAAGCTCAATGAGATTATTGCTAAGGAAGAGTTGGCAGAAGAATCATTAAGGAAAGAGAGAGAGAAATATGAGGCTGCAAAAAGAGAAGCTGATTATATGAAAGAATGTGCTGAAAGGGAAGCTGCAGAAAGAATAGACGTGGAGATGAAAGCTGTTCGTGCCGCACAAGAGAAAGAAAAGCTAGAGTCTGCTCTTACTGGTTCGACACCTCAGTACCATAAGTTTGCATGGGATGAGATAGCATCTGCTACCTTATCTTTCTCTGAAGATCTGAGAATCGGAATGGGAGCATATGGTACAGTGTACAAGTGTAATTTGCATCATACTGTTGTAGCTGTTAAAGTGCTCCACTCTAAAGGAAGCCACAAAAGCAAGCAATTCCAACAGGAGGTATGGATGTTAATGAACAGAACAATAGATATGCAAAATATTGTTTTATTAATGCTAGTAAAAAAAAATATCTATACTGTTACTCCTCCGGTCCTAAATGTAAGACTTAATTAGGAATTGATCTCAATCTTAAATAGAAGACCTATTCCCATATTTATTGAATTTTCTCAAATTACCCCTATTGATATTCCTTCAACAATAATCAAGTAAGAGAGGGGGATGGAACTAAGGAAGATATGATTACAGCATTTTAGTAAAAAGAAAAAAAGACACGTCATTTTAACTTACATTACTAACTTCCTTAATATAATCAAATTAGTTAAATTGGCTTTATATTGAGGACTAGAGGAGTATTATACTAGTTATCACGTAAAAAATTATTATAGTGGAGATCTTTGTGAAACTGGCTACAGATTGGGGTTGTTTATTTTCATATTGCTGTTGTTAGGTTGCTTTATTTTGTAAATAAGTTGTTTATTTGTTGAAATCACAAAATTCAGGTCAACATTATTTACTTAGGAGATTAACCCACTAATTCAATCCAATTAATACATGTGGTGAAGGCATGCATCCATGGTTTTTCCTTACTTGCCGTCATGCACTATGCCATTTTCTGAGTGAAGTTCAGGCCTTGAACAAACTTTACTGATAACGAGTTCTCCCAAAAAAAAAAAAACGTAAACAAGAAATGATATTTGCAAATGAAAGCATAGAAATTCAGAAATATGTGACTGTGATGGATAATAAAACTACTTTCCGGTACTTACATCTTCTGTTTGCTTGCAGCTAGAAATCTTGTCTAGAATTCATCATCCTAATTTGCTGCTCCTTCTTGGTGCATGTCCTGATAATGGATGTCTTGTATATGAATATATGGAGAATGGTAGCTTGGAGGACCGGTTATTCAGGAAAAACGGTACGGCCCCAATTCCTTGGTATGATAGGTACCGGATTGCATGGGAAGTGGCATCAGCCCTTGCCTTTCTTCACAGCTCAAAGCCGACACCCATCATCCACCGTGATTTAAAACCAGCAAACATTTTGCTTGACAGTAACTTAGTGAGCAAGATTGGTGATATTGGTCTTTCTACCGTGCTCAGTTCAGATGTCTCCTCTACCATGTACAAGGACACAGCTCCTGTTGGAACCCTTTGCTACATAGATCCGGAGTATCAAAGGACCGGGTTGGTATCTCCAAAATCCGATGTGTATGCTTTTGGAATGGTGATCTTACAATTATTGACCGCAAAACCAGCTATAGCACTCACTCATCTGGTAGAAACAGCAGTTGATGATGGAAAACTCTCAGATATATTGGACCCAGAGGCAGGGAGTTGGCCACTTCAGGAGACAATGGACTTGGCCCGGTTAGGACTTAGCTGTACAGAACTCCGTCGTAGAGACCGACCAAATTTAGATCATGTGATTCCTGAACTGGAACGATTGAAAGAAGTTGCTGACAGAGCCCAAAGTTCCAGTCTTGGTGTTAAATCAAAACCTCCTAATCATTTTATTTGCCCAATACTCCAGGTAGTTAAAAATTTCAGTATTGACAATATTTCACTATCTTTGATGTAATAGGAAAGTATAGGTGACCTAACTGTTTATCCATTTGGCCCTTCCTACTGAATCCAAAATCCATCCAAACTAGTCTCTTCATCGGCTAACTTATAAATCTACTGCCATGGCACATGTGGTGTCATCAAATTCCAGCTAATCAAGCTTTTGGCCTTGAGAAGGTCAAAAATTTTAGCTAATGTTAGCCAATGTTAATTTAGTTTGATTAATATATATATAAGTATATAACAATCCCACTTCACAAAATAAGTGCCATGTCACTAGAATCATTAGCAAGGTCATATTTTACAGATGTACTTAAAGGACCAAACCGAGAATGAAAAGCTGCAAGAGACCACCATTAAAATAAGTCTGTGGTCTTAGCCTTTTAGATAGTGTATGCGGTTTTCAACAACCTCTTTTTTGGTTTGCTGTTATAAATTTTGTCCAGTTGATTGGTTGGCTTGAATTACAATTGATTTTCCATTCTTGGCAGTTGTTTGAAATAGTTGTGTTTTGGTATCCCACAGGATGTGATGGATGATCCTTGTGTTGCTGCGGATGGATTTACATATGATCGCAAAGCAATCGAAACATGGTTTCAAGAGAACGACAAATCACCGATGACTAATATGGAACTTCCTCATAAGAACATAATCCCTAATTACACACTTCTATCAGCAATTATGGAGTGGAAATCTGGAGGAAAATGATTTCAACTTCAGCCATTGCCAATGGTGATTTTGACATTAATTTCTGCTTTGTAGCTCAGCTTCACGACTTAGTTGTGTGTGTTTACTGTACGTATGTTAGTGTGTGGTAACCAGATATTGTGTTGTACAATTTTGAGGTAGCTGTTTTTTCAGCTTAGTTAGGCTGATTTAGAAGTGTAAATAGAATGTGTTTTATTATTGGATCTACTTGGTTTCTGGGTTTAAATTTTGAGACAATCTCCCTAGCACAGACTGACAGATGTTGTAGGTGGATCACTTTCTAATTTCCCCGTTTTTATGGATGCTAGAGGTTTCAGTGGTGGCTTGCGAGTGCTTTTAGATGAACGGAAATTTAAAGTGCGAGCTTCCCATGATCAATTTATTCACCTCTCAAGATATTTAAAGATGCATTATTTCTTTTAACTGCTATTTATGCCAGATCAAACCCTATTAAGGATGGGTCCGGTTTGGGCTTGGGGATGAGCACTCCCAACTTAATATATGTGGACATTTCAGATTTAATACTTTTCAAGTGAAAATTATTAAATAAATAAAAAAAATCATGTTTTGAAAAAATGATAGTTAAGAGATTATTTTTATTTTAAACTTTATATGTATTAAGATAATTTTTCTAAAAAATTAAAGATGGAAAAAAATTTAAATCCAGACTGTCCATATTAGATTTTGGGGTGTTTGTCATTTTGATGAGCACAAAAACCAAAATCTAGTAAGAGTAGAGAGGCGTTGTTATTTTGATGAACACCCAAACCAAAACCTATCAAGGGTAGAGAGGCGCGGACGCAATGGATAGGACTAAAGCATGCTATCACATTGGTTATAAGTGGATTCGAATCCACAAGCTTTCATGACATTATGTTACAAGGCCATTGACTATTTAATGATGTTTTTAATAGCAATTTATACATGCATGATTGTAGTTCTACACATGGGAGTGGGAATTTCACTGTCCGTGATTTTTGCATATGGGTGGATGAATTGAGTCTTATTTATTAAGGAAAAAAAATCATAAAACAACAAAAGATCCAATAAATCTAAACTAGAAGAATAATTATATGGCCCATTGATAATGCTGAATCCAAAAGACAAGCATATTTCTAAGAAGAACAGTGCCAATCTTTTTCCTGGAGAGGGGACTCTCCATTTTCCGTATTGTCCACTTTTCTCCATTTTTTTTATTCTCATCGTTAGATTAATTCTTAATGGTTGAGATTCAATATCTTATAAAAATATTATTATAATATTAAATAACAAAAAATGTATATAAAGAAATGTAAATCATTAAAATTTGATATAATTAGTTCATATCTTTATACTTTTATTAAAGTATTATATATATATATATATATATATATTAATTTTTTATAAGATATTGAATCTCAACCGTTTAGAGTTAATCTAATAGTAAAAATAAAGAAGTGAAGGGAAGTGGACGGTAAGAGAAATGGAAAGGCCCCTCTCCCCTTTTCCCCACCTGTCATCAGTGTTAATAAGGATAGTTTTCATGTATGGTTTATCAAAAAAATGAGTTTTTCTATTTTAATTTAAGTGTATGTTTTCAAAATAGAAGAGAAATTTTTGTAATTGAAGCAAAGTAGAAAGATGGTCAAATTATTTTTATGATTAATTTTCCCTATGTGCATAATTGTTTATATCTCATGATTACTTTTATCTATTATTTAAAGAAAAAGGTGCAAATTTGGCTCAGAAGTTTTTTTTATTTGGTTCAATGTTTCTCTGAAAATTCTAAAACGTAGCAATGTTGCCCCTATATTGTTAAAAAACTAATGTTGATAGTTAAAATATTCATGTTGACCATTAAATTTTTAATGGTAAGGGGGCAACATTTCTCCTTTTTAATACTTCCAGGACAAAATTGATCCTGAAAAAACTTCCAAGATAACATTGTTCTTGGGCAAAAACTTTCGGGATAAATTTACACTTTAACTCATTATTTAATATTTTTTGGAATATTCTAGAAAAATACCTTCAAAATATCAAAATCACAAATCAATTTTGTTTTCTACAATGCATAAGGTATTGATTAGCAATTAACAAATCATTTTAGTATGAAATCAATGAATTGTGATTTTCAAATTTTGAAGGTATTTTTATGGAATTTTCCTTATTTTTTTCTCTTTCTAAATACCAAAAATGCATGCATATGAATATGACTCAGAGGGATCAAAATTGTACTTATCCACTCATTTGTTTAAATCTTGGAATGTAACAGATTCATTTATCTTTATGAATGTACAGGATCCACACATGGGAAAAACAATATATTTATGATAAGGAAAATATTTGAATATTTATTTTTCCTTATATGATTATTTTATAGACGATATTTGAACTTAATATAATAAATTTGGATATAATTAATAAATAAATAATATTTTTGAAATAAATAGTATTTAAAAATAAAAAAAATGGAAGTTACTGTAGTAAATGTCAGCACTATAGCGGTTCACTGTAGAAGCCGTCGGATATTGTAGCTGTTGCCAACATTCACTGTAGCAGCCGCCAGATTACTGTAGCAGTACTGTAGCACACGGTTTTTCCCCTATAAATAGAGATCAAGGCTAAGCTTAAGAGGGGAAGAGAGAAAGAGAAGCAGAGGTTTCCTTCTCCGACAGGGAGATGTCCTTCTCTGATCGGGAGAGATCTTTCTCTAACATTTCTGAGTTCATTGTATTAATTTTTGGATTTAATTTCATGCATTGTATCACATTTTGCATGCCTCCATCTTGGAAGGTTTAGGATTATATTATATTTTGCATGTCTCCATCTTGGAAGGCCTAAGATTGTATTACATTTTACATACCGCCTACATGGAAAGTTTTACCTCCTAAATGGATGGCTAGATTTCTCCATCTTTCATGCATCTTTTGGTTGTATATTTATGTTTGAGAATTTAATATTTAAGTTTTATGCATTGTTAATTTATTTTGTTTTTGTTTTTTTTTAATTTCATCATGTGCTAAACTTTCATTTTCCTAGGGTGATGACGTAGCTTACTAATGACGGTTTGAATCTTAACTTATTAAATCTAGTTTTAATTTCTCCTTCATGATTGAGTTTTAATTATTATTCTTAATGCTTTCATTTGACTGGCCATCTTTTGAATGATTCCAATATGTATGTTGAGATCAGAAGGAGATACATGTGTGTAAACCCTATAATTAAAACCATGAATTGCATATGAAATAGGAATATATTCATATGAGTTGTGTAGTCTTACCGAGTTCCATAAATCTTAATGCATAATTAATTGCTTAAATTCATATAGGAATATATTGGATTAGCAATTAATTATAGAATTGCTTGACATTGGAAGATGTTAGCAATTAAATTAGAGAAACTCGACTGTCAATCATGTGGAATAAATTAGGCTAGAATAGATAAATGATTCAATCCGAAATTTGTTAAGTGAAATATGACCCATAGGACTTTTTTTCATAGTTGCTTTCATATCATTTGCACTCATATTTAATTGTTTTTTCTTTTATTTTGTACTCTCAATCACCAACTAATTGATCAACTGAATAGAATTAAAATTACTCATTTTGATACTTAGTGATCAATCCTCATGAGAATAATACTCTACTTACTTCTATATTACTTGATTACAACAATATATACTTGCACTATTTAATTGATCATTTACACTCGTATCGATTTACATTTTAAGGTTTATATTTTTATCAAAATATCTAGTGTAGTAATTGTTAATTCATGTTTGATTCTTGCATTGATATCAATTTTTCCTCACTCTAGATTATTTACCATATCAGACTTGCTCACTCTGCTATGTAAATACTGGTAGCTAGAAGATGCCCTCAATTGTATCCAAAAAATTAACTAGCTTCAAGCTTTCAGTCTACGAATACCTAATAAATAGTCCTTTAACTTCTTCTCACATAATATTGGTTATTAAATTTTATAAAGTGTGTTTTCAGTCTTTTAACCTTGATGCTATTAACAAAAATGCTGATATTAAAATTTTAAATATTGACAAAACATTATTCTCAAATGTTGATGTATTAAGTTTAATTTTTAAAATATATAATAATGTTTGTTATAAGAAAATCATCACTTGAAACTAACGAAAATAGGGTCAAAGGAATGAAAAGATACTTTTTAAAATTATTAAAATCTCGTATAAAATTAGAGGACAAAAGTTTCACTTTTGTATATAATTTTTTTATGGTATTATAGTGCAATTATGTTATTTCCTATATCTCTTTGATGCAATATTTATTTATTATCAAATTTATTTATAGATTCAAGAATATTATATTTTTGTTAAATCTAACTAACTATATATATATATATATATATGTTGAGAATTGGATTTGGTCGATGGATTAGGCCCAAACGCATTAGCCTTAGGGGAAAAATAAAATATTCAAATTTTATGGAGTATTTATTGATAATATTCCCCAATCATTCAAATTAAAAATTGGTGGAAACAGTTTTCCCATATATTTTGGGGGCAACAGTTTTTTGTTACGTGTGTGTGAATAAAAGAGAAAAATTGCATTTAACAAAACACTATAGAAGAAAAAAAAAACTTCCTTCCTAACTCTCTCTCCTTTCTCCTAGTGAATTTGTTGTGTATTATAGTTGGAGTCTGACGTGATCTGGTTCATGTGGGTACCTCAAGAGTACGAAACAACACCCTAGGTATGCGTGAAATTCTACAATATATATATATAGTAGAGTGCCCCCCTCCCCCACATACTTCCAACTTTTCTTAAAACAATTAGTTTGACTTCTATTTGTAAAAAAATGTTAAAATTAATTCTATCAAGTTTTGCTGACCCTCCTTTCTGTTTCTTTGGGAGTCATGAGCATAATCTTCAAATAGAAGACGTTTTTATAATTTGAAATATGTGTGTGTATGTGAATTTGAGTTTGTGTAATTTAAAAAAGAATTAAAAATATGTAAGAGTCATATAATAATTTCAAAAAAATTAATGATACTACCCTCCACTTTCTACATGTGTCACTTATAGAAAGTATTTTCTACGTTGTTTGTTTGTTTTTCCAACATAAATTTAGAACAAAATACAACGCTCTTATATACTGCCCTCCACTAACCAACATAAGAAGTCCAGCCTGCAATAGTGCACATATAATTAGTTACAATATATAAATGAACAAAATTCTGTATATATAACCAATAATATACAAGATCCCCAAAACACACCTAATTAACCCATAATTTACCCTTAATTAGTACTAGTAATTTTCTTTTAACATATATATATATATATATATATATATTGAATAATGCTGGGATATCAGTGGAAGAGGCACGCACAGTGGAAGAATCATGGCTGCACCAATTGACTGTGGAACATCTGGAGATTGCCCTTGTTGTAAGTAATGTGTGGGTGTGTCAAAGAAATAATCCTCCATTATATGGGATTGTGGGGTTCAAGTAATAATAAGTGATTTTGGGCTAGTAAATGAGCCAAGAGGAAGAATAGGCTTATTTGCATGGCAACGGGCCACTGGAAACACAATTGAAACCCGGCAATTTTCCCCTTCCTTGTGTGTGAGTTACACGCGGTACTGGACTAGTCATTCTTTACAGGAAATATCCATCTAATTAATCCGTCACTCCAAAAATCATGAGAAATACTTACATATACTTAAATACTCTAGGAGTGCCACCTCATCTGTCTCGAACTAATTAAAATGTATCAACTCATCTTATTTTAATCTTACATAGCAGATAAGTCATCTAGAGAAATTCAAATGTTATCATTTTAGAGATGACAGGAGGGAATTGCATTTTTTGTTTTTCTAAATTAAGAAGTTTATGTTTTTCAAAATCATAAAATTTGAATTTCTCCGATGACTCATCTGTCATATTGAATTAAAATAAGATAAGTTGTTGCATTTTAATTAATCAGAATACAGATGAGGTGGCGCTCCTGGAGTATGTAAGTATTTCTCGATAATCATTATGTGTTTTCAGTGTTAGTAACCAACATCTTTAATCATCATTAAGTGTGTTCATGGCTATGTAACTACTCATTTAATTGTATTTAGGTGCATTAACTGACGAATTAATTGTCATTAAAAGGTTTAAGTGTGCACCATGTTATGATAACCCGCGGCCTATAAAAAGGTATGAGATCAAAGTTTTGAGTATCAGCTTTCAAGCAACTTTGTTACAAAGGACTTGGAAGATCCACTTAATTGTATGATAATCTATGAGTTGCCGCCAACGGCCCTGACTGTAAATCTGGAAAAAAGGAGTGTGTGAATCTAAAGTAAGGTTGCCGACGACCTAAGACCGATGCTGCAACAAATTCACACCTTATTGTGAACTGAACAATCAATGTGCATTATGTACCACCTTTTCTATATGTCTAAGTTGATTTATGTATGGTACACCTAGCACTTGGTGATTGTGTCTATGTAGAACAATGAATAAATCTTATTATAGTAATAATTGTACTCAAGTAAAATCAGAAGTTCTCATTTATGTAATGTACAAATGCATATTTATATACAATTAGTTCAATATGAAAACGCGTATTCATTTTCTAATCCTATATATTTGGTGGACGATATTCTTGACTCATCACATTCTTCTCTGTAGGCAGACGCTATTCCTGAATATATTTCCTCTGACTTCTAACATTCCCCCTCAAGTTGGAACATATATATTGATCATGCCCAACTTGTTACAAAGATATTGAACCTGTGTCCCATTTAAGGCTTTTGTCAGAAGGTCTGTCAGTTGATCGTCGGATTGTATATGCCCTGTAGATACAATATTTTCTTTAATCTTATCATGAATAAAATGACAGTCAATCTCAATATGTTTTGTTCGTTCATGAAACACAGAGTTCGATGCTATATGAAGTGCTTCTTTATTGTCGCACCATAATTTTACAGGTATTGTTATGACGATGCCAATTTCCTTCAAAAGTTGAAGTACCCACACAATTTCTTGTACTGACTGTGACATGGCTCTGTATTCCGCTTCTGCACTTGACTTTGACACAACCCTTTGCTTCTTACTTCTCCAAGATATCAAATTTCCACCAACAAACACACAGTAACCTGTAGTAAATCGTCTTGTGCCCTTTGATCCAGCATGATCCGCATCACAAAAGCACTCGACTTTAGTGTGCCCATAATCTGTATAGAGAATACTAAGACCTAGAGAGCCTTTCAAATAATGCAAGATACATTCTAAAGCTTCCAATTGTGCCACTGTTGGTGATGCCATGAATTGGCTAAGCCTACTGACTGAGAAGGTTATATTAGGACGAGTTACTGTTAGATAATTCAGTTTCCCAATAAGTCTTCTATATCTCTCAGGAAATGGAAATGGCTTTAATTTCTCTGGATCAACTTCTTCTTCAAATCATCAGGAAGCTCATCAAACATACTAGCATCAAGATCTAGAAAGGGATTTGGAATTATGGGGATACTGCTTGGTGTAGCTCCAAGTTTTCCAGTCTCCTTTAAGAGATCGAGAACATACTTTCTTTGAGTCAAAAGAATACCTTTCTTGCTTCTCAAAACCTCAATACCAAGGAAGTATTTTAATGATCCCAAATCTTTTGTCTAGAAGTGAGAGTTCAGGAAGATTTTAAGTTCTGAGATTCCAGAACAATTACTTCCTGTAATCACAATATCATCAACATATACTATGAGAAGAATCATGCCTGCATCAGATTGTTGGTAGAACAAAGAGTGATTACACTTGCTTTGACGTAACCCAAACTTCTTGACCACATTACAGAAGTTATCAAACCAGGCTCGAGGACTTTGCTTTAGACCATACAGTGACTTCCGGAGGTAGCACACTTTCCTATTCTCCCCCTGAGCAACGAACCCAGGTGGTTGCTTAATATAAACTTCTTCCAGAAGATCGCAATTTAAAAAAGCATTTTTAACATCTAATTGATGCAGATCCCAATGATATGTGGCCGCCAAGGAAACAAGAAGATGAATTGAAGTGAGTTTGGCTACAGGAGAGAAAGTCTCGGAATAATCAAGACCATAAGTTTGGGCATATCCTTTGGCAACAAGGCGAGCTTTTAGTCGTTCCAAGGAACCATAAGCCTTAGTCTTAACAACAAATACCCATTTACATCTAATGGCTTTCTTGCCAGGAGGGAGATCAACAAGAGTCCAGGTACCAGCTGTTTCCAATGCCAAGAGTTCTTCTTCCATTGCGGCACGCCAACCAGGGTGAGCTAGAGCTTGGTGAAGGGTAGTAGGTGTGGAAATGGAATCAAGGGTGGCCACAAGAGAAGATGAAATAGTTGATAAAGACTGATAAGAGACAAAAGATGAGATAGGATAGATACAGTCATCATATCGTTTTGGAGGACAATGAGGAAGTGTACCTTTACGAAGTGCAATGGGTAGGTCATCAAAAGTATCACCAAGAGAAACAGGAACAAGTGGTTCAGTAACAGCAAGAGGAGGATCGGCAAAAACAGAGGCAGGAACGAGGGAGACATCAACAGAATCAATTGGCGAAGCAGGAGGTGGCAAAGGTGAATCATTAGTAATATTAGCATCATTGACGATGTCAGGTTCCGGAACAGCAGCCTGTACTGGTGAGAGAAGGACATGATAAACCAGGATATCATCAGAATTATCCATGACAGAGGGAGACTCAGAGACGGACAAAGTCTTGAAGAAAGAAGATGACTCATGAAACATAACATCGGTGGACACAAGGTAACGACGGAGATCTGGAGAGTAACACCGATAACCTTTCTGAATTCTAGAATAGCCAAGAAAAACACATCTTAAGGAATTGGGATCAAGTTTGCTAACACTAGGACGGACATCCCGAACAAAACAAACACAACCAAAGATTTTAGGATCAACAGGAAACAGCTTAGAGGTGGGAAACAGAACGGAATATGGAATATCCCCACCAAAAACAGTCGAAGGCATGCGATTAATGAGAAAACAAGCAGTAGAGACAGCATCAACCCAAAAAATTTTAGGGATTGAGGAATGAAACATGAGAGCTCGAGCAGTTTCTAAGAGATGTCGGCTCTTTCTTTCAGCAACACCGTTTTGAGCAGGGTTATAAGCACAAGAGGATTGGTGAAGAATACCATGAATTTGCATGTAATCGGTAAATGGGGGGAAAATATTCTTTTGCATTATCACTTCGTAAGATTTTCACAAGGGTGTTAAACTGGGTTTGAATTTCAGCACAAAAATTACGAAAATGAGTAAACAATTTATAACGCTGCTTCATTAAGTAAAGCCAGGTGGTTCAGGAAAAATCATCAACAAAAGTGATAAAATAATGATAACCGGTCTGAGACATAACTGAACAAGGATCCTAAACATCAGAATGTACTAACTCAAAGGGGGACGCTGCCCGTTTATTGACTCGGGGTGCCAGATGAATACGATGATATTTGGCAAACTAACAGGACTCACATTCTAAAGTAGACACAGAAGAAAATTGAGGATACACTTTTCGGAGAGACGAAAGCGACATATAACCTAAACGACAATGAACTTCAAAGAGAGACGACCCACCAGAACAAGTAACAAAACGTGGAACCTGATCATCAAGGATGTAATATCCACCAGATTCATAGCCTCTATCAATAATCTGCTTTGTCGATAGATCCTGAATTAAACAATGATCAGGGAAGAATGAGATAAAGCAGTTTAACTTACGAGTGAGTTTATTTGGAGATAAAAGGTTAAAGGTGAGATCTGGAACGTTAAGAATAGATGATAATGAGAGGGAGGCAGTTGGTTGAACAATGCCTGAGCCAGTAACACGGACGGGAGAACCATTGGCGACAAATATGGAGGATGGGTTGGTATAGGGGGTATATGAAGAGAATAAGTGATGATTACCTGTCATGTGATCGGTGGCACCAGAATCAATGATCCACTTAGTTGAAGCAATAATAAGACCAGAGGACAGAGTACCTGTGGCTAGAGCCTCTGCAGAAGAAGATCCAGAATCAGAGAGACCAGGTGTCTGGGCAATATGAGCAAGGCCATGCTGTTGATCACGCTGCTTTTTATTTTGCAATTTTCGACAATTTTTCTTAATGTGTCCAGGTTCCTTGCAATAATTGCAAATAATACTGCCAGAAGTCATTGTAGGAGAATGGTTATTTTGTTTGTACTCATAATTCCTGTTCTCAAAGGGACCACGTCCAGCTAGAGCACCTGCAGTTGGATCTACAAAAGAGTGAATCAAGCTATCAGCACGAAGAACCCGGGAGAAAACATCTTCAAGAGAAGGAAGCTCTTGACTAGACAGAGTTTGAGAACGAATAGTCTCATAAGACGGGTTGAGAGCTTCAAGGAAACTTATTATAGCCTGAAGTTCCAAGTTCTTGATTCGAGTTGAGAGATCTGATTGCGGAGACATAAGTACTTTCATTTCCTTATACATCCTCTTGAAGTCTAAAAAGAAATCTTTCAATGGACGATCTTGCTGTTGAGAACGATAAAAACCTTTGCAGATTTCATGAACCTGAGTAATATTTCCTTTTCCAAAAAACATAAATTCAAGATAATTCATGATTTCTTTGACAGTGTTACAATGGCTAACAGAAGATAGAATCCGTGGTTCAATTGAATTTCGAATTTGGAACAAAAGTCGAGCATCTGCTCTTTGCCAAGTCAAAAGTTTTGTTTCATCACCAGAAGGAGGATCCTCAGTTAAATGGGTTTCCATCTCAATCCCCAGAATATAAACTTTAACTGTTTTGTTCCAATCACTATAATTTGTCCAACTTAACTGTGAAGCTGTAATCTTTACAAATATAGGTAACATATCAGAGTTTTTAGAATCATTCATGATGTGAATTGAATAGCAGTGCACAAACGATTTTCACAGAATATCAACAAATAAACAGAAGGACTCACAATGTTTCATGAGCAAACTAGTAGAGTAACTTTAAGTTGCAACCCACGGGACCCGCAGAGATATATTAAACCAATATATATAGTACCTTAATCAAGGCAAGGGACCCACAGACAGAAATACTAACTCAGAACACTGAAGTTAGTGACAAATTGCAATCCACGAACGTTGAAGCCGGAAGCGAAGAACCAAGCTCAAAAATTCAAAAGTGTCGGATGGCCACAAAACTTTAGGAGTGGGTAGAGCAGGCCAAGTCGACCAGTGCGCCGCAAACACCGTCGTGAACGGAGGTCGGAGCTAGCTACACGTGCGGTGCGTGTGCTGGAGCGCCGGAGATGGGTCGAAAGGCTACCGGAAATGGGTTTCTGGCCGATCTTGGGGTGGAGAACACAGTGATGTGGTGCATGTGGCCAATGGGAGCGCTGACAGTAACAGATCTGAAAGGGAAGAGAGCTTGCTTACCAGAAAAAATGAAGTTTTAACCGGAAAAGAAATGAAGCCAGATGCAAAACAAAGCTTCGTGGCTCTAATACCATGTACTCAAGTAAAATCAGAAGTTCTTATTTATGTAATGTACAAATGCATATTTATATACAATTAGTTCAATATGAAAACGCGTATTCATTTTCTAATCCTATATGTTTGGTGGACGATATTCCTGACTCATCACATTCTTCTCTGTTGGTAGACGATATTCCTGAATATATTTTCTCTGACTTCTAACAATAATAAATAAACTTCAACCATAATTCTCACATATAGATCCATTCGGATCGGACTTTACATCTCTTTCTGTAATTTTCTTGGCATTAGTTCTTTTAATATTTTTTAATTTCATCACTAGAATTTCATGATTTGAATCCATTGACCAACTTTATATTCCACCTTGATTACTCTTATCACCTAAACTCGCCTATGTGATTACTTTCTGAATGATATTTTGTTTCCTGTATCGTATTCATTAATGTGTAATAAAAAGATGAAACAATAAATTGAAAATGTTATTGAAAATGGTAGCAACAAGGGCTGTTGTCTTATCAAAATTATCAACATCAACCTCGTTTAATTTGAGAGGACTTATACATACTCAATTTTGAGCACACGCGAGTATCTAAACTATCTTTAAAGATAAGAAAGAAGCATCTAAAAATATCTAGAACTCAACCTCCAATATTAAAAGCATATTTTAAATACATTGTAGAAACTGATACAACCAACAAATCACGTGTAATCAAATTTAGAATTTTATACTTGGAAGTATACATTTTCCATCATACTAAAAGGTCAAATTTTGATTCGCAGTATTCAATTAATTCAACTTTGAAAATTATATATATAATTATATTTCAGGATTTCTTTGAAAATTTATCCTTTCATAATTAACGTTATATGATATATATATATATATATATATATTATATCTCACATACGTGATATATAATTATACGGGCTCCTTTAGCTTAATTTATACTTCAATATATATAATGTATTATAATACATATATATATATATATTTAATATTTATACTTAAATATTTATATTATACATACGCACATATAGGCGGGTACAAGTAGCTTAAATTTGTGCCCATAGCCCATTTAATTTACTGTATAAGCCCGTCTGTTTAAGCCTGTCTGTTATGGGTTTTTCTAGGCCTGACCAAAATGGACAATTTTTTATTGGGCCAGAACGGACACACTGGGTTATGAGCGATTGACTCAGTCCTACTTTTCCTGACATCGCACATCGTCATTAGATGCTGTTGTTGTTCCTCGTCCTCATATCAATGCAATATTTTAATCTGATTACAACCAACAAGACAACTCCATGAGGGTCCTTTCTACTTCATCCCGTGTTCTTACCTCGTTCATACACGTTTTCAGTTTTCTCGAGTCTAGCTAATGAAAAGTATATTAATTAGAGATAACTAGTGTGTGTATAACAAAAAACTAGTTTAGATTTTTTGATTTGGTTTTGCTATTATCAAGCTTATTGCCCAAAAATGTGTACGGCCCTAATCTTATTTCTGCATTTTTTCAGAGTGCTGGTGCGTAGTTCGATAGGTAACACAGGAATTGTATGGAAATACTGATAATACGTACTTGATTATAGAAATTCCTCTAGGAATTCGTACATGATAATTACAATCACTGTAACCGTACAGGGTTACCAGGGTGTCTAAACCCGTCTCAGGGAAACGGGAACATCTTTCCGTTTTCGTTCCACACTACAATTCTCTCGTATAATTCCCTTCTCTGCTTTCAGTACACCTCATGTTTTCACCTATCTAAATTGTTGGTAGGGGAAGGTGAGATTCGGAAGAATCTCAGTATGAAAATAGTTACTTTAATGCATACAAGATATATGCTATGTGCATGACATGTTAGCTTTAGCTAGATGCATATCCTATAATGAAATCTCTGCATGTTCAATGTTTCATGCAACAAAACTATTGCCACAGTATAAATAGAAACAGAGTTTCATTTATTCAAATATGTTCTACACAATCAAGTAAAGCAATCACATATATCATTACACAAACAAAGATATCAAATGCATGCAAATAAAGTAAATTCCCTACCTGGATCTCCCTTCCCTTGACTGATTGTTGGTTTGATACTCTGTATCTGGCTACTATTCGATCCTAAAATCCCAAATGTACAAAAATTAGATTAAAACCCATTCATATACCATTTTAGACATTTCCATAGTATTTTTTGTGGTTATATTAGTCTGTATTGAAAAGTTACCAAAATGCCCCTAGGAACCCCGCTTGACCCCTTTGTACCCAGTCCGACCGTACTTTTCCCGAAATTTTGACTTGGGCTATTCTGATATATTTTTGCCCAAGGAATCCATTTCTGGCTTCAGAATTACCAAATTCACTGCCAAAAGACAAAAATGCCCTTGGCAGCCCCCTAACTTAGGGTTTTGAGGGTGTTTTGGTCATTTTGCTTTTTAGGGTTTTTCTGAAAAGTGTTCAATAGTAACCCCATCTATTGTTTCCTCCTGAACACAATGGAATCATTAAATTATCAAAGATCCAACTCTAACCCCTCCATCTAGCTCTGACCAAAACTTGGGAAACTCTAGAAAAAATTGGGGTTTTTGAATTTTGACTCCACTGACTTGCTCCTTTTGACTTCTGATCACTTTATTAACTGCTTAATTACATTCCCAACATGATTTAGACTGAATTTGGGCAGCATAATAGCTAGGGCTCATCCTTTTCTCAAATTTACAAATCCTGAAAATCATCCACAAATCCACCGAATGAACCAACTACAATAGCAACAACAACAAAAGATTGAAGTTTATGGAGTTACCTTTGCTTTCTTCTGGCTCTTCCCTTCTTAGCCATAATCCTAGCCCTCTCAAACTCTAAGGATTTTGCTTCACAACACCTTGATTCATGTTGAAGAACAACTTAGAGGAAGGATTAAACAATTTGGAACCCAAATCATCAAGTCTAGCAACTTACCTTGTGATCTTTTCATCCTTCTCTCTAGATTTCTCAAAGCTCTCTCTCTCTCTCTCTCTCTCTCTCTCTTCTTGAACAAGGGCTCACGGTTTATGAGCATGGAAGGGAAGAGAAATGTGTTTTATAATTGTTGCATTTATCCCCTTTAATTATTTAATTAATCAAAAATCAAAAAGTTTGACTTTTGTGCACATGGACTTATCTTCATGAAATTTTATGACATAAGGCCCATTAGCGTGTGACTAATATTCCCTCCTCTTTAGTTAGCTCTCAATCACGTCCAAGCCCATAGGAGAAGGAAAAAAATAAACTGATATAAATTTATCCATAATTTTCCTTCATTTTCGAAATAATTGGAAATTTTGATAGATTTTTTACTAAAATTTTGAAAAATCATAACTAAATTTATAGATATCAAATTATAGTGACTTCAAAGGCTATAGAACCCTTATTGAGTCTAGTTTCAAGAAAAAATATAGTCTTTAGCCAACTAAAAGCTCACTATTTTCAAAATTTTTGTTTTTGGATGCTGCCACGAATGTTGGCTAGTTTTACTGGAGTAATTTCAAAAATTCATAACTCCTTGTGTACAGCTCCAAATGACGTATATGACTATCAAATTAAAGTTTGAGATGTCTATTTTCATCCTGTAAAATTTCAGAATTTTTGGACTTCATTTACCTATTTAAAAATATCACACAACAAAACTGTTATACAAGGAAAATTCACTGGCAACAAATTTAAATGTTTCCAATTTGTGTTCCAAACATACTCATATTGTGTGTGACCACCAATTGCCTTATTTTGTCATTCCATGTACTCTTGAATTCACCATTTTTATTCCCTTAAATAAAAGGGATTTTGGTAACCAAAATTCGAGATGTTACAAAATAAGCTTTTGCTCTTGTGATGGCTAATTTTTCATTATTTATTTTATAAATTCCAACAATATATTTTTCTAAATAATAAAATAATATAAGATATTATTTAATTATTTAATTCTAACTTTAATAAAAAAAATAGAATTAAGAAAAGCTAAACTACTTGATTAAAAATACATTGAAAGTACTAAACAGTCATAGATTAGCAGGTGTGAAAAAATAAAATAAGTAAAGTGATTATGATTGCGTTCTTTCTTTAAGCGGCCCACCTTTAATTTTAGGGTTAAGGGATAATTTTATCCTGAAAGTTTTTATCGATGGGTAATTTTGCCTCAGAAGTATAAAAAAAGAGAGCAATTTTGCTCTTGCCGTTATCCCAGTTAATTTTAAGCATTAGCTGACCAAATATGCTAAGTTGACAGTGCACATATCATCTATATTATTTTTGTTAAGGTGCAAATTTGTGCCAAAGGTCCATGTGTACTTCATTTTTTTTTAAGTTAGATTTAAAATTTTTGGAGCAAATTTGCATTTTAATAAAAATAATGTGAATGACATATGAACTATTAGCTCAATTTATTTGATCAACTAACAGTCAAAATTAATTGAGATAATAGTGGGGGCTAAATTGCTCTATTTTTTATACTTCCAGGAGCAAAATTGCCCCTCAGTGAAAACTTCTAGGACAAAAATGCCGCTTAACCCTTAATTCTATGACTAAAATCTTCCTTAACTCTAATAATATTGTTTCAATTTTTCTATGCTTAAAAACTCGAAACTCTATTAAGAAAAATTGAATTCTCTCCCCTTAATTTGATTATTTTAAGTAATCAACAGAAATCAATTAATTTGTGAAGCCAAACGATAAAGAGAAAATAAGTATGTGTTTTTTTTTTTATTTAAAGACGTTATAAGATTATTAATGTAAAATCAAGATCGGAGCATAATTCAAACTTTGAAATTTACAATTTAAATTTTATATTGATGTAAAACAGGTTGGTGTAAGGGGAAGAGAGAGAAAAGAGAAGAGAAAGGAGGGGAGGAGCAAAAAGGAATGAGGAAAAATGAACTCTTTATTCAATTAATCAATCAAAACTGAATACACATTAGGAAATAATACAACAATAATATTTTAAATTCAAAGTATAAATTTAAATCTAACGTAAATATAAAAGATAATGATAGGTATATCTAGCTAATCTAGATCAAAACTTTAATTACTCCTTATCCTATATTGTAGGTTGAGCACATCATTCTCCGTGGGAAGGGCAGGGATTGCTCCTTTTTTAGTGGTTGTGATCAAGGTATTAAAACCCGGACTGGGTACTGAACTGGTCGGGGTACTGGGTTAAGGGTCAGTGGGTCAGACCGGGGCCAAACCGGAGCTAAACCGGGACCAAACCGGTGAGAAATTGGAAATTTTAGGCTTATTGGTATAAAATTCTAAAGAAAATAGTAAAAAAAAAAAAAATTTAAAAATGGAAACCGGACCGGCCAACTGGCCGGTTCGCCGGTTACCGGGCCGGACCGGCCGGTCCGGTCCGGTTTCCAGAACCATGGTTGTGATCGCTCCACATGCATTTGCATAATTGAGTACTTTTCTCAACCTTACTTCATCTTCAAATATGGATTGATCATCAACAATCTTGCACAAGCAGGCTCCAACAAAATAGTTACCAGCACCAGTTGTATCAGCTGTGTTGACGTGAAAAGCATCCATTGATCCATGGAAATTCTTGGTTTAGTATCTGCAACCATGCTCACCAAGAGTGATGTGATGAGCAGCAACTTCAAATTTGGGTGCCATAGTGACATGGCTGAAGCATCATCAATTTTGTCACTCCCAAAAAGGAACTCTAGCTCCATGTCACTCACCTTGATCACATCTGCCTTATCCCATGTGCTCAATATTTGCTTACGAGCCTCCTTGGCAAAAGGCGGATCATAAGATCGAGAGCATGCACCCTGCTTCCTTGGCAACTTCCATTGCCCTTAGGTGTGCCGATCTACAAGGCTCCACGATCAAGCGCTTATTGATCCATAATGGAATAAATTTGCCTATCTAACGAGTTCAAGATTGAGCTCTTCTGGCTTGAGGAGCATATCCGCGCTAGGATTTCTGTAGAATATGAACTCGCGCTCGCATTCAGGGCACAGGGTCACGAAGGTCAAGCAGTACATGCACCCTGGTCAAAGGTGATTCGATCATATCTCACTCCGTTTTTCTTCAAGATCCCATCAAGCATGTGACTGAACTCATCGTCACCGAGCTTTGCCGACAAAGGCAGCTTGACCACCAAGCCTGGACACCACGATAGTGACATTAGCAGGAGCACCACTGGGGGCTTTTAGTAAATTCGGGAGCCTCGGCCAAGGATACTCAGGAGACAGTGGGAACGAAATCAATGAGCATCTCACCAAAGGTGAGAATAATGCCCTTGTTGGCAAAGGAAGAACTATTGGTCACTGTCATTGTTTAGAGACTACAACTATAAGGGTTTGTTTGTTTAAGCGTTTTGTACAGGAAAAACGCACTTATTACACAAGTCGAGAAAAAACTCCTCTCACATACTTACCTCGTATACCGTGAATCACAAATTATAAGCACGTTTTGGATAAAAATAAGCCATTCCAAACGCACACTAAATTGATGTAAAACGGGTTAGGGTAAGGCTTTTAGTTGTATTCAGTTTTGAAAGCGTTATCTCTATTTATAGAGTTTAGGAAGTAATAATAATTTGAATTCAAAATCAAAATCAAAATCAAAATTTAACTTAAAGGTAAAGGATAATGATAAGATCTAGCTAATCTAGATGTACTATTTTTATTGAAAACAAATAAATCTAAAATAATATTAAGAAAGATAATGATAAGGCAATCGACTAAAATTCTAATTAATCTAATGGATATTCAAAATATCCTTATTCAAATAATCCTAATAAAATAACTTTAAATATCTAGATAAAACCATAATTATTCCTTATCCCATATCGCACTACTTAGATATCCTTATTTTTCATTAATCCTTTTACAAAGTTTTCAATTATCATTCTTCCTTTTTTCTACAAAATTTTACATATAAATTTGCTAACACTCATATTAAGTTCCAACATTTAGTTGTTAACCTCTGCAAATCTTGATCAAGATGGAAATGTAGACCAAAGGAGAAATCTATTATTATAATATTAATATAAAAATATAAAATATAAATGCCACATTATTGACATGTAATAAACCGTATTTCAGTTTTTAAGTCAATAATTAGTACAAATTGATGTTTACATAAACAATATTTTAGTTAATATCATGCTAAGTATTTCATCATTATCTAATTTAATTTATAATAATTTTTCAAGGTTTCTCTCTCGAGGATTAGAGAGCAAAGAGTTTTCACGGCTTGTTGGTACTATATACATTTAAGTTAGCACCATCAAGTGATTGGCGAACCAAATGCTTGGCTAAAATGGTTCAAATTAAATATAAACGACACGATATTGATACAAATATAATCACATGTATCAAATTAACAACTATATTGTCATTTAATAAAGAATTAACTCTAACTCCTCAAAAAAATAATTGATGAGAAAATATTTTTGCATTGGTATTGATGTTTCTTTCCTTTTTTCTTCATATTCTTTTTTCTTTCTACTTCTTTTTCTTGATTACTATTTTTTTTTCTCAGGTTTTGCTTGTTGAAGCAATGGTTCCAATTGTGTTGGGACTCCATTAAAAGAGCAATTTTTTTGGGAGCTTCATATCAATGAGCGTGCAGAAAGAGAGCTTTTGTGGGGGGAGATTCTGTCATAAGAGCCTCTATCCAAGAAAGTGACCTTATAGAAATGAGGGTAGGTATCATTTTTAAAATTTAATTGAGGGCATTTAAAATACTAATTTATTTGTTAAAACACCCTTATTGGCAACGTATAGCAGACTTCACCCGTCATGTTATATATATATATATATATATATAGGTAATTGTGTCCCTCAATGATAAAAATTTTGGTTATGGTGTCTTGTTTATTTATTTGAACTTCATTGAAATCTTTTTTTCACTCAAGGTTCATTCTTCAACTAAGATGCCAGCATGAAATTGGGGAGAAGTGAAGGAGGAGAGGCGATCTATTTAGGCCAAACTAGGCCTTTTGAAAGCTCAAGCCTAAGATTAAAAAAACATGTATGTAGACCTAAACTTTAGATTCTCATTGGTTGTTACATGATCAAACTTATTTAGTCAAGGCCCGGCTTGACCTGACCTATTTCCATCCTCAAATTTTATTGCTTCTTGCTCTTGGAGGTGAGTCATGTGACAACAACTTCCGTTGAAATTAGTAGGGCCTCTTCCAGAGTAGTGACAATAATTTGCTTCATGGATGGACATTGTCGACTAAGGACTCGTTTGATTTAAAGGGAGGGGATGGAATGGGAGGGGCTCATTTTCCATCCCCTCCAAAACCCCCCAACTTAGGGGGAACAAAAATGAGGGGATAGGAGGGATTGAGAGCCCCTCCTTTGGAGCCCCTCTCTCCAATTTTTCAAACTAAATAAGGGGAGGAGTTCATTTTTCATTCCCTCCCATCCCCTCCCCTCCAACCAAACAAACCCTAAGGAACTGTGTATGATAGAGCTAAGAGCTAATGATATAAAATTGAGGAGACATTGCAGAGGACGAGCACTTTTTTTCTTTATTTTAATTTTAAAATATAAAATTCATTATTTAAAAAAAAAAAAAGGTGCTTTATTAGCATTTAATTGCACATTTTCTATTAGTGAGAGTCAATGGTGATAAGATTTAAGAAATAAAAAACACTTTATAAACTTAATGAACTAAACTGAAACCTAATATAAACTGAAAGAATAATTTATTATGACATAAATAATATTATTAAATTATATCAATTTGTGTATAAATTATATACATAAATTGATTCAGTTTATAAATTATATATATACACAAATTGATGTAATTTAATAATATTATTTATGTCATAATAAATTTATAGATAATGCAATCATGAGGGCAATAAAAATAATAATGCAATCACAAATTATTTACCAAATTATAATTCGTGGTTGTAGTTAAAAATACAGTTCAATAGTTCACCCACATTATAATAAGGCCTTCCGTCCGAGAGCTTCCACACTAATCCACGCCATCTTTTTTGAACTAGATCATCCACATTATACCTCCTACCTTAACTTCTCTATAATATAGAAAGAGACATATATCTTTATGCATACCAAGCATGTGACTTTTAATTATTAAATATAAATAATATTTTGAATATAGGTAATAATGTAAATCATTAAATCCAAGATTCTAAACCATGATATTCTGAGCCACTATGTTGTTATGTACGGGAGTTTAAAAGAAGATAACATGAACAATAATCATACACTTGTATTTTATACAATTCCAATTAAACAGGAATGAAGCATTATAGTTTTTAGGGGATGTAGTACATGGGATTGGGAAGTTTGAAGGAGCGAACAGACAATGAATAACCCAACAAGTCACTCCATTGGTCTCCGGAGTTCCCAAGGATTCTGTATCCTTCTTTCTCCATCTCACTCCTCTTCTCTGACTTGTATGCTGTCGCTAGTTTCTCGCGTTCATCTGGGCCTCTGATAATGCCAACACAAAATGATTTAGAATCCACATTCAAACTAAAGACTATAAGCAACATGTCCCTCAGACTATATTCTTCTTTTGATTTTATACAACTTAAACACACGCATGCATGCACACAAACATATCAACACCAAGCTCGAAACTAGGACATCATATAAGCGTGGCAGGTGATATTGACGGTAGGGCAACTAGTTTTTGACTCCTCAAACTATATTTTGATCACATGTACAATACAGGTTTCTTTGCGGAGAAGCTCTTGCCATATAGAAAGTGAATGAATTGGAGATTAAACTATGGAGTAGCTAAAGAGGTCAAAATCAAATACAATAAGAATAATCCCATAGCTGTTTGTTGTAGATAGGTACATTTTCACAACTTGATGGGCACTACGTGGGGTGAGAAATCCTCCTACAAAAGCCAGAGCTATTGAAGCAGTAAAACCAACCTACTTAAATAGGTTAATGCAGTTTATACTACTTGATGTGTGTTGAGAATGAAGGCCTTTACGCTTTTAGTCAATACCTTTGCTGAAAAATATTAATGTTATTGATCCTTAAAATAAATAGAGCACAAAGAGACCTTTGTATGAGCAAACTAATAGACTACCCCTAACTTAAGAAACAAATCTAATCAAATCAAATCATAATGATAAAACATTCATATCTAATCCTACTAAATACTAAATAATCAACCATAATAATATTAATTGCTTATTTTAATGCTAAACTTTCTATTCTCAACACTCCCCCTCAAGCTAGAAACAAATTGGATATGAGCAGCAACTGACTATCACAGAAATAATGGCTATTAGATCCATAGCCTAGAACTGAGGTAATAATCCACAAGCTTCACCAAGAGTTGAAGGGACCAAAATACCAACCAATGGTCTCTCAAGTGTCCAAAGCAACAACGAATGGTCTCACAAGGGACCAAAACAACCACCAAAGGTCTCACCAAGGACCAAATAACACTTCAAATGTCTCACCAAAGAGTGAAACACAAAGGGGCCAAAAACAAAACAACATAACCAGAACATGCAAATCAGATCCCAAGAGAACCAACAAATGAACCCAAACTTGGGAACACAAAACCAGAGCATGAGACCACCAGGGACACATTGGAAAAGAAAAGACGATGCCGGAAGATGAATTCGCCATTGAAATCTTGCCGAAAAGGTGACCCACAACTGAAACCTCAAAACTAGAGCACGAAACTCCCAGGAATGAACCGGATTTACAGATTTGAGGTCGGAGACGGAAGTCACTGGCGGAAAGATTCGTCCATGCCTCTCACACAAGCTGGCGCATGGGCTTGCGTCAAAATTTCAGGTGGCGTGTGAGACACACGCACCACTTGGATGGTGGCTGGATTCTGAGATCTGGCCAATTGGAGGGTGGGAATGCCTTCTAGCCAGGGCATGTCACCAATTCAGCACAGCGGAGCTCTATCAAATCAAATTCTCTCTCTCTCTCTCTAATGCCCACAGCGATAGAGAAAAACTTAGAGAAGAGCTCCTAGAGCTTTGATACCATGTTGAGGTTGAAGGATCACATTTAAGCATAGGAAAAAATACTAATATTATTTATCCTTAAAATAAATAGAGTACAAAGATGCCTTTATATAAGCAAACAAATAAACTAATCCTAACCTAAGAAACAAATCTAATTAAATCAAATCAAATCATAATGATAAAATATTCATATCTAATCCTAATAAATACTAAATAATCAACCCTAACAATATTAATTACTTATTCTAATACTAAACTTTCTATTCTCAACAATGTGAAACTGCATAGGCCTAAATACTTTGATCACAATGTTATGGGATGGAGTAATGACCCAGTCCCACATCGAGTTGCTTAGGCTGCTTGCTGGGGTATATAAGTGGTGTGGTTCTTCCCCCTTATGAGGCGCCCTTTGAGGGTGGGTTCCCTACTCCGCTGGCTCTCCCAGCGGCGACTTCTGCCCGGCGTGGACGCCGGCTCTTCCGGGGAGGGCCACTGTTATGTCATAGAGTAATGACCCAGTCCCACATCGAGTTGCTTAGGCTGCTTGCTGGGGTATATAAGTGGTGTGGTTCTCCCCCCTTATGAGGCGCCTTTTGAGGGTGGGTTCCCCACTCCGCTTTATACCATAACACACAATCCCAGCTTTTTCTTTTTCCTTCCTTTTTTTTTTTTTGGCCCAATTTAGTCATTCAACAATGTTGCACTTCCATCTTATTTTCGTTTGAAAAAATATTGTCAAACCTAACAAGTTGGTTTGAATGTCTCAAGTTACCTGGTACTATCAACTCACCTTAGATTGCCCATTCCAAGTTAGCAACATATTCTATTAATTTTTGGATTTTGGATGGAGGTAGGATAGAAGAACATAATTCTTCAATGATTGAGAAACTAAATTGAAGGAAATGATTTATGGCGAAGGAAAACCATACGTAAGCAAATATCCGGTAACGTATTCAAACAATGAACATGAATTTCTATACGCGAAATAGGCTCCAAAGTCAGACCATTTCCATCTTCTCCACTGATAAGCTATCTCTATTGATTAACTGGTTCTAACGCCAATTTTTAATTTGTCAAACAATACACTTTTAACATCTGTTTTCAATCCATTTTAACCATATTTTTAGTCATAAGAATGATTTATGGAAAACAGAAATGAGATTCTTCATCACAACTGAATAGAAAGAGATAATGGAATCCTGGGAATTTTGAATGTATGTAAATGCAAGAAAGAAAATGAATCACTTAGAAAAACAAATCAACTATGGATAGCAGAAGACTACCCAAAAGAAACAGAAAACCCTTTTAAAAAGAACGCCCTGCTTTACTTACTTCACACCAGCTATGTAAACCTAATTTATGAAGCCTACATGAAGGCAAACCATGCAAATTTTGTAGCAATCCACAAAATATGCTAGTTCCAGTACCTCACTTCAAAAACCAGATGCGGGTAATGTTCTATTGTCACAGCTTAAAACCATGATGCCGACAACATAAGGTACAAAAATATGGGTAAAATATGGTCTGTTTAAAACAATTATAATAAATATAATATGCAAGATTGTCATATTTTGTAAGCTTCCCCTAGATGAGAGTAAAAGCTGTCACATGGTTTTCTAGAATATCATCCAAACCCTATTAAGTCACTAAAATGATGTTCCAAGTCCCAACATCTAATACTAACGTTGGCATGACATACACTGCTTATTTCACTCGTAAACATTGCTTGATAGTGCAAGTGGTGTGGAATATGGTGGATAGGATTGAATTAGTGGTTCTGTTCGTGGTTAACAACAAGCAAATAGGCTTTCTGTAAAGTTGCAAGAGCTTCAAACCACATTGAAGCCAACTTCATATATATCATCAAAGGATACACTGTTATAGAGTTAAATACACTGATTAAAATTCAATAGAGTTATCTAAGAATTTCCTCCGTGGTTGGATCCAACAAAGAAAACAGCTAATGGTTACTCCTTAAACTCTCCCAGCAAAAAAAGAATGTTCAGAAATAAAGGTGCAAATGAAAAGATGCAGGGTAAACTAATAAAGTGGTGATTTCAATTAGTGGCAATCCTTTATACATGAAGTCATAAATTAAAAAAGGCATATCTTTTCGTTTGTCATTTTTCACATCATCTCTTGCCAATCCAATCTTGGTACTTACAACTGGCATATATCTACGTATGGCAGTTGCAGACTTACGGTATGTTGTTCCTAAAGTACTGTTAAAATTAATAAGCCACTTCAGACAGCACATAGAAGACCTTTGACATCTCAAGGCACTCTTATTACACAAAGCAGGGAAATGGTCAGAGCAATATTATTATCATTTCTTGAAATTTTACACAAGTACCAGACTTATATGCAGCTCTGTACATCCTTGCTATCAGGCTTCTCAATCAAAATATGACAAATATGTTCTTATCGAAGAATTGTAAACTTGTCATATCTTGTTTGGATAATCTGACAATTAAGATATGAACAATTTTTGCTTAAAAGTGCCAAATCTTGCCCACTCGAAGATACATGGAACAAGAGAATTGCACAAAAAACAAGACAGCACTGATTGATGGGATTTTCACAGCACATTTTAACTTTTGACCACTTGAATTGAAGATCCATTTATATAGATCAACAGTTGAAATTGAAAATAACAAACAGTGACTAAGAGTTTGCCTAATACGCTAAGGACTTAAAAGGCATAAATTATGGTGATTTGTGATCACAACAGATCATAGAACATACATATACACACATAATGGTGATTCAAAAGCTAATAGTAGTTGAAAAAGATTCAGACAAAAATAAGATACCTGACAATATTTCTCACAGCATAAACCGCACACTATAGTCAGTACTAGCCAAAAAATATTTCAGAATTACCTTAATATGAGGTCGTGCCAATTTTGAAAGCCAGCAGTGATCAAGTTGTCAATAGTAACACTCCTATGCGCCTCACTCCTTCCAGTCAGCAATATAACCTTAAAACCCAGATTCAAAACCTCTTCATAAAGTTTTAAACTGGATTCTATTGCAGGTGCCATAGCCTGCTCCACCCACTTGTCAAACTCCGCATGGTTAAAAAGCTCATACCTGCAAGCAGATTAAAATGACTAAAAGTCAATCTTTCTATAGAATGTAACAGCTCCAACACCAAAGAAACGCCACAGATTTTGGGTGAAAATGACGACTCAAAAATTACCCATATCCATGTGCAGCATAATACGGAAGATTTGAGAGCAGAGTCTCGTCAATGTCAAATATCCACACATCCTTCCCATCACCATTCAATTCTACACTCTTCGCATAATCCCCTGCCTCCTTAGACACCGTTTCCAGATCAATAGCATAGCCCTTACCCAACATGTAGTCCTTCACATACTCCACACATTCTCGCGGAATCGACTTCCATGGGTTCAAATTGTTGGCCTCCGCTGCGAATCTCCAGCTCGTACATATCAATTTAACCTCATCATCAATTTTCCTGAACTGGCTTTCAATATTCTCCGAGTATTCAATAATTAATGGTCTCGGTAGGACACGGTTATCGACATTTTCCAGAGAAAACGAAACGGAAAATAAAGACAAGATCAGGAAAAGCCGCAAGGAAGACATGGCAAAAGGCGCGCGAATTAGTGATGAAATGAAATTCTGGGTATCCGCGGCACCAATAGAAATTAGATTCTTTGCTTCCTCAGTGGGCAACACCGAAAAGGAAAAATTGAAACGGTAATCAACTAACACAAGGAATTTCTGAGAGAGGCAGAATCCGAAGAAAAGCAAAGTGGGTACAAAAACCCTCTTTTTCCTTTTCTTCTTTTTTTCCTCCAACAAAGGGCAATAATCCCAAGAAATAAAGAAGGAACTCAGGATATACGTTTCTTTTAGATGATGATGATGAAGCAGAAAGAGGCCCTGTGAAACAGAAACCTTCTTTCTGCGAGGAGGAAGACGACGACGAGGAAAAATGTGGAGCTAAGCAGAGACAGAGAGGGCTTCTGTTGCGCGTGATCGAATCGGATTCTTAGCGGATATTCGGTATGAAATTTGATAATTAACGAGAACGAGTTGGTGGGTTCGCGGTTTTATACAGAGAAGAAAGCATTATGAGAATTAGGATTTAGGACGTGGGTGCGAAAACGATGGAACCTGTAGCCTGTAGGATTGACCCCACCAACATGTAAGGTGGACCTCTTTTGTTTCTTTTGCTTTTTTTATTACGCACGTGATTGCTAAGGGGCAAAAAGCAAACCTTTCCTTTTTTATTACATGATAATTCCTAATACTGAGCAAAAAAAAAAAAAAAAAATGATAATTCCTAATATTTAAATGGAAACTGTTGTTTCTCCGTTTATTGTTTTTAATTTTTATTTTAAAAATAATTCAGAATTATTTTAAAGGAAGAATATGCCTTTTTCACCTCATTTCATCTTATATTCTCACCTATCAATTTAAATACTCCACCACATAATATAACTCATTTTAACTAATTTATCAAAACCAATAAATAATTGTTAATTCATTAAATACTCCCTCCCACCTATTTTATAAAAACTTGATTACTGAATTATGCAATTTAAAAGTTGATTAAAATTAGTTAAAAATGATAAATATGTCTGAAATATTTTTTTTAAAATATGTTCTTATTTATGAGGGGTAAATAAGGGAGAGAAATATAGTAAATATAAATATCATCAATTTTAATTAATAAAATTCATATAATTAATATGGGGTAAAAACGGGAAAAAAACTTATTAAATGTTTAGACAATTCTTATCAAATTCCTATAAAAAGGATCAATGCAATTTAAATTTTAAGCTCTTATAAAAAACAGTAGAGGGAGTATGTTTTAAATTGGAAATCTTATTCAACTTTATTCATATTAAACCAGATTTTGAATGAAATAAAAAAATGCAAAGAATCAATTTGAATATTATTATTTCCATCTTGTATAAAATTAATTGCATTTGAAGAACCATTTCTCAAGGAAACTCTTCTATGGTTATATCTCATGCCCTTTTAAGACAAATTTGATACGCCCAAAGTTTAGCTATTAAAGGATCTCCACTATGGGTATTAAGCATGAAAACTTCAATCGGATTTTCTTTATGGTCTTAGATAATATCGTCACATCCCACCGTGCCATCCTTTTGAGAGTAAGCTCCATTAAAATTGATAGCCACCTACTCTCCCAGCCCCATTCATGTAAGGTCTTTGTTTGTCACTGTAATACTCAAATTTTGGCTTGATTCATTTGTATCTTGGTTTCACAAAATCTAGACAATATAGCTTTAGCCTCTGCAAGAAGTCTGAAGACACTAGAATTGGTGTTTTTAAAGACTTTCTCATGGTGTCTTTTTCAAATTAACCAGAATGCAGTGTGAAAAAACTCTTTCCAATGCCCATCACACAACCACAGCTTTTCATTAAGATTCATACAACACCAAGTCCATAACTCAGCTGAAAAATCTCGCACAAAGGCTTGGTTCGACATTGAAAATCCTCAAGGACTTGACCTCAACGGAATCACATAAAACATGTAAGAAATTTTCATTATCGTAATTACACCAAGCGCATGAAGCAGTCTCACTAATGCCACGTCTCATTCTCCCTTCATCGGCGAGTAATTAGTTGGGTAGTGTAAGACAAAGAAAAGGCTTGCATCTCTATGGCAAATTCAACCTCCCTACCACCTCTTTTCTTTTCCTTGCATACCTCGTTCTAAGCCAACAAATGAATCTTCTTATGCTCTCATTATTGGATTCCCAAAGAAAGCCTCTAGCATTTTTTTCAATCTTATCACAAGTAGTTAAAGGGAGTTCACATGTTTGCATGGGGTAAAAAGGGATCACTTGAACCACCAAAGTAATTAGAGTGAGTCTTCCCGCAGAACATATCGTATATTATATTGCTATAGTTTATTATTATTGGAGTTTCAGTGGGACTGTGTGTGAAAAGCGGTCTCACATTGTTCAAGATTTAAGAAGCCGTTTTTGATAAATTTTGTGTCATCCGATGCTTTTTCCAGATCATATTTTTAGGTTTCTAAACAATCGATCATTTTGAATTGAGGTTTTACATCAAGGATGCCTCTCATCATAGGTCTTTTTTAACAAGGTGGGTATCAAACTTATTTCACCCACTTTATAGTCTAGCTAGTCTCACACCAGACAAAATACCCTTGGGGAGATTAAAGGAAAATCTGTACAAAATACCTCTTGAAATCCAAAAAGCCCCAAAAGGCCACATGAACTTACAGAAAGACATATTGGTAGGAGGCCGTAGGAATCTAGGATTTTAAAGTTTAGGAGTTTTACAAAATTTCCCCTCAATTTAAAAAAAACATAGAGAAAATCCCTTCACCAAAGCTTCAGTCCTAGCTAGTTGGTAGCCGGTGGCTTTTTTGGAACATATAATATTTTTATTTAGGGGGCAAAGTGGTGAAGGTGTGCGTTGAACCCACCTCACCATGGTTCCCAAACGGTTTGGTGTTTAGTGGGCCACAAAGCCTCTTTATAAATATATTGCGTAACATTATATAATATAATTAAAAAAATGTAATATTTTACTCATCGACTATGCTTATAATGCAAATGACAATATTTATAAATGTATTTACCATTTCAATAATGATATTTATTATTGTTTTTAACAAGTTTCACCTTTAAAAACACTCAAATAATTGGGTGAGGAAGTAGGAAATTGACTACACATGTTAGTTTTTACAAGTAAGAATGTAATGTTTTAATCACTGATTACACATGTAACATAAATAACAATATTTATAAAGGTATTTGCCTTTTCAATAATGTCATTTACTACTACTTCTAACAAGTTGAACCTTTGGCAACTAATTCAATGAGAGATTTGGAAATTGAGTACACAAGTCAAATTTTACAAAAATGTAGTGTTTTAATCATTAATTATACTTATAACGTAAATGACAACATTTATAAAGGTATTTACTATTTTAATAGTATCATTTACTACTACTTTCAACAAGTTCTACCTTTGGAGAAACTTAACTAATTGGGTGAAGAATTGGGAAATTAACTATGCATGTCACTTTTTACAAGTAAAAATTGACAACTTTTATCATTATTGAAATGATAAATACCTTTACGAATATCATTTGCATTACAAGTATAATCAATAATTAAAACATTATATTCATACTAGTAAAAAATGACATTTGTAGTCAA
The DNA here is from genome assembly GCA_963210345.1 of Inga oerstediana. Taxonomy (NCBI): domain Eukaryota; kingdom Viridiplantae; phylum Streptophyta; class Magnoliopsida; order Fabales; family Fabaceae; genus Inga; species Inga oerstediana. Next base: position 37,771,986 of record OY723406.1, read on the forward strand.
TTTCCCATTTCCTCATCAATTATTTGAGTTTTTCCAAAGGTGGAACTTGTTAAAAATAGTAGTAAATGATGTTATTGATATGGTAAATAGATTTACAAATATATTCATTCACATTATAAATATAGTTGATGAGTAAAAGATTACATTTTTTAATTGTATCATATAATTTTACGCAATATAATTATAAAGAGGCTTGGTTGCCCAATAGCCACCAAACTGTATGGGAAGTAAAGTGAGGTGAGTTCAAATTACACCCTCCCCACCTTGGCCCTCAAATAAAAAAAAGTATATACCTCCTAAAAAGTCACTAGTTGTTGGAGAGTGGTTACTGATCAGCAGTGGTGCTTTGTCAAGAGAGTTTTTCTCTCTGTTTTTTTTTTTCAAAACAATTAAGGAGCAATTTTATAAAACTTTAAAATCTTATATTCCTACCCTCTCGCCAATCTATCTTTATCTTTTTGCAAGTTCATATGACGTTTTAGGGGATTTTGGGATTTAAGAGGTATTTTGTGAGGATTTTCCATTAAAAAATCCTTAGTGTATACTAAAATGTGAGTTTTGGGCTGGTAAAAGAGTTACAAAGAGGAGTCTTTTGAAATGATTGTTGGAACCTTTATATGTTTTAATTAGCCTTCACTAATCAAATTTAATTACCATAAACCACAATTATTACCAACAATTAGAAATTGCCGTATTTACAAGCCGTCGTTAATTACCATTATGTTGCCCAACAGTTTTGCTTGCGCTCTCAACCTATAAAAGGCAATGCATGGGGCATGGTTAGTGTGCCCTGAGCTCTCCTCTTCACTCTTCTCCCAAGTTAGGTTTTATATTTCTATTGCTCAGTGGCCTCACTTTTTATAGGAATGGTTCATTTAATCATAGATGATGTCACATTTTGATCTATCTTGGGGGCATAACAACCATTAAGCAAAAGGGACAAAACAAGCAAACTAAAGATCTTTGGAATAACTACAATGCGCAAATAGATTATCAATGATTTCAAAATCAAAACAACCAAAAGGACAATTATTATCGTTTCTAATTAAGAGGCTTGTTCAGATAAAAAGATGTTTCAATGGTAATTTCAATTCCCACAAGAAACCCCATAAATGATTCAAAGCTAAGGGACTGGGAGATATGGATTGTTTGATATTTTGAAGCCACCTTTAAGGCTTTAACACTATATTTTTCCATTAATGGGGCCCCCAACCAGAAGGAAATTTGGATCAACATTCTATATTATCTACATTTATTGAGTAGGAGGAAACATGATTTTAAAAGAAGGAGTAAAATAGTCTTATCATCCTTTTGTTCTGCCCTAATTATACATTCCTCTATTTTAAAAATATACTCTTAGGTCCAAATCATTAAGTCCGTTAAGAATATTCCAAAAAGATTTCAAAAAATATTTTTTTAATTAAAATTTATATTATTTAATAATTTTCCCTCCGTCATATCAATACCCTAATTTTTTTTTGAACAATTGCAAACTTCAGGTGAAAAACCAGCGATAAATTATTTATATAATATCTTGAACTTATATTATTTAGGGAAAATTCAAGAAAAATAGAATTAAAAATGGCAAATGATAAATTGGTGCTGCAAATTTATCAAATCCTAAGTCAAAATTGAGGTAGGAATATGAGATTTTTAGTTTTGATCAAATGACGAAAATACCTTGAATTGAGAGCATAAGTTTCAAGGGTCAATAACAATATCTGTATCTATATTAATAACATCATATTTTACATTAATGACTTTGCTTTTATTTTTGACAATTTCATATCCCAAAAACCAGGGATAATTTTGAGAACATAAGTTTCAAGGGTCAATAATAGCATTTGTATCTATATTAATGTAATATCCCGAATTTTGGGATTGGAAGCTTTGGAATAAGCCTAAATTGAGTGGACTACTAAGCCCCGATTTAGTAGATGTCCCAAATATATTCCCTAATGATTCTAATATCTTTGGGGTATTAAGAAAGTAAAATGGTGAATTTTGGAGAATATAATTATGTTTTTGATAAAATCGCCTATGAGGCTATGAGCTTATCATAAGGTTTTGGAAGACTAAATGATAAGTAAAAATTATGAAATTTTACAGGATGAAAGTAGACATCCTAAGCTTTAATTTGACAGGTCATATGACGCAATTAGAGCTATACACAAAAAGATATGAATTTTTGAAGTTAGCCCAGAAAAACTGGAAAGTTTCTGAAACAACATGCAAAGAATGAAATTCTGGGAATTTTGTGATTCCATAAAGTAAAAGTCTATATTTTTCCTTGAAAATAGACTCAATAAGAGTTCTATAGGCTTTGGAATCACCTCATTTCGATTTTTCTAGAATTAGTTATGATTTTCCAAAGTTTGGGCAGAAATCTGCCACAATTTTGTAAAAATCCGAAATTGGGAAAATTAACTAAATAAATGGGATATATTATTATAAATCAGCTCCTCCTTCTTCAGCCCATTTCAGACGTGAGAAGCTGAACATAGAGAGAGGAAGTGTAAAATTTTAGAGAGAGAAAATGGGAGGAAAAAGCTTACAAAGGTAAGTGATTTCTTCGGTAAATCGGTTCCTAATGCGTATAACTCCACTCCTAAGCTATTCTTCTATGTGATTCAAGGGTTGGAAGCTCAAATTTGGTGTTCAAGAGAGCTAGGGTTTCAGCCACTTTGAGAAAAGCTAGTGGGAGCTTGAGGTAACTTCCAAACTCTTGTATATTGACTATTCTGGCTGTTGTGGACAATTTAATCGGTGAAATTTCGCCGGATTGTCATTGGTTTTAAAAATGGAAAATGGGTTTCCCTAGGGGTTATGCTGCCCAAATTGATACTAAATGGTAGTTGTAACCTAATGGAATAGTCAATAAAGTGGTTAGGAGTAGAAAGGAACGTGTTTACGGAGCCGAAACCGAAAAACCCCGATTTTCCCCTTAAAACCTATATATTTCGGCCAGCATTGTAAATGGGTCTTAGAGTTGGATTTTCAATGATTTGATGATTCCATTGGATTCAGTGGGCGAAAATAGGTGGGGTTACAGTTGGGCACTTTTTCGGAAAAGGCCGAGAAAGCATAATTACGGAAACGCCCCTAAAACCCTAAAAGTAGGGCTGCCAAGGGTAATTTCGTAATTTTACATTGAATTTGATAATTCTGAGTCCGGAAATGGATTCTCTAGGTTAAAATATGTCAGGATAGCCCAGGTTAGAATTTCGAGAAAAGTACAGCCGGACCGGGTATGATGGGGCCGGGGTTCCGGGGGCATTTTGGTAAATTTTCAAGATAGACTCATATAACCCCCAGAAACACTATGGAAGTGTCTGAATAGTACATTTGACATTGTAGGATCGAATATGGAGCCCCGAGCTGTTGGCACGCAAATCGAGGAAAAAGGTTAAGGTAGGGGACTTACCTTACTTGCATGTATTTGATATCTTTGCTTGTGTAATGATGTATGTGATTGCTTTACTTGATTGTATAGAGCATATTTGAATAAATGAAGCTCTGTTTCTGTTTTCACTGTGGCCATAGTCTTGTTGTATGAAACATTGAGCATGCAGAAATGTCATTATGGAGCATACATCTAGATAAAGCTAACATGTCATACACATAGCATCAATCATGCATGCATTATGGTATCTGTTTCCTACTGAGATTCTCTCGAATCTCACCCTCCCCTACCAACAATTTAGACAGGAGAAGACAAAAGATATGTTGAGAGCAAAGAAGAGAACTACACGAGGGGATTGCAGTGGCGGAACAAAGTCAGGAATATGTCTTCGTTTCACTGGGATGGGTTTAGATACCCTAGTAGCCTTGTGCGGCTACATTATTTGAATTTATCAGGTATGAACCCCTCGGGGGATATTATGTAATTATGTACATATTATCAGTATAGTTATGCTATTCCTGTGTTGCCTACCGAACCGCATATCGTTTTCCGCGAATACTCTGATAAATGTGATATTAAAATAAGGGCGTGACAATTAACAATATCAGATTTTATATGAATGACTTCACTTTCATGTTTCATAACTTAATTCAGGACAATTTGGTCATTTGGTCAGAATTGGAAATCTCATATTCCTACTTCAATTCTGACATGGGATTTAATAAATTCGCTGCACTAATTTTTCTTTTTCCATTTTTAATAGTATTTTTTTTTTGGAATTTTCCCTATTATTTACACTATATGGTAACAAAAATATGTGTTTGAAATATGCTTTTATTCATTGATAAAAAAACATGTTTTTATCCTTTTAAAAAAAACGCAAAATAAACGTGTCTCAATAAATATGACGAGAAATTAAATTATAAAGTTTTATAATATAATCAAAATTAATAAAATTTATTAAATATTAGAAATTTTGAAAATATATATTAGAATTATTTTTTGGTTGTATATATATTTTTGAAAAATATAAATGCTTAAATAAATTTTATGTTAAAGAAGGGCATTTTGGTCTAAAAAGTTTGAGAGTCAAGTTTAACGGTCCACTAATGGTTAGATAGATGAAAAAAAAAAAATCTTAAAAATATAAGAAAAGTTTGTATAATATATTTTGATTTGAAAGGAGATTTATATGAGTTTTTAAAATAAAGGGAAAGCCCGTGTAATTAAGATAAAACATAAGTGTGGTTAAATACTTTATTTTAAAAGATAATACCATGTCATGTAAATTCTTTTTGCCGAAATTTCTTGTAAACTTCACTGTAGTATTGTATTCTAGGTATTAATAATATAAAAATGTATTATGGTTATTAATATTGAAGAAATGAAAACCCACCTTTCGTCTTCCTATGACACACTAGCTTCCTTTTTTATCTTGTTCACCGTCCACACAAAGAAAGAAAATAATATAACACTATCTTCCATTTATTAACCCCCTTTAATAGAAAACTAGGATTACGGCTATCCTGCTCAAACTTTTCCATTTGAACGGATTAGTTTATTGTTTCAAGTTTGTTTGAGGAGAGATAAACTATATAATTTTAATGCCATGAGAAATGTAGACGCGATTAAAATAAGGGAAAATCCCTAAAAAATACGCTCGAAATAGGTAAATCCCGTTTCAGTACAACGAATTCCAAAATACCGAATCAGTCATGTGTCAGTACGGAATGAATAGTGCAGGGGTGCTAAAAGACGATTTTGCCCTTCAGCCCTCATTCTCATCACTTTCAGAATAACAACACGAGCCTCTTAATTAACAACTTTGTCTTCTTGATTAACAACTCCAATTTCATTTTTTTACTTTCACAATAACAATACCGGTCCTAAAATTGGAGTTGTTAATCAAGAAGACAAAGTTGTTAATTAAGAGGCTCGTGTTGTTATTCTGAAAGTGATGAGAATGAGGGCTGAAGGGCAAAATCGTCTTTTAGCACCCCTGCACTGTTCATTTCATACTGACACACGACTGATTCGGCATTTTTGAATTCGTTGTACTGAAACGAGATTTGCCTATTTCGAGCGCATTTTTTAGGGATTTTCCCTTAAAATAAACATTAAATTTTTTCTATTACAGATTAAAAAAATCTAATGTTTCTTTTAACAGATTAAAAAATGTAAAAAAAACATTAAATTTTTTAATCGGTTGAAATATAAAATTCTGCGCGTCTATGCATTTTTGGCATAGAGAAATAGAATTCTGCGCGTCTATGTTTTTTGACAAAATTCTACTTCTCTCATAATTCCCATTCTCTCTGGCAAAAATCTAGACTTCCAGAATTTTATATTTTCGCTCTTCCTTTTTTTTTCTCCTTAAAAAATTACTAAAAAAATCTCTCATTGCCAAGCTTACTAACCAAAATATCTAAGGATCCGAGTACAGCATATATATATATAGACAACTATAACGTATCTTCAATTGTATATGCAAAGCAAACGATATTTATACATAATTAAACATATATTGTACATAATTGAAGAATTATGCCATTTCAAAAATTGCAGTTCTTAAATTCCTTTAAGTAATACATTTTATAATAAAAATTTTTTTAAGTAATTTGAGAGCAAACTTACTCGAAAACCTATTAATTTTGATTTGCTTAGAAGGTAAGCAACGCTTAGGAAAATAGCCATCGGACCATCTTACTAACCATAAGATAAGCTATAATATTAAGAACTAGTAAGGCTTTGAGGCTACATATTTAAGTCAAAATGGTTGGCTAGGCTATGTATAATAAGACAAGGTACGTTTTGAGCATTTAATTAAGGAATACTCTATCTTTCTCCCTAATTCTACTTGTCTTTTTTTTTTTTTTGCCTGCTAATTCTACTTGTCTTACTCGTCCATCTCATCCCAAATCTGTATTTTTCTTATTTCCTAACCTTTTAAATTTTTTTTTTATTTTCATATTTTTAATATTATTTTAATACATTTTATATAGTTAGCTTATAAATAAAAATATATTATTTAATAATTATAGGTTTGTTTTTATCAATATATTTTCTTTTATTATTATATTTTTCCTCTAAAAAATAACAAGTTATCTGAATGAAATTTATTTGGCCAAAAAAATTCTCAGGGGTATATTGCCTACATTGCCATGTTGAGACAACGGTGTATGATGGATTCTAAGGCATGTTTTTTCTCATTCTGTTACTGATGAATGATTGAATCATATTTTTATCTGAAGGAAAATAAGGAGAGAAAAGAGACTTGCATATTGGGGATGCATCCATGTTCGAATCTGAGTCAAAATTCCAATGCTCCATAACTCATACAAGCTAATGCTCATGTAATTATTAGATTACTAGAGCTTAGATAGGATTGGCATAGCAGTGCAGCAAAATAAAAAAGATGATAGGAGAGAAGATATTGTCAGATAGCTCAATGGTAGAGGTAAGATTAACCGAGGGAGGCACATCCTATTTATAGAGGTCTATAGAGACTAAAATTTAGAAAGTTATGTTCACTCCTGCTTGCTCTCTAAAAAAAATTAGGAAATTAATTCTTGATTAATTTCCTAATATACAGTAACTTGTTTCTCAATTATCAAATCCATAATTAATGCTATTTTTTTTTCTTATTTGATAAGGCTACTTATTTCCTAATCAAATAGTTCAACCCATCAAGGACGAACCTAGACTCAAAGTTCAACATCTCCCACTCGTATTTGATGGGCCTCCCATCATGTGTCTGTTTCTCTTTATCATTTCATACTTAGTGTATGTCGTGATAGCGTGGGCAAAATGTGTAACCCCCTTGCCATAATTATATTCGAAATACGCAATGAAAGTGAAATAGAGACAAATAATTATCAAATAACATTTTCAAACCCAACTATAAGATAGGGTTTTCACAAATAGTTTTCGAAATCCCAATAACCTGGTTTCATATTTATATTTCGAATATAATTACTACACGGAATATCACATTCATAACAAATCAGAGTGCACAACAATAATCCCGGCAATCTCGGGTTTCATACATTAACTCAGCCTTACAGGGCATATTCGCCCCTACAAGCCCTCATATAGGGATTACACAAATCTCATCTTAATACATAATCAAATATACATCCATATCGAGTACAAATATCCCAACTACAATGATAACCAACTACCAAAACTCAAATATGTAACCCCCTCACGGTAATTATATCCGGACTACGAAATTTAAGTGAAATAGAGACCAATAAGACAAAAATCATTTTTTTATATTCACTCATCTCCAAGAGATGGGGTTAACAAACCAAACGTTTAAAACAGAATTCATCTAGTCTCATATTCACTTTCGAATACAATTACCTGTGCAGTTATATCACATAATAAATATCATAGTGCGTAACCAAAATCCCAGCAATCCCAGGTTACTTATATATATATAGAATGGGTTTAAGGTTTTCCAAGATGGGGATTACATATCCAAAATTTGCTATATACATCTCATATACATACAGTAATCCTAAAAGCCAACTAGATAACTAACATCCAAAATACAAAATGTCTCAAAAGCCCTAACCACTCCTGGTTGGCTGCTTCCCTTTCGAGCTACATGCCCTATTTGAAATGTTAGTCATTTGGAAAGAGTGAGATTCAAAAGAATCCTAGTAGTAACAAATCACTCATACAATATATAAACACAAGGCATGTAATGTATCATGTTCACCAGCATCATCAACAACACAATGATCTATGACTTGCGCCACAGACGACAACACTCACTGCTGTATCACAATACACTATGCCCACTTTCGTGGTAATCATAATGACAGCTTTCTCAGCAAACACTATGCCCGCTCACGCGATAATCACAATGACAGCTTTCGCTGCAAACATTATGCCCGCTCACACGGTAATCACTATGCCAGCAGCATCACAAAGTGTAATATCCCGAATTTTAATACTTGAGCTTAGTGATTAAGCCTGGGATTAGTGGACTGCTAAGCCTTGGTTTAGCAAGAGTCCAAATTGTGATTAAGAAATATGGAAATGAATTGATGGTAATTCTAAGTGAATTTCCATAACCAGGGGCAAAATGGTAAAGTTACCGACCAGTTGATCGGTTACCGAGGAGGAAACTCATTGGTAATTCCAAGATCAATGGCTAGGATTTGTTTGTGTAATTGAGTAAGGGGCATAATCATGTGTATGTGTGTGCATGTGAGCCCATGAGAGTTGAAGTGAGATGGTGACAAGTGGCAAAGTGTGGACCCTTGGATGAGGCATAAGTGATGACACATCATCATCATCTCCATTTCCTCTCTTCTCTCCCTTTCGGTTTCTCTCTCTTCTCTTCCTTCCTCCATTTTCGCTGAATATGCTTGGGAGAGAGAAAGGAAAAGCTTGGGAAAAGGTGAGTAAATGGCTTCCTTTGCTCAAATCCTTTTCATAAATGTTGATCATTGAATTGAGAGCTTCAATTTGATGGTTGTAGCTTCTCTATTGGGGGTGATTTGAAGAATCACGAAAATATGAAGTGTGGAGAATCAAAGAGTGTCTTTGAGAAAGTTGATAAGGTATGTGAAACCAATCCTTCTATCTATGTTTCATGCCAAATGATTATGTTTGGAATTTTTGGAATTATTGCCCTAATTTCGAAAATATGGGTCAATGGGTAGTTTGGCATGTTATGGTTATAGAAATGGTATAATGGTATGAGTTTTGTATAGATAGAATGGATTTGGGATTGAAATGTGTGAGGTTGTTGATTTAGAAAATTGATGATTATGATGCCCTAGACCAAAGCTTGTGAATGGAATGAGAATTGGGTAATTCTGTTGATTCCATTGAATTCAGTGAGTGATTTTGTGTGGGAGTAGCTTTGGTAGAAGTTTTGGGTCCATTTGGATCAATTGGGCAAGAGTTAGGGAAATGTGGTATGTTTGCTGCGTTTTCTGGAATCTGATAGATTCACTCGAGCAGACAGGGGTGTGCTCGAGTGAGGGATGAATGTCACCCGAGCAGGGATGAGCTCTGCTCGAGTGCTGGGTGAGTTTTCCCTTGTTTTGCTTCGAGTGCATCTGGGATTTATGAGCGATGCTCGAGCACATCGCTTTGTGCTCGAGTGAGGGAAGAACATGCTCGAGAGAGAGCATGGCCTGCTCGAGTGATAGTGGGAGTCCAGAGTGAAGGGTTGCTTTCTGGTCTTCACTCGCGGGCAAGGGGCAAGAAGTGTGCCTTCTCACTCGCGGGTGGGAGGTGTGTGCTCGAGTGAGGATTTGTGCTCGAGTGAGCCAGTTCCTGAAAGTGAGAGTTGTGCTCTCGGGTGCTCACTCGCGGTCTCACTTTCTCTTGTGCTCGCGGGTATGGGCAGCGTGCTCGAGTGAGCCTCTTGTGCTTCGAGTGAGCTTGTGCTTCTGGAGTGGGTTTGTGCTCTCGGGCAAGTGCTCGCGGTCTCACTTTCTCTTGTGCTCGGGTGTTGTCCGTACCAATGCTCGAGTGAGAGCATTTGTGCTCGAGTGAGGTCCGTACTTGTGCTCGAGTGAGAGCTTCTGTGCTCGAGTGAGGCAGTGGAAAATATCAGGATTGAGTGTTCAAAAGGGGATCTTTGGGGATAGTCTTCCAACCCTTTAGAGCTATCGATTGAGGTGTTTGAGGGTACCTAAAGGGCAATAATGATAACCAACTTGAGTGTCTAAAAGTTAAGGAATTGGAAAAGGGATTAATCCTATGTCCTTGATTTTGAATATAGGATTTGATGATTTCCCTGAACGTGAGCAGCCGGAGCAGGAGCTTACGTGGAAAGAGTGTAGGGAACTTACCTCTCCTGCATGTATTGATAATTGTATTTGTGTATTGATGCATGTTATTGCTTTGCATGATTATGTGAAACATATGAGAATGATTGTAGCTCTGTTTCTAGTTCTGCTATGGCCATGAGTATGTTATGTGAACATTGAGCATGCGGATATCATTATGTGAACATGAGTTATTGTGATGCAAGCATGTCATGCATTAAATACTTATCTTGCATGCATATTGGTATCTGTTTCCTACTGAGATTTCCCAGAATCTCATCCTCCCCTATCAACATTTTAGACAGGGAAGGAAGATTGAGGATGAGCAAGCATCCAAGGACGAAGAGGACTCGTTTCTGGGTGAGAACTTAGTAGTTGGTTATCAATACGTTATTGGGATTATGTATCTGACTGTATGGATCAGTATTTGAGAATGTATTCGGATAAGTTGTGTAATCCCTGTTATTTGAGTTGTATGGGCTAATGTGCCCTATGTTTATTGAGCGAAGATATGATCCCGTGATTGTCGGGAATTTATATTGCGTACTCTGATAATTATATAAATGTGATTTATCTTCGCATAGTAATTATATTCGGAGTGTAAATATGAGACCGTGTTGTAAATGATTTCGAAAAGTATTTGTGAAACCCCGTCTGGTTGATGGGTTTATAAATATTGTTTTATCTTATTGGTCTCTATTTCACGTTAATCGTGTAATCCGGATATTAATTACGGCAGGGGGTTACACAAAGCATAAGGTATCTCAATGCACAACGTATCACAAGGCACAATGCTCCACAATGCACAAAGCTCCATAAGGCACAATGCTCCACCATGTATCTCAATGCATCTCAAAGCAGCGGCAGCACACAATGCATGATAGGCAAACATACAATACATTTACACAATTCGAACATTGACTGAGATTGTGAAGCTCCATGGCATACCGAAGAATGTCATTTCTGATCGTGATCCTCGATTTACTTCGAGATTTTGGAGGGCATTGCATGAGGCACTGGGTACTCAGCTGAGATTCAGTACAACCTATCATCCTAAAACAGAAGGTCAGTTAGAGAGAACTATTCAGACCTTAGAGGATATGTTGCGAGCATGTGTTCTCGACTTCAAAGGTAGTTGGGATCGTTTCCTTCCACTTGCTGAGTTTGCCTACAACAATAGCTATCATGCGAGCATTCAGATGGCGCCGTATGAAGCGTTGTATGGAAGAAAATGTCAATCGCCATTATGTCGGAATGAGTTGTCCGAGAGGAAGCTCTATGGGCCAGATCTTGTTGATCAAACTACAGCCCAAATTCGAATCATTCGTAAGAGCCTTCTTACAGCTCAGAGTCGGCAGAAAAGTTATACAGACAAGAGGAGAAGGCCTCTAGAGTTTGAAGTTGGTAACCATGTATTTATGAGAATATCTCCTGTCACCGGTATTGGGCGAGCAATCAAGCGAAAGAAGTTGAGCCTAAGATATATAGGTCTTTTTGAGATCCTTGGAAGGATTGGGCCTGTTGCTTATCGTATAACCCTACCCCCGAACTTGAGCAGATTTCATGATGTGTTTCATGTTTCCCAATTAAAGAAGTACCAACCGGATCCATCTCATGTTGTTGAGTATGAGAATGTGGAGTTGCAAGATAATTTCACGTATGCGGTGGAGCCAGAGTGGATAATATAATCAAAATTAATAAAATTTATTAAATATTAGAAATTTTGAAAATATATATTAGAATAATTTTTCGGTTGTATATATATTTTTGAAAAATATAAATGCTTAAATAAATTTTATGTTAAAGAAGGGCATTTTGGTCAAAAAAGTTTGAGAGTCAAGTTTAACTGTCCACTAATAGTTAGATAGATGAAAAAAAAAATATTAAAAATATAAGGGAGGTCTGTATAATATATTTTGATTTCAAAGGAGATTTATACAAGTTTTTAAAATAAAGGGAAAGTTCGTGTAATTATGATAAAACATAAGTGTGGTTAAATACTTTATTTTCAAAGATACTACCATGTCATGTAAATCTTTTTTGCCGAAATTTCTTGTAAACTTCACTGTAGTATTGTATTCTAGGTATTAATAATATAAAAATGTATTGTGGTTATTAATATTGAAGAAATGAAATCCTACCTTTCGTCTTCCTATGACACACTAGGCTTCCTTTTTTATCTTGTTCACCGTCCACACAAAGAAAGAAAATAATATAACACCATCTTCCATTTATTAACCCCCTTTAATAGAAAACTAGGATTACGGCTATCCTGCTCAAACTTTTCCATTTGAACGGATTAGTTTATTGTTTCAAGTTTGTTTGAGGAGAGATAAACTATATAATTTTAATGCCATGAGAAATGTAGACGCGATTAAAATAAATATTATATTTTTTCTATTACAGATTAAAAAAATTTAATGTTTCTTTTAACATATTAAAAAATGTAAAAAAAAAACATTAAATTTTTTAATCGGTTGAAATATAAAATTCTGCGCGTCTATGCATTTTTGGCATAGAGAAATAGAATTCTACGCGTCTATGTTTTTTGACAAAATTCCACTTCTCTCATAATTCCCATTCTCTCTGGCAAAATTTTAGACTACCAGAATTTTATATTTTCGCTCTTCCTTTTTTTGTTTTCCTTAAAAAATTACTGAAAAAATCTCTCATTGCCAAGCTTACTAACCAAAATATCAAAGGATCTGAGTACAGCATATATATATATATAGACAACTATAACATATCTTCAATTGTATATGCAAAGCAAATGATATTTATACATAATTAAACATATATTGTACATAATTGAAGAATTATGCCATTTCAAAAATTGCAGTTCTTAAATTCTTTTAAGTAATAAATTTTATAATAATTTTTTTTTTAAAGTAATTTGAGAGCAAACTTACTCGAAAACCTATTAATTTTGTTTTGCTTAGAAGGTAAGCAACGCTTAGGAAAATAGCCATCTGACCATCTTACCAACCATAAGATAAGCTATAATATTAAGAACTAGTAAGGCTTTGAGGCTACATATTTAAGTCAAAATGGTTGGGGAGGCTATGTATAATAATACAAGGTACGTTTTGAGCATTTAATTAAGGAATACTCTATCTTTCTCCCTAATTCTACTTGTCTTACTCGTCCCTCTCATCCCAAATCTGTATTTTTCTTATTTCCTAACCTTTTAATTTTTTTTTATTTTCATATTTTTAATATTATTTTAATACATTTTATATAGTTAGCTTATAAATAAAAATATATTATTTAATAATTATAGGTTTGTTTTTATCAATATATTTTCTTATATTATTATATTTTTCCTTTAAATTTTCCTCTAAAAAATAACAAGTTATCTGAATGAAATTTATTTGGCCAAAAAAATTCTCAGGGGTATATTGCCTACATTGCCATGTTGAGACAACGGTGTATGATGGATTCTAAGGTATGTTTTTTCTCATTCTGTTACTGATGAATGATTGAACCATATTTTTATCGGAAGGAAAATAAAGAGAGCAAAGAGACTTGCGTATTGGGAACGCATCCATGTTCGAATCCAAGTCAAAATTCCAATGCTCCATAACTTATACAAGCTAATGCTCATGCAATTATTAGACTACTAGAGCTTAGATATGATTGATATAGCAGTGCACCAAAATAAAAAAGATGATAGGAGAGAAGATATTGTCAGATAGCTCAATGGAAGAGGTAAGATTAACTGAGGGAGGCACATCCTATTTATAGAGGTCTACAGAGACTAAGATTTAGGAAGTTATGTTCACTCTTGCTTGCTCTCTGAAAAAATTAGGAAATTAATTCTTTATTAATTTCCTAATATACAGTAACTTGTTTCTCAATTATCAAATCCATAATTAATGCTATTTTTTTCTTATTTGATAAGGCTACTTATTTCCTAATCAAATAGTTCAACCTATCAAGGACGAACTTGGACCCAAAGTCCAACATCTCCCACTCGTATTTGATGAGCCTCCCATCATGTGTCTGTTACTCTTTATCATTCATACTTAGTGTATGTCGTGATAGCGTGGGCAGAACGTGTAACCCCCTGCCGTAATTATATCTGAAATATGCAATGAAAGTGAAATAGAGACTAATAATTATCAAATAACATTTTCAAACCCAACTATAAGATAGGGTTTTCACAAATAGTTTTCGAAATCCCAATAATCAGGTCTCATATTCACATTTCGAATATAATTACTATGCGGAATATCACATTCATAACAAATCAGAGTGCACAACAATAATCCCGGCAATCCTGGGTTCCATATATTAGCTCAAAATCTTATAGGGCATATTCGCCCCTACAAGCCCTCATATGGGGATTACACAAATCTCATCTCAATACATAATCAAATATACATCCATATCGAATACAAATATCCCAACTATAATGATAATCAACTACCAAAACTCAAATAACTCAAAAGGGAGTCCTTGTCGCCCTTGGCTGCTTGCTCTATCCTCGATCCACCACCCTGTCTGAAATGTTAGTAGAAGAGGGTGAGATTCGAGAGAATCTCAGTAGGAAACAAATACCAGTATGCATGTAAGATAAGTGTTTAATGCATGACATGCTTGCAATACATAACTCATGCTCACATAATGACATATCTACGTGCTCAATGTTTCAACAACATACTCATGGCCATAGCATAAATAGAAACAGAGCTACAATCATTTATATGTTTCACATAATCAAGCAAAGCAATACATGCATCAATACACCAACACAAATATCAAATACATGCAGAAGAGGTAAGTTCCCTACTCTTGTCTTCCATGTATGCTCCAGCACCGCTTACTCACGATCAGACAAATATCAAACCACGATCAGGGCGAACATAAACCCTATAACCAAAGCAAGGACATAAGGTTATTTTTTATTCCAAAACCTTACTTTCATATCACTTAAAGTTGGTTATCATTCATGAACTTTAGGTGGCTAATCAAAGCCTAAACACATGCCTAAAGGCTTGGGAAACACTTGACCAAAGATCACCTTTTAAAAGTCTAAAATGATGATTTTTGGGAGTTGGCCGCGGCCCACAAATCCACTGGCCATGGCCAAAAACAGGTTAGAAACATTTGGGCTGCGGCCCAGAACCTCTGGCCGCGGCCAAGAAAATCCTGTTTCTTGGCTGAACTTCCAAAAATCATAACTAATTCAAAACAAATCGAAATGAGGTGATTCCAAAGCCAAATGAAAGCTATTTAAGTCCTCTTCATAGGAAAAATATGGGCCATTACTGGAAATCAGCACGAAAATACAGAATTTCCCAAACTCAAGATTGTCCCAAAACAGAGTTCGGTTTTGATGCCAAAATTTGGATAGTCATATCTCTGAGCTCACAAAACGAAATGTCACAAATTATCTATCCATTTTGAAGCTTGGGATGTGAACTTTAAGATTGAAAAGTTTAATAATTTTCTAGCATCATTTGCCCAGTCAAAACCTCCACACAACCAACCTGCCCAAAACAGACTTTCAATGGACAACATTTCAGTTTTGGCTCAATTGCTTCCAATGGTCCAATTTTTACATCAAACATCATTCCTATATAAATTTACACAAGGAATCCATTGGAAACACCAAATCAATCAAATTCACATTATATTGACATGTTACCACAACATGTCACACAAATCACAATTCAAACCACAACATTGCACCACTTTCCATTTCACATCCAAAACCAAATCAAATGACATCAAAGCACAACTTGACATCATTTGCCACACAAAACACAAACCAATTCTCCAATTTCATACCACATGAAATTCATCACAAAATCAGGGCAAATTCTACAAATCACAATACTCAACCAAAACTCATAAAACTTAGATCAAAAGGCTTCAAATACTCACATCTTCCTCTTCCCAAGGCCAAATCCTTGATTCTTCATCTTTCCACTTTTGCTCAAGCAATCAAACATCTCCTTTCAAAAATCTAAAACCATATAGATGAAGCTCTCATCAACATGATCAAGATTAGTAAAGAGGATTTAAGCATTAAAGGACATATGTAAGGCTAAAACCTCACCTCTTGCTTTCTCTTTCTACCCTCTCATGGACAACAATGGAGTTAAGAGAGAGATGAGTGGATGATAAAGATGAATAAGATTTTGGAGATGCCAAGGCCTCTTGGGCGACTAAGAAAGAGAGGAAGAAGGAGAAAGAGGTTTGACACTTTGACCTCATCCAAGGGCTCACAAAGTGCCAAGTGTCACCATCTTGACAAACCTCATATGAGCTCACAAACCCACACATATACTTGATTCCACCCTTTGATCTATTACACAATCAATCTCAACCATTGATCTTCAAGTTACCAATGAGTTTCCTCTTCGGTAACTGATCAATTGGTCGGTAACTTTACCGTTATGCCCGTGATTATGGCAATTCCTCTTGAATCACCACCAAATACATTTTCTCATTCATTTACACTATACATACACCCTCCCCCTTATTTTCATTCAATTTAGATGTTAATCCATAATTGAACTCAAATACAGGGTTTCAGTATTGATCATAACACATTCGAATCACATTTGAATCTCAAATCACATCGAATTCTCCAAAAGGGTTATTTATCACTAACCACATCCACTTTTGGAGTCATTAACCCTTAATCGCAATTTGGAATCTTACTAAACCAGGGCTTAGCAGTCCATTTATCTCAAGCTTATTCTCTAGCCTCAAATATCAAAATTCGGGATATTACAGAACGTCTTCAAAATTTGGTGCTTATGATATTAGAAATCCTTCTCATCTAACCAGTATCTAAGGACACCCTTTATTTAAGTGCTTATGCTGTAATGTACTACGACACATTTCTCATTAACATTTTCACAACATCAATACAATAATAAGTCATGCATACCAAGCATCATACACAATACAAGAGAAAAGTCACTACCTTGGTCTTTCCATGCTTGCTCTAGCACTGGTCTCTTGCGAGCAAGGCAAATATCAAATCCTATAATTCATGATTAGGGATGAAGTCTTATTCTCTATTCCAATACTTAAATGACTTCACAATACTTAGTTTTGGTTATTATTAATGTCCCTTAAGTAGCTATAAACGCCTCTAACAAAAGCCCTAAAGAGTTAGAAGAATTATACCAAAGATCCCCTTTTAGAAGTACAAATATGGGTTTTTCACTATTTCACTCGAGTGAAGAAGGCCTTACCTGAGTGATGATGGACTTGTACTCGAGTCATGAAAAGTACACTTATGCGAGTGCTTGGCAGAAAGCACAGATAGAGACAAGAAATGCCTAGAGCACTCGAGCATAAAGGTCAACTCTCAAGTGATAGTTTAATGCTCACCCGAGTTCTACAAAGTGAGGTTTAGGAAGTGCTCACTCGAGAGCAAAAGAAACTTTCAAAGAAGAACAACACTCGAGCAGGGACCTTAACACTCGAGTGATAGCTTAATACTCGAGAGTGTTAAGACATACTCTTGAAAATTGACCGTGAGTGATATCCCAAGATGCGAGTTCATAGTGTCAAATACACCTACACTTGAGTGAGACAAGGTTCACTCGAGTAAGAACCCACAACACTCGCAAGTGAGACAAACACTTTTGCTTTTTGCAAGGAAGTGCAACTGAAAAATTGAAGGAAAAAGAAAAATGCAATGCTTCACTCGAGTGAGACCCTTGATCACTCAGTGATGATTATCAGAAGCCAAAACACAGCAGAGTTGACAGCATTATCCAAGTTTTAACCATATGTTTCCAATGATCCCTGTAATACCCCAAATTTTGAGATTTTAGGGTAGAGAATAAGCCTGAAATAAATGGACTGCTAAGCCCGGTTTAGTAGGATCCCAAATTTTGATTAAGGGTAAATGACTCCAAAAGTGGATGTGATTATTGATAAATGGACCCTTTTGGAGATTATGATGTGAATTATGATTTGAAAGTGTTATGATCAGTACTGAAACCGTGTATTTAAGTCTAATTATAGATTAATATCTAAATTAAATTAAAATAGAGGGAGGGCACATAATGTGGTGATATAGAATGATAAGATGTGTTTGGTTGTGATCCAAGTAGAATTGTCATAATCAAGGGTAAAACGGTAAAGTTACCGACCGATTGATTAGTTACCGAAGAAGAAGCTCATTGGTAACTAAAAGATCAATGGTTAGGATTGATTGTTTTGTGATTAAAAGTGTGGAAAACCATGTGGTGTGCCTATATGAGCTCATGGTTAGTGTGATAAAATTTTGACAAGTGTCATAATATGAGCCTTTGATCTTGGTCAACATTTCAAACACTCGTCTCTCTCTCTCTCCCCTCTTCATTAAGGTCAGCCAAGTCCTCTAATTGGGGCCAAAAAACTTATCCTTCTTCATCCTCTCTACTTTCTCCCTTGTCTTCCATTTTCACCTAGCGAGGAGGAGGAAAGAGAAAGGAAAAAGGTGAGTTTTGGTTAGTTTGTGGTCCTTTAATACTCAAATACCCTTCTTTAATTGTTGTTCATAGTGATGAGAGCTTCATTGATATGGTTTTAGATTTGTGAAAGAAGGTGTTTGAGAGCTTGAATAATTTAGAAAGTGGAGGAATCAAGGAATTGGCTTTGGGAAGAGGAAGAGGTGAGTATTTGAAGCATTTTGACCTAAGTTTTGTGATCATTGGTTAAGCTTTGTGAATTTTGAATTTTGCCCTGATTTTCATGTGATTTTGGATTAGATGAATTGAATGGTGTATTGTGTCAAAAAGGTGTCATAATGTGTTTTGATATCATTGGAATGTGTTTGGAATTTGAAATGGAAAGCAATTGCAATGTAGAGCTTGAATTGTGACTGGTGTTGACATGTTATGATTATTGGTGAAACATGTCAATGGAATGTGAATTTGGTTGATTTGGTGTTTCCAATGGATTCCTTTTGAAAATTTGTGTGGGAATAATGTTTGATGTTAAAATGGAACCATTGGAAGCCAAAGTGCAAAATCTGAAATTCTGTCCAGTGTGAGTTCTGTCCTGGGCAGTTTGTTTGTGCTGATGTGTTGAATAACCAAATGGTGTCTAAAAATTATGAAACACGGGGTTGCCAGGATTATTGTTGTGCACTCTGATGTATAGATATGAATGTGATTTATCCGCTATAGTAGTTGTATTCAAAATGTGAATCTGAGACCAAGTGAATTGGATTTCAAAAAGTATTTGTGAAAATCCTATCTTATAGATGGGTTTAAAAGTGTTATTTGATAATTATTGGTATCTATTTCACTTTAATCCCATATTTCGGATATAATTACTGAAGTTGGTTACATTTTTGGAATCAGAGTTGTAGTTCCTAGCAAAGATAGGATTTGGTAGGATAGTGGCAGTAGTTGATGCCTTAGGTTCTAGAGGATGAATGTTTGTGGTATACACATTAGTGTCCTGCTATTTATGGATAGGTGAATGTTAAGGGTTGTGTGTATACATTATCTGTGATGTGGATATGGTGAATCAATATGGTTCGCCTGAGAATCAAAAGAGTAGAACTAGTGTTAAAGGTACGACTAGCTGTGTTCGAGCTAGAGGGGTGCTGATTGTTAGTAGCGGAGTATTGCCCTGACGTTATGAAATTGGAATGTGCCATTAACCTGAGGATGGTTTTGATAGAGCGATGAGTAATTATGAGATATGGTATCAAGGTTGAGACAGAAGATGGAATGTGCGAATGACTTCTGAGTTCTCATTATAATGATACCTTTATCTTGAGATGACATACTAGATAGAGCTATCTACAGAGGATTTAGATAGAAAAGGGCTACTTGCGGAGAATTTTGATAGGAAAGGGCCACCTACGGAGAGTTCTAATCTGAGAGTGCTACTTATAGGAAATCTGATCACAAAGAACTACATACGGAGAGTATGGTACCGTAGTATGGAGCCACCATGACGATGAACCTTAGTGTGAAGCCGCTATGATGACAACCTTAGAGTGCAGTCGCCTTGACGATGAACTGTGGAGTACAACCACTGCGATGTTGAATCGTAGATTAGCGCTATAGAAACATTAGCTCTCAATGATGGTGTATTGTAATGAATCCCACAGTGAATGGGTTTTCTTGAGTTAAGAAGTCATATAGCTCTGAATGATTCAAATTGAATTAGGCCAAGGTCTGGCACAGATGAATACAAGTTGTGAATGTTGTCAGTTGTAGTGGGAGACTCCTATGGACTTCTACTAAATCAACCTGACATTGTTAAAGTATAGATGAGGAGATAGACCTCAGAGTGTGTAGTGGAAGCGTGGTGAATGTGATATGTTTGAGAATTACGCTGAGTAGGAGCTTGAGGCAGTATGTGCAATGTGTTAGTTATGGCTTTGGGAAATAAAATTTCAGGGCCAAATTATCTTGTGAGAAGGGGTCTTGGAGGATCCCAGTTTAGTGAAAAGAATTCGTGGTGTTGAAGGTGAAGTTGTTAAGATGCCCAGTTCCAACTTGTTATGAATGTGTATTGTGAGTCCATCTCCCCGGTTGGGCCGGATCGGGTTGGTCCGGTGGGCTACACCTAGTAGGCATAGGCTCATAATGTGACGGATATTTGTGTTCTTTTACTTGCGGTCGCATAAGGTGGTTCCTATGGCGGAGAACTGTTCCGCTGGGGCAGTAGTTTAAGGGGGATTGACTATTTGTGAGCCGCGAGGCTTTGTGTATACATCACCACGCTAATAGTCCTTGAGTCGCTAACAACGATTCAGGTAAAGACTGTATGTCTTCCCAATGGTAAAAGGGGATGAGGGTGGGGTTTGAATTTGTGAGCCGGAATGGCTATTTGTTATGTCTTTCACCTGTGGCCCATCGGTAGTTCTGGTGGGAGGACCATGCCTGCATGGTGGTGGAGATACAGAGGATTGACTATGTGAAATCCGAAAGGTTATGTGCATACACCGCTATACCAACAGTCCCTGAGTCGCTAACAACGGTTCGGGTAAGAGCTACGTGCCTTCCCGGTGATAAAAGCGGATGAAGGTGGGGTGTGATTGTGGATCATATGTGTATGCATTGCCATGCCAATAGTCCCTAAGTCACTAACAATGGTTCAGGTAGGGCTGCATGCCTTCCCGGTGGTAAAAGGGGATAAGGGTGGGGTGTGACAATTGTGAACAAGCTAGGATTGGGGTGTGGTTGTGTAGTAAAGCAGAGCTAGTTCAGATGATGGCAAATTTGACTACATGATCGGGGGTTCTCACTTGTGAGGGAATTACCCCGGCATGGCCAGCCTGGCTAGCCCTATGCTGGTTGTATCGGTTTTGACCCTAGGCTGAAAGGCGATGCGTAAAATTAGAATTTGAGATGTGTGTTGTTGTGAAGGCAATGTGTGTTTGATATGGAAGTCACGTGAATGCCGGAAGGGCAATGTGTAATTGTGCAAGTGATGAAAGTTGAGGTATTCTTGCAATATGTGTATATGTGTGTAAGTACCGCAATGCCAATAGTCCCTGAGTCGCTAACAACGGTTCGAGTAAAGACTATGTGTCTTCCTGGTGGTAAAAGGGGATGAGGGTGGGGTGTAATTGTGAATCTATGACATTGGTCACATATCAATGTGGAATCATCTGTGGATATTGATGTGACACCGTGAAATTTGATACGGCAAAGTGATATTGTTGTGGATACCTAAAAGTCCTGATTACTACTAGCGGAGTCACTGGTGGGTGTATGGGTGAGGGAAGTTAAAAGTACTTATGTATACAGCAGAGGCTATCATTTTGTATAATGAATTGGTGGTATTGTGGGGTTACTCCCGGAAGGGGTAACTAGATTGGGCAGAGTGGTGGCTTGTACTATCCAACTACTAAGGTTTTGGAGGGATGTGCTAGCTACTCATGATCTAGGGCCTTGCAACAATTGTGATTATGTGATAGCGTGTTGTGGCAATTGTACGTGGAGGTGATTGCATTTGCTTGGCAATTGTATGGTGATTGTGTTCGTGCAGCAATCATGTAGTGGGCCGATTGCGGTTTGTGGCAACTGTGTTGCATCATACTCATGCCAAGGATATGGTGCTGTTACTTGTATGGGTTGATAGCAGAGTTGTATGGTGATTATGAGAATCCTGAGTGCTTGTATAGTAAACCGAGCACGACACATTAGGTTGTTTAAGATTCTTGAGAGAATCAGATAGGTGGAATACTGTTTGTATGGGTAGTCTAGAAGGGATCATCCCAATATGAGAAACAATTTGTGAAATGGAAGCCAATGTGAAGAGGTATCTATAGTTTGTGATTCAAGTTGTGTGACAAATTTTGAGGACTAAATTTATTGAACGGGGGGAGAAATGTAATACCTCAAATTTTGAGATTTGAGGATAGAGGATTAGCCTGAAATAAGTGAACTGCTAGCCCGGTTTAGCAGGATCATAAATTTTGATTAAGGGTAAATGACTCCAAAAGTAGATGTGATTATTGATAAATGGACTCTTTTGGAGATTATGATGTGAATTATGATTTGAATGTGTTATGAGCAGTGCCGAATCCTGTATTTAAGTTCAATTATAGATTAACATCCAAATTGAATTAAAATAGAGTGAGGGCATATAATGTGGTGATATGGAATGATAAGATGTGTTTGGTGGTGATCCAAGTGAAATTGCCATAATTAAAGGCAAAACAGTAAAGTTATTGACCGATTGATCAGTTACCGAAGAAGAAGCTCATTGATAACTCAAAGATCAATGGTTAGGATTGATTGCTATGTGATTAAAAGTGTGGAATCCCATGTGGTGTGCCTATGTGAGCTCATAGTTAGTGTGATAAGATTGTGACAAGTGTCACAATATGAGCCCTTGATCTTGGTCAACATTTCAAACACTCATCTCTCTCTCCCCTCTTCATCAAGGTCGGCCAAGTGCTCTAATTGGGGCCAAAAAACTTATCCTTCTTCATTCTCTATACTCTCTCTCTCTTGTCTTCCATTTTCGCCTAGCAAGGAGGAGGAAAGATAAAGGAAAAAGTTGAGTTTTGGTTAGTTTGTGGTCCTCTAATGCTCAAATACCCTTCTTCAATGTTGTTTATAGTGATGAGAGCTTCATTGCTATGGTTTTAGATTTGTGAAAGAAGGTGTTTGAGAGCTTGAAGAATTTGGAAAGTGGAGGAATCAAGGAATTGGCTTTGGGAAGAGGAAGAGGTGAGTATTTGAAGCATTTTGACCTAAGTTTTGTGATCATTGGTTAAGCTTTGTGAATTTTGAATTTTGCCCTGATTTTCATGTGATTTTGGATTAGATGAATTGAATGGTGTATTGTGTTAAAATGGTGTCATAATGTGTTTTGATATCATTGGAATGTGTTTGGAATTTGAAATGGAAAGAAATTGCAATGTAGAGCTTGAATTGTGACTTGTGTTGACATGTTATGATTATTGGTGAAACATGTCAATGGAATGTGAATTTGGTTGATTTGGTGTTTCCAATGGATTCCTTTTGAAAATTTGTGTGGGAATAATGTTTGATGTGAAATGGAACCACTAGAAGACAAAATGCAAAATCTGAAATTCTGTCCAGTGTGACTTCTGTCCTGGGCAGTCTGTTTGCACTGATGTGTTGAATGACCAAATGGTGTCTAAAAATTATGAAACACGGGGTTGCCAGGATTATTGTTGTGCACTCTGATGTATCGATATAAATGTGATTTATCTACATATAGTAATTGTATTCGAAATGTGAATCTGAGACCAGGTGAATTGGATTTCGAAAAGTATTTGTGAAAACCCTATCTTATAGAGTGGTTTGAAAGTGTGATTTGACAATTATTGGTCTCTATTTCACTTTAATCACTTATTTCGGATATAATAACAGAAGGGGGTTACAATCTCAAATTCCAATCCAAACCTATTGCCACGTAATTTTGCACAAAGAATCTAATGGAAACATCAAAACTACCAAATTCCTATTTCATTATCATGCTTTGTTCTAGGCAACACCCACTACAAAATCCTCAAAATTGTCAAACTTGTCATTTCAACCTCAAAACAAATCTATCTATCCAAATCACATTCCAAAACACTCATTCCATGACCACAACATGTCATACACACAATGACCCTAATTTTTGAAAATAGGGCATAAATTCCAGAAATTCAAGACTAAATCTAATAGCAATAAAACTCATATAGAAAGGTTCATTTCACTTACCTCAATAACTTTCTCAAAGGTGTCCTTTGGTTCACCAACCTCTAGATTTTCTTGAGTACTCAAAACACCACCAATGGACAATCTAAAACCATAGCTATGAAGCCCTCAATCCAAAGAACAATATTAAAGAAAGGAGTTTTGGCATTTGAGGTCATTTTGTAGGTCAAATGCTCACCTTTTTCACAAAGTTTCTTCTTCTTCTTTGGTCTCCAATGGCTGCAAGAACAAGAGAGAGAAATGAGAAGGAAGAGTGCTTGAAGATGGAGAAATCATCACACTTCCATACCCATGCTTCTTTAGTCGAAAAGGAGGAAGGAAGAGAGAGAAAAATATCATTTTTTAATTGAGTTGTGACTTTTCCCAACACCCTCTCTCATCCTCTTATCTTGCAAAGTGTCTCAACCTTATTAGTCCTCATAAAGTAAGTAACCAATTAATTACTCTAACCACTTCATTAGCTATTTAGTCACATATCTCATTTCTTTTTAGTTAGTAATTAATTTCTTCATTAATCACTGATTAATTGACCGACAATTTTCCATTCCTTCAAATTTTCCACTGATTTTGGCACATTAACTTAAATTGCCACATAACACATTTTCAAATTCTTTTCCTTCTTTCATGCGCCATTTACCCCTATTTTAGCTCCCAAAATTACTTTGTCATATAATTATGTTAAAATACAGGGTGTTGGCATATCCAATAACTAATTTAGATCTCAAATCAACTTTAATTTCCCAAATCATTCACAATAATTATCATTAGCCCTTAATCAAAATTTGGGGCATTACAATATGCATGTGTGCTCATATGTGCTCATGAAGATGTTGCAAGAGTGTGACACTTGGCATCATGTGAGCCATTGATCTTGGTCAAATTGTCAAAACTCTTCCCTCTCTCCTCTCCCTCTCTTTAAGTCAGCCAAGAGGGCCATTTGGGGCCAAAAATCTATTTCTTCATCATCTTCACTCTCTCCCCCAAGCCTCCATGTTTGTCCAACTCAAGGGAGGAAAGAGAAAGGGAAAGTTGAGATTTTAGCTTGCTTGATGTCCTCTTTAGTTCAAATCATCTTCTCTAATCTTGTTCATCTTGATAAGACCTTCACTCTATGGTTTTAGATTTGTGAAAGGTGTTCGAGTGCTTGAAGAAATTGGAAAGTAAAGGAATCAAGAAATTAGCTTGAGAAAGAGGAAGAGATGAGTAGTAGCTTCTCTTTGACATATTGATTGTGGTCATTGAGTGAGTTTTGAAATTTGTGGATTTTGCCCTAATTTTAGTGTGATATTGGAATGGATGAGTTGCCTAATGTATTGTGGTTAAAATGGTGTCATATTGTGCCATTGTGACATTGGAATTGGTTTAGAACTTGAAATGGAAAGTTTGGCAATTTAGTGGTTTGTGTTGCATTATGGTTCAAAACTAAAGATGTGTGGATGTGATGAGAATTTGATTGTTTTACTCATTCCAATGGTTTCCTTGTGAAAATTTGTGTGGGGAGAGTGTTTGTTGTGAAATTGGAACCATTGGAAACAATTGTGCAAAAGCTGGAAATTCTGTCCATTGAAACTCAATGCAGGGCATTCAGATTGTATGGACTTTTTGAATAGGGAAATGGTATCTAAAAATTCTGACAATTTCCAGTATTAAATTTCGCATGCCAAGATTCAAAATGGATATATAATTTGTATCATTTCGATTTATGAGCTAGGAGTTATAATTTTCCAAAGTTTGGGGTTGAAACTGAAATTTGTTTTGGAGCAGTGTTGAATTTTGTTCAATTTTGTATTTTTATGGTTATGAATAGCATTGATCCATATTTTTCTAGTAAATAGGACTTAAATATCTTTTAATAGGCTTTAGGATCACCTTATTTTGATTTCTCTAGAATTAATTATGATTTTTCAAAGTTTCCTTGGCTGCAGCCAAAAGTTCTCGGCTGCAGCCCAAAACTTTCTGTGCAGTTTTTGGCTGTAGCCAGAAAATCTTGGCTGCAGCCAATCCCTATTTTCAGCACTTTGTGATTTTGAAAAGTGATTTCTAACTTAGTATTTCCCCAATCCTTTTAGGCTTTCATTGAGCATATTATAGCTACCTAAGGGACTCAAATGACAATCAACTTTAAGTTTTTTTAAGTTAAGGACTTGGAAAAGGGAATAACCCTATGTCCTTAGTTCTGATTGATAGGATTCGATATTTGTCCTGAACGTGAGCAACCTACGCTAGAGCACATCTGGAAAGAACAAGGTAGTAACGCTTTCCCTTATACTATATGTGATGCATTGTATGTTTGATTTATCATTGTTTTGTGATGACTTCAAATGATATGAAGTTTGTGTATGTGAAAGCCGTAAGGCTATATGACAGCGGAAATGCTACTTGTGGGCCGCAAGGCTATATGAATTACAACGTGCGCATATCAACGTGAGCAATCGTAGGGAATGACACTGGTCATCTCTACCCCTGCTGTTGATATACCGTTGTAAATGTGAATGTCGTGAAGGCAATGTGTATATGTGACAGCTTGAGTATGTTGTATTCTTGCTGCTTTGCTGTTAGATTATTTACTTTCATGTTATGTGATTACATGTTGTATGAGTGATTTGTTACTTCTAGGATTCTTTTGAATCTCATTCTTTTCATTGACTAACCTTCAGATAGGGCAAATGGCTCAAAGGAGAAGCAGGCAACCAAGGGCGGATAGCTCCTTATTTTAGTTGTTGATTGGTTGTCATATCTGGATTAAGATTACTGTACATTTGTAAATGTTATTTTGGATATGGATATGTAATTCCCCGAACGAAAAATGGTCAGGGGTGGAAATGCCCCGTAAACCCTTTATTTAATATATTGAACCCGGGGGTTGTCGGGTATTTTGGTTTACACTCTGATATGTATGAATACAACTTAACTGCGTAGGGTAATTATATTCTATATGTGAATATGAGACTTGGGTAATTGGATTTTGAAAGATATTTGTGAAAACCCTATCTTGAAAATATGAGATTGAAAATGAGTTTTGATTATCTGCTAGTCTCTAATCCATTTTAATTATGTATTTTGAATCATAATTATGGTTTATAAGGCACAGGGGGTTACACCTAATCCCAAAATTTTTGCTAATTAGTACAATATTACCTCATTAGAAAGAGAAAAATACTTGTAATAATTTTCATGAAGGAGGTTTGATGAAAAGAAGTGAGTTTAGTTACCTAAATGATCCTATAAGATTGCCCTAAGCTCTGGAATGGTGAGGGCGTGCGTGACTGGAGATGAAGAGGAATCGACTATTGAGCACTTCTGGAAGCTTTTTACTGTTGACAAGATGTGAGGGGTATATCAATATATTACCGCTCACATGACAATTTTTTTTGAATATGAACTGGATATCAATCAATTACAACATCCATACAGAAGAGTCTGCTACCAACTGCCCTCTTTCATCATTTTCCACCTCTTGATAAATAGGTGGAGGATGATCAAAGATTCAAAAATTCCTTGAAATACTGTGAGCAAGTTTTGCCAAATGATCCGCAAGGAAAAGGTCTTCTCTCGGAACATTAACAAATCTCACCTGCCATTGTCTACAAACTAGTGACCTAATCTCATCCACTACGTCCTTGAAAGGGTATTCAGGATCACAACCACGGACCGCTAAGTTAATCGCCTCTACGCAATCTGAAAAAACAACAACCTCCTTTATACCCCTAGCCCAACATAAGTATAACCCATAGATTATTCCAATCAACTCTGCTATCGCAGGAGGCACAACAATGAGTTTGCAAGAGAAACCACAGACCCATTGGTTATCCGAGCCCCTAACCGTACCCCCACACCCGCATCTTCCATCACTGAGAGCTGAACCATCCACTTCCAAAGAGAAATAGCTCTGAAGCTCCTGAGGTCTAGTCCTTTGATCTGACCGTCCAATGTTGGCAAGAAACCCCGACCTCAGAAGGTCCAGATCCGCATTGGCTCTGAAGAAACTAGATGTTGACAATCGGTCATCTTCCTGATTTGTACCTGTAAAAAGTTTGTTGCACCGTGCCACCCAAATGTCCCAACATACATATCCAAACAAGGTTGACCAAGGGACTTTCCTTATATGCCCTTTGCCGACTTCATGCGTGAGATTCCATTTAACCCAATCTTTTCCTTCAAGAGAAGCAAAAACATCCCATTTTTCCGGTGCCACCACTGCTTTCCATCTCTCCACCGCATTCGAACAGTCTCGTAATAGGTGCATGGAGTCTTCCTTTTGGTTGCAAGCGAACGGATAAGAGTTTGATTCCTGAATTCCTCTACTGGCTCTCAGATGAGCTGTGTGAGCTCTGCCATGTGTGAACAGCCACATAAAGGATTTGATCTTTTCCGGAACCGACCATCTCCATAGAAGTTTCCACACAGAATCTACATCTCTACATGTACCTGCAAACAAAGAAAAATATGCAGATTTCACAGAAAAACAACCATTTAAGGATGGTTTCCAAACATGACAGTTTTTAAAATGAAGGACCACGTGCCCTTCATTCATGTTATATTATAATTTCTTCTTTCACCTTTCACCTTTCACCTTCTGTTTGTTTTTTTTAATTTCATTTCTTTTTCTTTTTTTCTTTTCTTCTTTTCTTCTTTTTTATATTCCTTTTATTCTTAGTGTATTATTTTTTAATTAATAATAATAATACATTATTTTTATTTCTTCATTTTACTTCACTAATTTCTTTTATAGTTATAAATCATATTTTTACTAAACACTTTTTATTTCCAAAAGTTACATAATTAATCCATTCATCATAAATAATTCTTTTTTAATTGTAATTAAATCCTAAAACAAAAATTAGGATGTTACAAGAGGCGGAGGAGGAGGAGGGGGTGGCGGCAGCGGAAGAGCTCCGTGGGATCTTAACATGATGAAAGATAGAAAGAGGAGGCTAATAAAGAAAAGTAGTACAAATCACAAGGAATATGTGAGTTTAAATAGAGGTCTAACGAATATTATGAAAGATTATGACTTATGAAGGTCTAATGATGTTACGAAGAGTTACGACATGTAAACTAGTATATTTGAAAGTATTACATGACAGTTGTTTCTGAATACCATTACGTTTTGTCTTCTCATATATAAGAGGTTGGAAGACGAATCATTTGTAAGTGTTATATGATGATTGTCTCTTAAGAACATTGTTGTTAAAATCACGCTTCAACTCATAAAATCGTATGAATTTACACTTGCACTTTCCCCTTACGGGTTGATTTAGTGACAAACTCGGAAGAATAAAAAATCGTAATGACTCCCAAGTGAAATCACAGAGTCGTAGCAAAATTGCGAGTATAATAGGTTTTTTATGAGTTTGACTATGAGGTTAAATTTCTTATCTTTTCTTCAGTTTCTCTCTCACCGCCACAGAATATATTGCCATACCATATTTCATTCAACCCCACGGTTAAAATCTATCAATACTATATTTCAGACTTTTTACTAGCAAATAAATACACCCCAGATCATGAAAAAAATGATAAAAATCAACTCTATTCAATTACATTATACTAGTAACAAAAGCAAGTAGTGTTATTTCAGCTTTTGGAATTTTTTTAACAACTAGTTTATTTTTATTTATAAATAGAAGGATTTGAATTTATATCGTTAAGACATGTAAATTGTAATATTAACTATTTTTCTTTATAAATATGTTTTTTATTTTGTTATTTGTTGGTGGTTTAATTTGGTACTATGTACTACTACCTATCATCCTTAATATAAGAGCCAATTGATTTTTTTTGAGAGATTAAAAAAGTTAATTAAGTTACATTAAAGTATTTATATTTATTATTTTTCTTTAAACTAATTTTCTTAACTTATAAAATAATATATAATATAATAGTTTACAACATATATTATGATTAAGTAGTTTATTTATCTTCCTTAATTTCTCTAAAAAAAATCAACTAGCTCTTATATTAAGGACGAAAGAGAATAAGATACATATAAGAATTGTTTCCAATAAGATGATACATGCACTTATAAAAAGGAATTGACTTGTCATGTATATATTTTTCTCAAATATATTAATTTAAGCATATATTAAATTAAATATTAATTTATTTTTAATTTCAATTATTTAGATTTGAAGTACATTTAAACCAATTATTTTGATTTTTTTGTATTTTGATTATTTAACTATATATTTTTAATACCTATTTATTGATAGAGACAAACTCTTACGATTTTACGACTCGAGTTTACGATCCGAGTTTACGTCACTGTCATGAGTTTGTTTAAACTCACGAGTTTGACAACCTTATTTAAGAACCTTCATGCTTGTCACTAAATAAATAACGATTATTAACTACAACCATTATATTTATGTTTTCGCACATTCCGCCTCTCAATACATGATTGTGCATATATTTAACCATTACTTTTAAGCATTATATATTCTTGTGGAACCTCCATCTCAACATGCATAACGTTTATTCATTGTAACCTTTATTTATTAAGCACTATATATATATATATATATGAGTGAATCTATAGTAGTGATTCCTCCCCCACCTCTACAAACACCTTCTTTTACAACATATGGTTAGATGAAACACTCATTATATTTTTAAATGCAATAACTAGTCTACATTATTATTAGGAGAGAAGCAAACCATAGGAGCAATATTTTTTTTTCTCTTTTTTTCCAAGAATGGATTGACTTGTTTAGGGTCATAACATAGAGTAATGCAGTTCCAATTAATTGTATTTTTCTTTCTCACATATGCTTGCCATTAGATTAAAATTGGGTGTAGGGTGAAAAGACCATTGCTCACAAACAATAATTATTCATAATGGTTTTACAAAACCTGATTAACCAGTGATAATTAAAAGCCATTTTTTCCAAGAAGACACATCAGGGTTTAGGGCACATTACTCACCCATAAACCCACTATAGAGAATCCATTACTCTGGGCACATATAACAAACAGGAGAAATCTTAGCCCATGAGTTTTACAATACTGAACCCCACAACAAATGGTCTACATAAAACAATTTCCAACACAAGATATGATTGTAGATTCGCCAAAATATCAAAGTATTCAAAATAAGGCCTCAGGCTCAACAATGGTTAAATAGTCATCCCAAAACAGATATCCAAAACATAATTCATAATGAATATAAGGATGTGGGTCCTAGATGGCAATATAATAATCATTACAAACAAACAATTATAGGAAGCCTACATAGGCTACCAAAGCTTATGTCTCAATCTGCTTCCCTTTCCCTTAATTAAAAATAGAGACATGCCTGAAAAATATTAACAATGACAGGTGAGACATAAAGTCCCAGTAACAAAAATCAATTTATAAAATATGCAGAAAGCGATTACAAGTCAGAGAAGCAGGTTTAACTAACTTGATAATAATATTAACAATAATTACATTTTATATAGTACTTTGAACAATTAGAACCATCCCCACTCATCTATCCTTCTCCTCCTTATATCTTCTGGATTTGGTATAGTCTATCAGTGCTAGTATACTTGGCCAAAGGTTAGCTAGTCACTTCAATAATATTGTCCCCTCCTATGCCACCACTGATATACCGTAACAGGGAGTTGTCCGCCCAAAACACTCAACTCAAAATCTAGGCCAGGAATGAGAAAGCTGATGAGTAGAATTTCACCATATCTCTTCCACACAACCCAACATATCCCATAACAAAAGAACAATATATCAATATAGTTTTCGAAACATTTTACAAGATTATCATTCCATATATAACAGTCTATCACAAACATCATAACTATTACAATAGTAACAATCTTAATAATAATCTCCACTCATATATACAAGTTGGAAATACAATGCTTCACTGAACTAAGTTTATATTCAAACATACACATAATTTTTTAAAACACATACAAGTGATACAGATGAAAGTAAGGTTTAGAAAACATATTACAGCCCAAAACATGCATATAGAATAAATTAACAGTGGTTATTTTAACTCCAAGCTTAACCTTAACTTGAAAAGCAAGAGCGATCATCGGTCACAAAAAAGCTCCACATATCAATATAGATATCAATCAACCACAAGCAACTATAAAATACATAAGAAATACAATCCAACTTCCAAAAGCCCAATTTCCTCTACAACATTTATCCTCAACATCCTAATTTCCTCAACAATCCTTAACATCAACAATCCAAGGTCATAGATCACTTCTCATGAGCTCAAATCACTTAATAAAATCCTTAGCTATAACCTGTATACCATCATCAATTACTCAATCTCATATGTTAAAGTTTCACCTCTAACACACCAATAGTCATAAATCCATCAATATTGACATCATAAAACAATTAAATCTATTTTCTGCTTTATTTGAGTATAACCCAATTATTAAACAACTCTTCATACCTCCACATAATCAAAGTCATATCAAACTCTAATTCAAATATCAAATCATAACTTATAATTTCATATAACTCAAAATCTACAAAACAAAACAAATTAAAATTTCAATAATATTGCCAATAACCCAAATAAATTGTTTAAACCAAATTTAATATGCAAATAAGTCTAGAAAAAATAATTTTTAATATGTTTTTAAGAGAAATTAATTATAAAATCATAAAACAACCAAATACTAAATATAAACTGATTAAAATTGGCTATTAACCTTCTTCTATCTATCTATAGTTATCTATTGTCAAAACTCAAAAATTTCCCAACACCCAAACTCCAAAATTTTCACTGATAAGCACACTATTACCTTTAATATGAAGATAAAATTATTTAGAATAGTGTTATGGAAAGAGTTTAGTAGAAAAGAATATATTTAAGTACCTATTTGATTCCAAACTAATAACTTAGAGCTGCAAGCTGTGAACATAGTGTTGGCAACAAAACCTGGATGCTACCTCTCTCACGGCTATTGTGGATAGATTGTTTGATGGGTGGGGGTATATATATTACCCCTTCCACGTGATTGGTAACTAAAGGGCCAGATGCCCTTTAGTTTATTTATTTATTTATTTGTTTAGTCTTTTTTTTTTTTTCAATTCATTTGTTCCATTTTCTATTCTTTTATTTCCAATATTTTTTAATAATAATAATAATAATAATAATAATAATAAAAATATTATTATTTCTACATTTTCATTTCATTCCATTATTTTTATTTCATACTTTCTTTTACTATCATAAATCTTATTTTAAATAAACCCTATATACTTTAAAATTTAAATGATAAATTCCATTTATCATAAATAATTCTTTCTTAATTATAATTAAATCCTAAATATAAAAATTAGGATGTTGCATAGGGACCCTGTGAAGCCAAGCTATAGAAGAAGGTATTTTCATCAGAGGTGGGTCTTGTTCTCCAAAGACCACAATAACGCCATCAAGCTTGTAGGTATTGAATGTGTCTCTGCAACTTTTCCCTATTCGTCCTTCTTCCCAAGCCTTTTCTTCTTTTATTTAAATTTTATAAAATATCAAGGTGGAGTCGAGTAGAGAATGTGTTTTGCCACATAGGACTGAGTTATAAATACTAAGGACAATAATATAAAAAAAATGTAAAGTTCTATGCGAGTCAAAAGTTCAAGGACTGATTTACACCGAGTCATAGTTACAAGATTGAGTTATAAATGAGTTAATAGTTGAGGGGCCCAAAGATTATATTTCCCAAAAATGAAGATACTAGTTGAGCCATAGATGCCTAAAGAGTTATGCTTAATGCATCGAGATTTTAGTCCAAGTAAGGCCTCATTAACATTTTAGATGCAATGCCACATTAGGACATTGGTCTCTATGCATTAAACCCATTCTTTACTCATCTATAATTCCAATTGATCATAGTCAAATTCTTTTGGATGCACAAGATCCTCGAAATAGGCAAGTGCAGAGTATATTTGAATCCCCAAAAAGAAGAGTAAGATATTACTTTAGGTTTTTAGGAGAGTAGAAAGATTTTAGAGAGAACTAATGATAAAAAACCACAAGAAATTTTATTTATGAGAACTATTTTACAAGCTTGTTCCCTCACGTCCTACGACTCACTCCTTATATAGACCATCAAGGGCATCCTACGCATAATATTACAAAGCAAAGACAAGACCAAGTTCCTAGACTATTTTAAGTCATAAACTTACAAACCAAAACACATATAACAAGAAGACAAAGATTCACTTCCTAGGTAATGATGACTTCTAAGACTAACACGAGATGCCTATGACATGTAATGATAACACACAATTTACAAACATAATAATTATGTCTCACAAATAGACAAAACATGGTGACATATATGGGGCTTGACGAAACGCGGTGACGCGTTTGAGGCTTGAAAGATAGGTTCCTGATCAAAAGTTGGAATATCTTTTTTCTACTTTCTTTTTCTCTATTTTTTGCTTTGGTATTCCCATGTCATTTCTTCAGTTTGATTTAGAACCTCTGACTCTATCTGCTCTGGTGTCTTCTTGGTGCAAGCAAGTGGGTAACCTTCTTGGAACTGGGAGTCTAGTTCACATGAGTCTTGAGAATCTGGTGAGAAAACATGTACGGATTAAAAGTTCACAATACCTTGGTAGACTGGTAAATTCTCAAGTTATCTTAGTCCAAGAAATTTACTATATAAGGAATAGGAGGGTTCGAGAGTGAGTGGTGTGAGTCCAAACCAATCATCATGGATGTCTATTTCATGCATATTAGGCTCTCCAAGAAGAAATAAATTTTTTCGCTATTGTTTTGGAGCTTTCCAAACTTTTCTCCATCTAGCTATATGTGAAAACCATCTGAGAAGAGTTCAGAGGTTGGAACCATCATTACTAGTATCACAAAGATAATGATAAATTGGAAGAGGAGGGAGAGCAATAGCATAGTCATACAGTGCAAATAATGCCCACATAAGAGTTCATGAGGGATAGGTCCATGAATGAAGGAAATAGTAAGATAAGGAGTCCAAAGTTCAAAGTGTTAGGATAAGGTTGGATTTGGGTTTTAACAAAAAGAAGACGGAGCAAGTAAAACAAGCTTCTTTTGGCTAGTTGGTCTACCTCATCAATGGTTTATGGACTAGAGCCAGATGGAAATATGGTTTTGGGTTTATGAGGCATTTTAGATATGGCTACAAAATAGAAAGGGTTGATTAATCATGGGTAAAGAGATTTAGAGTAGCTGATGGCTTTGGTGTGTTTTTGAAGTCTTGATAGGAGATCTATGATGGTGTTGTGGTGACCTTTTATGTGCTAAACTTTGAATTGATACTGTGAGAACCAATCTTTCCAACGAAGTAATTGGCTATTTGGAAGGACTTTCTTCTTAGGGTCTAGCATCTTCAAGAAAGATGAATTCCATTTCCACCATAAAGTGATAAGAACTGAGATAAAAACTGAACTTTTCAATTGATTTCTTGACTACCAAAATCTCTTTGTAAGTGGCATGATAATGTTTCTCATATTCTTTGAATTGTTTGCTAGTATGACCACATTAATTTCTTTTCCTATCTAGATCTTCTATGAGAACTACTCCCCATAATTCATCACTAGAATTTGTCTGTAACATTCTTTGTTCTGTGTTAGGTATCTTCAGGGGAGATCGGTGCTGAGCTATTTTTTTAAGAAACTGAACTGCCTTAGTTTGTTCTTTTCCCTAAGGTAGTTGATTTTTTTAGTAGCTTGGATAGCTGGCTTGTGTGATTAGACATATGAGGGTTGAAGTAATACCCCAAATTTTAAGATTTGAGGTGAGAGAATAAGCCTAAAATAAGTGGATTGATAAGCCCGGTGGAATCTCATATGTGTGTGCCTATGTGAGCTTATGAGAGTTGTGGTGAGATTGTGACACTTGGCACAATGTGGACTATTGGATTGGTCAAAAGTCTCAAACACTTTCCCTTTCTCCTCTCTTCTCTAAGTCGGCCAAGAGCTTTGGGGGGGGGGGGGACGAAAAATCTGATCTCATCCTCTCTCTCCTCCATCCTCCACGGCACCAAGCTTAAGACAAGAAAGAGAAAGTGAAAGGTGAGTTTTTGGTTCGCTTAATGTCCTCTTTAGCTCAAATACCCTTCTTTAATGTTGTTCATAGTGATGAGAGTGTAACCCCCTCACGGTAATTATATCCGGATTATGAAATTTAAGTAAAATAGAGACCAATAAGACAAAAATCTCATTTATAATTACTTATCTCCAAGAGATGGGATGTCCAAACAAAACGTTTAAAAACAGAATTCATCTGGTCTCAAATTCACTTTCGAATACAATTACCCGTGCAGATATATCACATAATAAATATCACAGTGCGTAACCAAAATCCCG
Source organism: Inga oerstediana (assembly GCA_963210345.1). NCBI lineage: Eukaryota > Viridiplantae > Streptophyta > Magnoliopsida > Fabales > Fabaceae > Inga > Inga oerstediana. The sequence goes on from OY723406.1 coordinate 37,808,660, forward strand.
GCAACTCCGGGTTACTTGTATATATACAATGGGTTTAAAGTTTCCCAAAATGGGAATTACATATTCAAAAGATTCATATTTACAATCATATACATACAATAATCCCAAAATCCAAAATCTAAAACAGATAACCAACGGTCCAAAGTCTAATTTGTCCCTACTAGCCCTAACTACTCCTGATCGGCCGCTTCCCTTTCGAGCTACTTGCCCTGTCTGAAAATGTTAGTCATTAGAAAGAGTGAGATTCTAAAGAATCCCAGTAGTAACAAATTACTCATACAATATATAAACACAAGCCATATAATGTTATCATGTTCACTAGCATCATCAGCAACACAATGATCCATGTAACCCCCTGCCTTAATTAACGTAATTAAGATTCGATAACACATAGTAAAAAGGGGTTAGAGACCGTCAGATAGTTCAAAACTTATTAAAACACCTACTAAGTAGTAGGGACTTTACAAAATTTTTCAAAACTTCTTTCCCATTCTAGTCTCAAGTTCAATTATCGAATATAATCACCTGAGCAGCTAATTTACATTCATACATATCAGAAAATATAACTAAAAATCCCGGCACCCCCGGGTTCCATTCATTCACTAAAAGGGGTTATAATTCCTATAAAGGGGATTACACAGCTATATTCAACTAATAATTACAACCCAAAAATAATTTACAAGATCTCTGTCCAATATGATTAACCAACATATCCAAAAGGAAATGTCCTTATAGGGTTCTAACCACTCCGAGTCGTGCGCTTCTCCTTGGAGCCACTCGCCCTGTCTGAAAGGTTAGTTTATGGAAAGAGTGAGATTCAAGAGAATCCCAGTAGTAACAAAACATTTATACCATACATAAGCACACAGCATGTAAGCAAATCATCATACAGCAGCACCAGCACAAATCACATTCCACCCTCATCCCCTTTCTTCACCGGGAAGGCACCAACCTAACCCGAACCGTTGTTAGCTACTCAGGGACTGTTGGCGTGGCAGTGCATACACATAGCCTTATAGCTCATATAGCTATCCGGCTTTCACAAATAGCCCGCCGGCCTTCACAAATAGCCTTTCGGCCCATAATTAGCCTTTCGGCTCACATAATCACACCTCATCCTCATCCCCTTTCTCCTCCGGGAAGGCACACAACCCTACCCGAACTATTGTTAACTACTTAAGGACTATCGGATTAACGGTGCTTACACATATTCACAATGTTGCAGCATACAAATTTATCACGAATCAATGATAATACACACATACAATGCATCACATATGGTACGAAAGAAAAGTTACTACCTCATTCCTTCCTGACATTTGCTAGCTCAGTGGGCTCATGAGGACGGCAGATATCAAATCCTATAAAAATAGGGACAATAGGTCAATCTCTTTTCTAAGTTTCCAAATCTCGTAATACTTTATGTTGGTTATCATTTAGACTCTTTAAATGGCTATAATAGGCCTAAACATATCCCCAAAGGGTTAGAAGAAACTGTAATACCCCGAATTTTGAGACTTGAGGCTAGAGAATAAGCCTGAGATTAGTGGATTGCTAAGCCCCGGTTTAGCAAGATCCCAAATTATGATTAAGGGTTAATGACTCCAAAAGTTGATGTCATTAGTGATAAATAAACCCTTTTGGAGATTATGGTGTGATTTGGCACCCGATGTGATTCGTATGTGTTCTGAGCAGCGCCGAAACCCTGTATTTAAGTTCAATTATGGATTAACCTCTAAATTGACTTAAAATAGAAGGGAGGGCGCATTGTGAAAGAAAATGAATGAGAAAATGTGTTTGGTGGTGATTCAAGAGGAATTGCCATAATCAGGGGCAAAATGGTAAAGTTACCGACCAATTGGTCAGTTACCGAAGAGCAAACTCATTAGTAACTTCAAGATCAATGGTTGAGATTGAATTGTGTAATAGATCAAAGGGTGGAATCCCATGTGCTTTTGTGCATGTGAGCTCATAGGAGATGTGGTGAGATTAAGACAAGTGGCAAAATTTGGACCCTTGATCTTGGGTCAATGTTTCAACCCTCATTTCTCTCTCCTCTCCTTCTTTTTGGTCGGTTTTGGCTCTCAAAAACTGACCCTCCTTCTTCATCAATTCATCTTTTTCTCTCTCTTATGCTCCCATGGACGTCCAAGAGGAGGGAGGAAAGAGAAATCAAAAGGTGAGATTTTGGTTGGCTTCTTGCCCTCTAATGCTCCATTCATCTTCTATAAAGTTGTTCATAGTGATGAGAGCTTCATTGCTATAGTTTTAGATTCTTGATTGGAGGTGTTTGATAGCTTGAGCAAAAGTGGAAAGATGGAGAATCAAGAAATTGGTTTGGGAAAGAGGAAGAGGTGAGCATTTGCTTCCTTTTGATCTAAGTTTTGTGACTTTTGGTTAAGTATGGTGAATTATGAATTTTGCCATGATTTTATGGTATTTTCGTGTGGAATGTGAATGGTGGAATTGGATGGTGATTTGTGTTGGAAATGATGTCATGTTATGGTATTTAGTCATTGGAATTAGTTTGGATTGGATTGGATACATTGTGTGCAAAACTGGAAATTCTGTCCAGTGTAAATTCTGTCTGAGTAGTCTTGTTATGTGGACGTTTTGACTGGGCAAATGAAGTCAGAAAATTATGAAACTTTCCAGTCTTAAAGTTTGCAATACTAAAAACGTGTAAATATGGAAATAGTAGAATAAAAAAAAATACAAGTGTAAGAAGTTAGAGCAAAATTCGTCGGTGGCTGCAGGGTTCAGGGGTGTCAGTTGCGAGATCGGAGGAATTCGGGCATTTCGTGATGTGCCTCGATATGTGTGCCATGGTCCCACGTGGGTCCCATGTGGAATTCCGGGTAATGCACCGATGGAGCAACTTTATTAAAAAGAACTTCAGTAAAGTATGTAATGACAACTCATTATGACTCATGATGACACATCTTTCGTGTTGGCCAAATAAGGAAATGACAAGTGTCCCGAAATTATTACAAAGTAAAAACATATTTTTATGTTGGCCAAATGAGGGGGTGACATATGTCCCTCATCATTACACATCATTACACCCACTTTAAGCCTTTCGTGTTGTCATCTCTGGAGTACGCCACCTAGCGTCTGAGTCCGGGGAATTCACCGGTCTCCGGCCGTGTCGCTTACTTTTCGAGTCGAGCACCGAACCCAGGAGTCCGGGGAAATTGTCAGGCCTCCCTTCCCCTGACCATTTATGACCCACCGAAGAAAGAGAAAAGTGGAAGACAAATGGTTGCATGACACGTGGCACTCTTAAGCATTTAACTTGTGACACGTGGCAAGATGAGATGAGATCATTTTATGTGATTAAATCACAACCATCCATGCCTAATTAAATGGCAAAATTTCATGCAAGCATGGAAAGAGAAAGGGAAATCAGATTTCTTAAGCTTAAGAACACAAGAAGAGAGAAGGAGGAGTGAATAATGAGTTTTCTTGACTACCGGAGCCGATTTCAACCCTGAATCACCGTTATTGTCTGGTAAGTCCTCTAGGAAACTTCCTCTACTCACTATAAGCTTCAATTCTATGGTCTTAGATTTCTTATCTGAGGTGTTTTGTGCCAATTAGTCTACCAGAGTGCCGCCGAAATACCGAACCACTTGTAGAAACGCGAAGAGGTAAGCATAGGCTTTCTTTTGAACCGAATACTTTGTGATTTCATTGAGTTTTTCTTAGCTCTTCAACCACCCATGTATTTCATTCAAGGGGTGTTTTTGAAGAAGGAAGATGTTTTAATCATATATATAAGGTGATATATGATGTTTGGAGAAGTATTAGACTTGTTGGTTGTTAAAATCACAAAGTGGAATTTTTGTTGTTTTGGGAGGCAGATTTCGGTTGGGGGCTAAATCTGGTAGAAATAATTTGATTTTGGTATTTTTGAGCTTTCCATTGGATTCTACACGAAAAATTGTGTGGGAATAGGCTCTGGTTATAATTTTTGACAGACTGGTTTAAAGAATCAAAAATTGGAAATTAAGTCTACTTGTGCAACAAAGTTGCCAGTGTGCGTTTTTGTCTGGCAGTTTTGTTGTGGTGAAACTTTCACTGTCCAAAATTCATTTTTTGATTATGAGACTTTCCAGAATTAAAGTATACTTATAGACCTTTAATTTGATAGGTATTATAAAGGATTTTGATAAGTATACTAGGAGTTATGAATTTTTGAAGTAGACCATTAAAACTGGTCAGATTTTCTGGCAGCAGGGAGAAAAAGAAAAACTGGGAAGTGTGCGCGGTCTTTCAGCTACTGAAAGTAGTTTTCCCTTAAAATAGACTTAATAAGGGTTGTATAGAATTTTGGATCACCTCAATTCGATTTTTCTAGAATTAGTTATGATTTTTCAAAGTTCAGTGAAAAATCTGCCAGCTTTTGGTAATTGTGCGAAAATTTAAACCAAGGAGTTTTTGTAATAAAATTGGACATTTAAGAGTTAAGTTAAGCATTTGGAGTAGCTTGAGCTCATTAGCTTCATATTGGGCCTAATGTAATGACTCTAATGGTAACCAACATAAGAGAATAATTTATGATGAGTTGGACTAAGAAAAACTCATTGCCCGTAAATTATAATTTATAGGACTTGACACTTGCCCAGGACGTTCAAAGCACATCAATCAAGATCAAGATTTGGAAAAATTGTCAGGTAGTAACTTATCCCTCACATACTATGTGATATGTTATATGCATGTTTGTACCATTGTGAATTTAAAACATTCGGATGAGAAGGGCTAAGGCCTAGTAGAATTTCCCAGCGCTGTGGCAAGGGACGGTTGTCCTTGAATTGGTAACTTTATGCTTTCTGCATATTGTGAATTTATCTCTGAATGTTGAATATGTTGATTGTACTGTAACTTTGGTTGACATGGCATGATATATGTGCATTTTATATGAGTGATATCTGTTACTACTGAGATTTATTGAATCTCACCCTATTTTTCCAAAACAAATTTTCAGCTCGGGCAAATAGTTCCTCAGGCAAGAAGGTAAACACGGGCAAATGAAGCAAAGGACTTAGAATTTAGTTTTCTGTTAGTTATCTATTTTGGAGATTGTATGTAATTTGTATTTAAGTGTGGTCAGTCTCGTATTGACATGTATGTAAGCGCCTGTATATAAACGAACGCGCATTGACATTCGTACCAGTAGTGGACAGCCGTCCACCTAGGGCCGTTAATTAAACATAATAGCTTGGGTTTCAGCAGAGAACTTATTAGTAAACACTCTGATATGAAGAAATGAACCTAAAACGGATGGCTTAAAATAAATCATATGAGACCCGATCTGAAAATGATTTTTGAAAAGATTTTTGAAAACCCATTCAAGTACAGCTCCACACTCTGCTTGAAATTGGGACTTCCGCTGTTTACAAAAGATTACTGGTCTCCTTTTTAAAGATATTACTACACTTATGCCATCTATATGCTTTCAAAACACGGGTGTTACATGGCCCACCTCCAAAAATCAGTATTTTACACTTTTAAAGGTGGTTCTTGGTATAACCTTTCCCAAGCCTTTAGGCATGTGTTATGGCTTTGATTAGCCACCTAAAGGTCGTGAATGATAACCAACTTATGTGTTTGAGAGTTAAGGTTTTGGAATAGAGAATAACCCTATGTCCTTGCTTTGGTTATAGGGTTGATATTCGCCCTGATCATGGTTCGGTATTCATTCTGATCGCGAGTAAGCGAAGCTGGAGCTTACGTGGAAAGAGTGTAGGGAACATATCTCTTCTGCTTGTATTTGATATATGTGTTAATGTGTTGGTGCATGTTTTAGCTTTGCATAATTGTGTGTAATTTGATGCTATGTTTTAATTTATGCTATGGCCATAGGTATATTGTTCAAAGCATTGAGCTTGCAAATTGTCATTGTGTTATCATGAGTTGTGTAATGCAAGCACGTCATGCATTAAACATGTATCGTACGTGCATATTGATATTGTTATCCTACTGAGATTCTCTAGAATCTCACCCTCCCCTACTAACCTTTCAGACAGGGTAGTAGATCAAGGATATAGTGAGCAGCTAAGGGCGATGAAGACTCCTTCGGGATTGAAGATTCGGTAGTTGGTTATCATAGTTGGGAATATATAGATTTGGATGTGTATATATGTATGTGGATGAGGATTTGATTATGTGTATGAGAAAGATTTGTGTAATCCCCATCTGAGGGCTTGTATGGGCGGATATGGCCTATAAAGCTTGAGTTAATAAATGGAATCCGGAATTGCCGGAATTATTTCATTGCGTACTCTGATATATTAAATGTGATTTATCTTTGTGTAGTAATTGTATTCGGAATGTGAATGAGAGACTAGGTTATGAATGTTTTCGAAAGGTCTTTGTGAAAACCCTATCGTGAAGATGGGATTTTAAATAAGTTTTGTTTCTTATTGGTCTCTATTTCACTTTAATCGCGTATTTCGGATATAATTACGGCAGGGGGTTACAGAAACTACCCAGAAGATACCTTTTTCTAATGCAAAACACCACTTTTGGGCTACCTCACTCGAGTGACTCGAGTGACAACCACCTCACTCGAGTGATGCCCTCAGTTGTGCTCGAGTTCCAGAGAGTGAAACACAGAAAGTGTTTGCCTGAGAGCAAATCCTCATAATATCTCTCACACTCACTCGAGCACAAGAGGCTGCACCCGAGCAATGTCCCTAAGTGCACTCGAGCACCTGGAAGTGCAACACCAAGAGTGTTTACCCGAGAGCATAGACCACTTCCAGGCAAGACCTTACTCGAGCATGCCCATGCGCATTCAAGAAGGATCATATTTCACTCGCAAGGCAGGAAGTGTGCTCGCAGTTTCTGCTTAAAGACTTAATCAAAATTCCCAGAAATTCATATCGTGCTCGAGTGAGATCTTCCTTCACTCGAGTGATGCCTATCAAATGCCAAATCACAGCAACTGATATGGTTTTCCAGAATTGACCAATTGGCTACCAATGGTCCTAAGACTCACACCACAACTCATTCTCACTTGTTTTAACACTAAGAATCCATTGGTAAACCCAAAACAACCAAATCCCTACTCAAGCAAGACATTCTTATCTCTAGACCACAAGATCACCAAAACCATAATTTATCAAACTTCTTCTTTTCAAATCCACACCAAAACCATTGACTCCCAAACACTATTTAGCATCTATTTCACCACATTACATCACTTAATTCATATCTTCTGAAATCACAAGAAATCAGGGCAAAAATCCAGAATTTGCTAAACTAAACCAAAAGTCATAACATTTATACCAAAAGGTCACCAATGCTTACCTTCTCAACTTGCAAAGATCAAACCCTTGATTCCTCAACTTCTCAAATTTCACAATCCTTCAAATACCACCAATGAAAATTCTGAAACCATAGAAGTCAAGCTCTCAACCTCTTGAACAACTTTAATGAAGAGGCTTTAAGCATACAAAAGCAATTACTCACCCAAAAGCAATTTTTTTCTCTTTTTCTTTCTTGGTTCAACTGCACCGGATGGAGAGAATAGAGAGAGAAAAATGAGATAAGAGAATGATGATCACATTTCCCTTCTTCCCAAGCTTCTTCACCGACTTGAGAGAGAGAGAGAGAGGGAAGAGAAATTTGAGTTTGAAACTTTGACCATGATCCAAAGGTCCATATTTTGCCACTTGGCACCATCTCATTCTTCCTACCATGATTTCATATGAACTTGCATGCATAGGATTCCACCTCTTGTTCTTTCAATCCTAGCCATTGATCTTAATTACTAAGGAGTTTTCTCTTCGGTAACTGACCAGTCCATTGGTAAATTTACCAATTTCGCCCCTGATTATCATAACCCTTGCCAAATAATCACTATACTCCAATATAAACTTTAACATTGCTTACAACATGTTTGCAACAAGATTAACAATAATTACATCATTAAAATCGTAATTAGCCCTAAATCACAAGTCAAGATATTACAATCCATGGCTCGTGCCACAGACGACAGCACTCATGGCTGTATCACAATGCACTATGCTCGCTTTCGCGGTAATCACAATGGCAGCTTTCACTGTAAATACTATGCTCAGTTTCACGATAATTACTATGCCCGCTTACGCGGTAATCACTATGCAGTAGCATCACAAGGCACAATGTATCACAAGGCACAAAGGTCTATAAAGCATCTCAAGGCACAATGTATCATAAGGCACAAAGCTCCACTAAGTATCTCAATGCATCTCAAAGCAGCAGCAGCAACTCACAATGCATGATAGGCAAACATACAATACATTTACACAAAGTATAAGAGAAAAGTCAATACCTGTATCTTTCCTGATGTTCTTTGGCACAGTGGGCTCATGCGTCTGACATATATCAAATCCTATACCAATTTAGGGACAATTGATTAATCTCTTTTCCAAATACTTATTTCCATAATACTCTAAGTTGGTTATCATTTAGGACTCTTTAGGTGACTATTAGAGGTCTAAACATATGCCCAAAGGGTTAGGAGAACTACCCTGAAGATTCCTTTTTTGAAAGAAAAACATTGATTTTTGGCTGGCTCACTTGAGTGAAGATGACCTCACTCGAGTGATGAAAGACTCGTTGATTTGACCGTATCTTTGCGTCTTGGGGTCAAATACAAGATTTTTAATCCAAGAATTGCAGTATAATGCAATACTCGAGTCGTCTCTCTTTTCTCAAGGAGCCTTTAATTGAATCCTAGGTAATACTAAATGTCATGCAAAAGCAAATTCAATAAAACAAGGGAAAATTGATTTTTGGGTTTTTCTTGTTAAAAAAAATAAAAATAAATAAAAGAAAATACAATTTAATTAAATATATAAATAAACACACCACTCAAATTAATTTAAATCATAGGCAAAGTATCTATATAAATCCCACAACACAAATTTAATCACACATTGTTCCAACAATAATCAAACAAAATATTTGAATAAGAAAAATAAAAACAACACTCCCCTGATTCAGATTCCACGTGCATGCATGAAGTCAAAAGTTGCAATATGTATGATGATGTCAGCATATATGTATGATGATGTTATCATGCATTAATCCAGTTAATGAACTGCAACACGAACTGCAACACGTATTGACGCATTTCTCATTCGCAGATCCTCAAACTCGTGGCTCCAGGTGGTGTAACTCAAAATTTCAGCTGTCTCAATTTCTGCAACTCGGACTGGTGGTTGATGATGAAGAGCTCGCCAGAATTGAGGAAGAGAGTGATGAGAGGTCGCCGGAAATGGGGGCCGGAAAACTGCAAAACTTCACTGGAAAATTGGAAACCACACGGGAGTCACAGAAAAACCGATGGAAAATGATAGTGCGGTATTTGCATGATGAAAGGACGATGGTAGGAAGAAAATAAGACACAACGGAGGAGAAAATGTTTCACAAGAAATCAAGCTTCGCCGGAAGTGGGGGCCGGAAAACTAGAATAGTTCGCCGGAAAATGCAAAACTTGCTGAATTATCACAGAGAGGAGATGAGGGTGCTGCACTTGTAGTTTTTGATGGCTTTTGGTGGAGAAGACCGAAGGTGATGGTGGTTAGGATGAAGGTGCTGCTGAACTGTGAACAAGATGGTGGTGTGGTGATGAAAATGAAGAACGTGGTGGTAAGGAAGGTGCCGAGGCTGGTAAAGGTGAATGGTGGTGATGAAGGGAAGAGGTCGGTGGTGTAAGTGGTGACCTCGTTCTTACTTCAACTCCCCGTTTTGTAGTACCTCGGCAAAAGAAAATGGAAGAAGAAAATTTAAGAAGGAAGAGTTGCAGTCGGGATGCTCTCATGGTGGTGAAGATGGGGGTATATATAGTGAGATTGACGCTGTCCATTTCCCTTCACCAACCATGTTAGGTGCAGTCTGAAAGCAAGCTGCAACACAAATCTTTCCGTGATATGCGCGTGCATATAATTTCTACGTCTTCCAGAAGTGCACATGACAAAACCTGCCAGATTTTTCTTTTCTATCGGTTTGAATGTTGAATTTGTGGCTTGGGTATTGTTCTGTAATTTTCTCCAATAAATTTTCCTCATGAAAAAGCTGATGGGTACTTTTCTGTAATTTTCTCTGGTCCTTTTCTGTAATTTTCCTTGTCTTCAAAATATTAATTCAGACTCCAAAAATCACCAATTGTGTCCCAAAACATCTGCAATGCAAAATTAAGCATAAGGTAGTATTAAAAGTTCAAGAGATCATATGTATGAATATTTAATAATTATGGTCATTTTACCCTTTTATTACAATTAATTCAATACAAATGCCTCTAATTAAAATGAGTGCTTAATCATGCGATAATGCCCTGGAAAATACATTAAGAGTCCTTATTTAATTAATTAAAAATATATAAAATTATGGTTAAATCACTCGTGCTCGAGTGAGAACAGCTCTTACTCGCGAGTGTTTGACAGTGAGCAGCTACTTCAGCCAGAAAGTGCTCACAACACTCGAGCATAAGGTTTTGCACTTAGGTGATGACTCCCAATCCACTCGAGTCCCCAAAAGTGCAATACAAAGAGTGACAACCCGAGAGCATATGCAACATCAGAGGGAAAAGCTCACTCGAGCATACCCCCTAGTACTCAGGTGAGAAGGTTTCACTTGCGAGTGTCGGAACACACTCTTGAACATCAACCAGCGAGTGACAACCCGAGAGCAACCCTAACTAAGAGCTCACACCATCACTTGAGTGATCCGATGCTCACTTAAGTGATCACCAACATCACTCGCGGTGAAGGAAGTGTACTCAAGCCCCCTTCATGAGAACCCAGGTAAAACACAGAGAAAAGACAAAACACAAGGCAGCACTCAAGTGGGTTCCTCCCTCACTCGAGTGATGCTATCAGATTGCTAGATCGCAGCAACTAACAAAAATTCCCAGATTGTCCAAAATCACACCCAATGGTTCCCAAACTCCACACAAAGCTCATACACACTTAAAATGACATAGAGAACCCATTGGTAACCTCCAAAACACTCAAATACCATTTTAAACACAATCTAACCCTTTGGTCTCTATATCACACACAACACCCAATTTCAATCAACACACCTCCCAAACTTTAAAACCAAATCAAATACTCAAAGAACTTCACAATGAACTATGTTAGGATGGTAGGCACAGCGGTAGAACTTTAAAAATTTTCACCGATCTTAATCAAGGATCTATCAACGGCGTTTAAACCAAGTTGGAAGGATTCATACTTTTTTTATGATTCAGAGCTTTCACGATCTCTAAAATCCAACACGTCAGGTCCGCTCCCTCTACCGGTATCCACATGCTCTCCAACCGAGACTGCGTGCTAGCGCCTCTAATGTCTCCTAGGGTTTCACTTGCGGCTCTCAATTCTCATGTGTATATGAATATATCTGCTCTATCACATTTATAACCTATGAGGGCTATTTTCAAATTTCAAAATTAATCATCATTAATTTTGAAATTAATTAACAATTAATTATCTTGATAAGCTAATTAAATAAATTCAGTTTAAATTAAATCTGTCTAACAGTTTTAATTTAACCTATTTATTTAATCCAAATAAAGAGCCATTTATATTTAATTTATCTTCATAAATTAAATCTGAGATACTAGATCTCTATCATGTTAGTTATTAAATTTAATATATCTTAATAAATTAAATTTAAAACTAACACAATATAATAATATCATATAATATATATACATATATATATATAAGATATATATTTTGAAAATATATATATCTATATAATATTATTAAATATAATAATATCATATAATATATATACATATATATATAAGATATATATCGAAAATATATATATCTATATAATATTATTAATGAATTTTATATTATATATATATATATATATAAATATAAAATTCATCCACCCTAAATTAAACATTATCTCGTGTTGGGCCATTCTTGTATGCGACCCTGTAGGCCCATATGAAGTTAGCAGTGGGACAATAACTATACTAACCCAAAAGTCGCAAGTGGCCTCTAGCAAGACATTATGACTACCCAATTCATATGAGGATTGTTATCACGATGCAACCTGTCATACAACCATGTCACGTCCCTTTTGTCACACGATACATCGATCAAGGATAAGGCATGGATAATGTCATCCTCTTGTTCCTGACCATTACTTTCTCGATTCCTGAGTAGCCTGATAACAGAGACAGAAACTCCTTTCATCATAGTATGGCCATACATTTCTCAGACTCACTCATCGAAGAGCCCAGTAACATCTCTCTACTAATGTGAGGGACAAATTCCATCTTGATCATTCATATTCCTCTGCATGAAAAACCACGAAGCCCGATTGTAGCCTTTATCATCACCCAGTCAAAAGTGACTTTTGACTAGTTCAAAGCTTAGCAACTCTCATATAGGAATCCATGATAACCTCAGGTCTAAGGGCATTGTAACGTGGTTATATATGAGAAAAGCTTATGACTTGATCCATGTAGCTTTCTCATAGTGGGTCGGTCCAGCACCTTGTACTCTTACAAGTGCCTAAGACTTTGATTCGTATCTCCATATCTTATCAAAGTCATACTGGTCTTGTTTAATCTCTGCTCCTGCATAGATGACCGACCAGGGACATTTTAGGACAATCTTTATGAATTATCCAAGGATACAATTATCACAGTTAACATGAAAATAATATGATAACAGAATGGAGAAATTTCATTAAAATAATAATGTTCAAAGTATAATGATTGGCCCTTAGGGCACAATTTCCAACAAACTAATCCCAATATCATCCATTATGAAATTCATATATTCCAAAATGGGCATAAAACAGGGTAAATTTCCAGAATTTCTCAAACTTATTCAAAAATCATAACATATATATCAAAAAGCACCAAATGCTTACCTCTTCACTTTGCCAAAGTCAGAATCTTGATTCTCCAACTTTCAAATTTCTCTAACACTCAAACCACCACCTTTCAAGATTTTTAAACCACTAAAATGGAGCTCTCAACTCTATGAACAAGTTTAAGGAATAGGATTTGAGTATAGGAGGATCATTACTCACCAAAGATTCAAGCTTTCTTATTCTCTTTTCACCTTCAAGGTCGCCGAAAATGGGAGAAGGAGAGAGAGATGATGAGATGATGATGATGTGTTTCTCTTCCTTTGCCCATACACAAACCGAATAGGAGAGAGAAGAGAGAGAAAAGTGGATATTTGTCTTTTAGCTTGATCCCATGGTCCACATAATGCCACATGTCATGATCTTACTTACTCCCTCCATGAGCTCATACATATGCAAAGCGTAGGATTCCAACCCATGGTCAATAAATCTCAACAATTGATCTTTAATCTCCAAATACACTTATATCAATTTACATCACATTTATCCAAAAGTGTTTAATTATATTAATTACAATCAAGATTAGAGTCATTAGCCCTTAATCCCAAATTGGGTCATTATAGAGAGCTTCATTGCTATGGTTTTAGATTTGTTAAATAAGGTGTTTTGAGAGCTTAAGGAAATTTGAAAGATGAAGAATCAAGAAACTAGCTTGGAAAAGAGGAAAAGGTGAGTATTTAAACCCTTTTGATCTAAGTTTTGTGATTTTTGGTTATGTGAATTATGGATTTTGCCCTGGTTTTGTGTGACATGTAATTCCATGAATTGCATGTTTTTTTGTGTTGAAAATGGTGGTTAGATGTGTAAAATGGTCATTGGGATTGATTTACAACATTGGAAGTAAAAGTGGTGAAATTGGGTAAAGTGTGTAATGAGTGTGACCAAAGGGGGAAAATGCTATTTTGATGTGAATTTGGGTGTTTTGAGGTTTCCAATATGTTCCTTGTGTGAAGTTTTGTAGGAGTAGCTGTGTGTTAGAGTTTTGGAACCATTAGAGACATATGTTGGAAGTTTGGAAAAATTCTGATATCTGCTGCGTTTTGGCTTCTAATAGAGCCTTACTCGAGTGCAGCATCATGTTTTCCTTTTCCCCTTCAGTTTTGGTTACACTTTCATGTGAAAAAGCAAGAGTGTGTTTCCTCACCTACGAGTGATGTGGGTTATCACTCGAATGCTGTTAGTCTCACTCGAGTGAGCTTGTGTTTTGCACTATGAGCCTGCTTTTCGGGAGATCACTTGCAGTGGATTTGTCAAGAGTGTGAGCTAGCATTTGCAAGTATTGTGCCATCACTTGAGTGCTAGAGCTAGTGCTCGAGTACACTTCTGGCTCTGGGTTTTCTATGCTCTTGGGTGAGCACTTCTTGTGCCTCACTTGGTGGGACTCGAGCGAGAATAAGGCCATCACTCTAGTTTTGATCTTAGTGCTTGAGTGTTGTGATCACTTTCTGTCTTCGTTTGTGCTTTTGGTCAAGCACTCGCTCAAGTGAGTCGTCCTCACTCAGGTACTAGTCGTCCATCACTCAGGTACGAGTCCATCACTCGAGTGATGCAGTAAAAAAATGGGATTATGAGGTTTCAAAAGAGATCATTGGTTAAGTTTCTCCCAACCCTTTTGGCTTGTGTCTAGGCTTTGAGTAGCCACCTAATGGTCATAAATGATAACCAACTTAAGTGTTTGAAAGTTAAGGAATTGGAAAAGGGATTAACCCTATGTCCTTGATTTTGATTATAGGGTTTGATGTTCGCCCTTATCGTGAGTAGCTGGAGCTGGAGCATATGTGGAAAGAACAAGTATAGGGAACTTACCTCTCCTGCATGCTCTGATATTTGTTTTGGTGTATTGATGCATGTTATTGCTTTGCTTGATTATGTGAAACTTATATAAATGATTGAAGCTCTGTTTCAATTTATGCTATGGCCATAAGTATGTCGTTCGAAACGTTGAGCTTGCAGATTTGTCATTGTGTGAGCATGAGTTATGTGATGCAACCATGTTATGCTTTAAACATATATCATATATGCATATTGGTATTGTTTTCCTACTGAGATTCTCTTGAATCTTACCCTCCCCTACTAACCTTTCAGACATGGCAGTGAATCGGGGATGGAGCAAGCATCCAAGGGCGACGAGGACTCCTTCGGGTTGTCATTTTGGTGGTTGGTTATCATAGTTAGGAGTATTATGTATTGGATATTCGTATTTGAATTTGAAATGTGTATTTGAGATGATTGTTAAGTGATCCCCTGTACGATAATTTGTAATGGGTGATGTGCCCTATAAAGCTTGAGTTAATATATGAAACCCAGGATTGCAGGGATTATTATATTGTGCACTCTAATTTATATACTGAATGTGATTATTCGCGCGAAGTAATTGTATTCGAAATATGAATGTGAGACCAGGTATATTAGATTTCAAAAGGTATTTGTGAAAACCCTATCATAAAGTTGAGATATTAAATGAGTTTTGTTTATTCGTTGGTCTCTAATTCATTTTAATCACATATTTCTAATATTAATTATGGAGGGGGTTACAGTTGAAGTCTTGAATATAATGATTATCCCTAAGAATTGTTGAATTTTCTTTGCTGACAAATTATAATCTAGGAAATTGAGCAATTCTTCTGCAATATCACTATTAGAAAAAAGGCGTTTAAGACCAGTTGAAATTGGGTTTTTATACTGGGTTTAGGTCTGGTCTTGTAATGACCAGTTTAAAAAGTTTGGTGCTTTCAAGACTGATCATACGACTGGTCTTAAAAATTGATATGTAGATCTGTCTTATAGTCCAGTATGGAAAGCTGCATGTTTAAGACATATTTTTCATTTAGCCAGTCTTAAAATGATTGACTTTTAAGACTGGCCATGAGATAAATCCGGTTCATATGATTATACATGTTTGAACCTTCCTACATTGTAACTGGTATAAATAAAGTTCTTTTAAACTTGTTATTACCATTACAATTTTATATATTTTTTATACATATGCAACGGGTATATTAATGCCCTGCATTCAATGACCTGTTTGTTGGGAGCAGACCTAGAGAACCACAATTCTTGTATATCAATGAAGAATACACACATATCAACATAACATTCAACTCTAATGTTAAGTTATGAAACAAATATAAAAACTCTTAAAAAGTAAAATCTTTCACAGATAAACAATGTACTCTTCTCAATTCTCATCATGTATTTATTAGTTAGCTACAAATACAAGTACATTATTCTGGAACCATACATAGATGGTTAAATTGTAAGGGAACAAAGAAAAACATGTAGAACTAACTTTATTTGTTCTGAAGCCGAAGGATGAGAGATCGATGATGGAGTTGAAGACATCAGAAACAATTTAAAGCATGTAATATATTCACTTTCTAAACACAACAAAGAGAACAAAAGAAATTTTTCACAAGAATCTTAGTGATGAAATGACACATAACTCACCATTTATTATTGGGATACAATATATTGTTATAAAAGAATTCAACCCAATGCTCACAGACCTGCTCAATATCTTCTATTGGGAAGGGTTTGTCAAGATGAAACGTCTGAAATGTGAAAGGCAAAGAAATTAATACGATAGATGTAACCAAGAAATATATTAAAAGTAATGAACACATCTCAAAAAACACCTATACCTATTTTTTAAGATTAGTTTGGCCAAGAAAACAATATTATCCATATGCTTGATGACATAAAGGCTGCATAAGTTGCTTCCTAGCAGCTGCCTGCGGGACCATAAAAGAACGTACATCACAATATATAATGCAACAAATATGTATATAATTACATTTGGAAGATTCCATCTTGGTGGCGGTTCATATAAAGTCGAAACGACATTTACAAAAAATGTCACCGATCATAGTTTTTAAACTGTCTTTGCCTATAGAGGTCTAAATGTGGCGGTTTTAAAGCCCTTTTTCTAGTTGTATATATGGATATGGATAGTACTAACCATTTTCAAAAATCATGACCAAAAATTAAATTTGGGCTTATATGATTTCTCCATTTCTGCAGAGAGCATAATCCCATATTGCTCAATAATCTTCAAGAATTGAGCCAGTAACTATTTGTGAGATTCTTCATTTTCTAAAAAGAGCAGAACATCATCAATGTAAACAAGGGTACTTTGAAGGATGGGCTCAAATATTTTGGCCATGACTTTTTGAAAAAGTGATGGGGCAACTTTAAGACTAAATGACACTATCGTCCACTGATATTAAGCATTAGAAACTCAAAAGGCAGTTTTATATCTGTCCTCAATGTGCATGCCCAATTGCCAAAATCCTACTTTAAGATCAAATTCTGAAAATTTATTTGCCTTTTTTAGATAGACTAAAAGAGCGTTGGGCTTTGGTAGAGGAAATTTATCATCTTAGAGGAAGATATTTAATGCCTTATTATAACCCCCTCCGTAATTATATCCAAAATATACGATTAAAATGAAATAAAGACCAATAATAATCAAAATTCATTTACATTCCCATCCTTAAGATAGGGTTTTCACAAATTTCTTTAACAAACATTTTAACTTGGTCTCACATTCATATTTCGAATACAATTACCTCGTAAAGATAAATCACATTCATATAAATATCAAAGTGCACAATAATAATACCGGCAATCCCGGGTTCATACCTTTACTAAAGATACGTATGGCACATACACCCTTTACAATTTCTCAAATAGGGATTACACAATCCTTAATCCAAATACACATTCTAATCTATCATCTGAACATATACAATTATCCTAGCATATGACGATAACCAACTATCAAATCCAAATGCCCATAAGGGATTCTCGCCGCCCCTAGTCGCTTGCTCCTTCCTCGAGCCACTTGTCCTGTCTAAAATGTTGATAGGGGAGGGAGAGATTCTAGATAAGTGTTTAATGCATGCAAGATAAGTGTTTAATGCATGACATGCTTGCATCTTAATAACTTGTACTCACATAATGATATATCCGCATGCTCAATGTTTCAACAACATACTCATGGCCATAGCATAAATAGAAACAGAGCTTCAATCATTCATATATGTTTCACATAATTAAGCAAAGCAATAACATGCATCAATACACAAACACAAATATCAATACATACAAGAGAGGTAAGTTCCCTACGCTTATTCTTCCACGTGTGCTCCAGCATAGCTTACTCACGATCAGACGAACATCAAACCATGATCAGGGTGAATATTGAACCCTATAACCAAATCAAGGACATATGATCATTCTCTTTTCCAAATTCTCATTTTCATAACACTTAAAGTTGGTTACCATTCATGACCTTTAGGTAGCTAATCAAAGCCTAAATACATGCCTAAAGGCTTGGGAAACACTTGACCAAAGGTCACCTTTTAAAATTCCAAAATTTTGATTTTTGGAAGTGGGAATCCATTGGCTGCGGCCAATAATAGGCCAGAAACATTTAGGCCGCGGCCAAGAAAATCTGGTTTCTTAGCTGAACTTCTAAAAATCATAACTAATTCTAGAAAATTCGAAATGAGGTGATTCCAAAGCCAAATGAAAGGTATTTAAGTCCTATTTACCGGAAAAATATGGACCATTACTATAAATCACCACACAATTCTAGAATTACACAAAACTCAACACTGCCCCAAAACGGAATCTTGTTTCCATCCCAAACATTGACAAAGCATAACTCTCATTTCAAAAAATGAAATGACATAAATTATATGTCCATTTTGAACCTTTGCATGTGAAATTTAAGACTGGAAAGTTTCAGAATTTTCCAACACCATTTGGTCATTCAAAACATTCGTACAAACTAATTGCCCAGACAGAGTTCACACAAGACAGATTTTCCAACTTTTCTACCAAAGTGTTCAATGACTCCAAAATCAATAACCAAACCTATTCCCATACAATTTCTCACAAGGAACACAATGGTAACCTCAAAATGACCAAAATCACAACCATTGACATGCCCTATTTTGCCCAATGCACAAAAACCAACACAAAGTGGCCAAACTTCACTTTTAAGCTTCAATGCAATTCTATAACTTCAAAACACTAAACAAGGCACTATTTCCATAACAATAACATACCATACTCCCCCATAACCCTAAATCACAAAATTAGAGCAAAATTTACAGAAATTCAAGGGCCAACCAATGGCCACAAAACTTATATGAAAATGAAGCTTTCACTTACCTCAACAACTTTCCCAAAGAAGTTCTTTGGTTCAGCCAAGTCCACAATTTCGTAAGAGCTCAAACACCACCAAATGACAAATCTAAAACCATGAAAGTGAAGCTCTTAACTCAAGGAACAACTTTAAGGAAGGGAGTTTTGGCATTAGAGATCATTTAGAAGGTCAAAATGCAAGAGTTTTACCTTGGAAACTTTCTCTTTCTTCACATTCAATGGCTGCTCGAAAAATGGAGAGAAGGATGAGAGAAAAATGAAAGTGGAGGAGTGGAGAAGGAGATGAAATGATACTCTCTTCCCATGCCATACTTGCTGCAGCAAAAATGAGGGAAAGAAAGAGAGAAAATATGATTAAAAATGCTTACTTTGACTTTTTCTAACACTCTACCATCATCTCCATTTGCCACATATCCCAATCTTATTAGTCCTCATATAGTTAGTAACCACTTGGTTACTCTAATCACTCCATTAGCCACTTAGTTACACTTCTCATTTCTCTTAGTTAGTAATTAATTTCTCCATTAATCACTAACTAATTAACCGATAATTTTCCATTCTTCCACAGATTTGGCACATTTACTTAAATTACCATATAACACATAATTACTCAGATTTAATTCACAAATTATTCTCAATAATCATCATTAGCCCTTAATCAAAAATTAGGGCGTTACACTTATAGTCGATGACCAAGCACTTCTTTCCTCTTTTTATTTTTGACCTTTTATCTACATAGTATGCATGGCAAGCCCAATTAGGGTTAGTTGGCTCAATAAGGCCTTACTTGAAAAGTGATGCACATTCTTCTAGTGCAAATACCAAATCATCAGGATTCATTCCAGGGTGAATAGCTTTAGTAGGATTGATATCTTCTTTTTTCTTGAATGGCAATTTGATGAAGAATTCTTTATTCTTCCAAAGAGGGAGTGGATGAGGAAACTGATCATGGCTGTCAGCACAATATAGAGAAGATGGTCCTTGATATCTTCATATCTAGGAGGGGCTTGTTTAATCTCCAAAATACTAGGTATGTTAGTATATGCACTAAAATTTTTTTTGTGCTTAATTCCTTTGGGTAGGTTCTGGAGGCCCATTAAGTGATAGTATGCATAAATCCAAAAAGAATGTCTTTTGCTAGAAGATCACTCCCAAGAACCCTCAACCATACCTTACAGCTAGGGAAAAACTATATGCCAATCTTTCCCTTAGTAATCAATTCTATTTTGAAAAGTTTTATATTTTTGGTAATAAAGTATTCATTGAAAGGTGTCCATTCTTTTGGAGCAAAATGTTAGGCTTCATCACTGTTCAATAAGAGCTAAGATCAATGAAGGATATAGTAGGTATAAGCTTTTCATACTTATTAGGAAGGATGTAGATTTTAAAATTAGGTTGGGGAATGAGATTTTCTTCTGGTTTAGATTAGAGAAAACTAAGAGATCTAGAGGAAACATGTGGCTTTTGAATAGAGTAGATAGGTTCAGCAATTGAATAGATTTGATCTGGTTCTTCTCCTTCAACTTCAGAAGACTCTGATTCATAATCTGAAAATGGGAAGATGTATTGAGTTTCTCCATCCCGATTAGACTGTTCTTCAATAATAGATTCTCTATCCTCACTTTCTCTTATCAATAGGATAGTCTCCAAATGTTGTAGTAGCTTTATATCTTTCTTGGACTTATTTGGGCAATTTATTTACAAAACTCCCTTTCTTTCCACAAAGATAACATTTATCAGATTTCTTAGAATATGGAAGCCGCCTTCTAAAAAACGTAAAGAAGGTATTCTCTTCTTGTGATACGGCTTTCTTTGAAATTTGTAATTATGGAAATGGGATTTCTTTCTAGTAAAGCAAGAGCATTTTTCTTGGTCTTTACATTTGATCTTCAGATAAAGCTTCTTACAAGCTAGCTGCAATTTAGTCCGCCCTTTTCATCATGGATTTGAAACTTTTCTATTGAGAATCGATAAAGCTAGCTGATAAATTTTTCCAAGTGATATATAAGACATATCTCTCTATAGAGTGTTGATAGCTCTTAAAGTTCTAGTTGTAGCTCATCTGGTAAAAAGGCTATGAATGTATGTCAAAGATTGACATCATTGAGTCCATTTAGCATATAATATTTTTCAGACATCCTCTAGAAATCCTTCTGCAAGTCTCAGCGATCAAGAGAGCGACATTTCATCTCAAAATACTCTTGGCCACTTCTTTTATCAATAATATTAAAATCACCAATAAATTCTTTATGTATCAAGTAAAGGAGTAAAGAAGCATCAGTTGATTGAACAACCATCATCTTTTAGCTAAAACTTTGGAACCATTCTCTCAAGTTCCTTTTTAATCTTGAGAGGAACTCTAATAGAACTTCTTTAAGTGCAACTTCTTGTCTTAATAATTGTAAGTCAATCTAGGCACTAAACTCATGTAGTTTGTCTTCCATTTATGTGGAGGAAGATCATCAAAAGTAAACCAAGGACCAACAGAAGGCTTATAACCTTGGCCAATGTTTTTGTGAGATTTTTGGAGTTCAAGATCAGGTGAAGGATCTTCAACTATTAGCTCCTCATGTGTAGGCTAGACCATGGCTATTTTTTATATATTAGCAAGGTATTCTTCATATTCAGAACTTTCAGTGTAAGTAAAAGATTCATTATCAACGTCTGAATCATCTAAGGATAAATATTGGTCAATGACGGCCTTATTTTTCCTATTGGTTGGAAGAGGTGTACTTTTTAGTAGAGAGTTAACAGGGAGAATATTTTTAGACTAGGAGACGGTTGGTATAATGGTTTTATTGGCTTGGTATAGGATGGGGAAACTTGAGAGGTTTGGTTGGATCGAGGAGAGAGATGAGGTTCTTATTTGTCTAAGTATAGGATAGGACGTTTTGAAAACCTTCTCATAATCGACCTCGTTTGGGTAAGAGATTAGTAGGGGAATCGTATGATGGTAGTTTATAACTGCTTGGATAGGTAGGATAGGATTCATATATGGTACGAGATTGATCTTTAGCTATATCTGCCTTAATTCTTTACAGCTCCTTTCTGATTTTAGAAAGTCTTGTTCTTTCCTTGAAAAGTCCAGTTCAAAGTACCCTTCATCAATATATCTTCTAAGTTATGCATCCAATTGGTGTGCTTGAAAGTAGAGCCTGAGATTAGGTTGCCTAATCTGTTCAATCATGTGACCTACTTGGTAGGTTAAACCGTCTATTTTATGTGACAAACGGTCTAACTTTGTATCAATATTTTGGAGAGTATTATTATGGCTTATAGCAATAAGAGTCCGCCAATTTAATTCTTGCTCTACAACTTAGATAAGCTTATAAGTACCTTGATGAGTGACTTCATTAGAAGTAGCAAAAGGTCAAGAAGTAACCTTTGTATCTTCATTTACTTTTCTTTCCAAAGGAGCGAAATCTTTGTCATATGGACTCATCATGGCAATACAAGGCAGAGGTTGTTGTATGGTTGAAGGAACTGATGGAATAAAAAGGATGGTTTTTCACAAGGATGTGGTTGTTTTCCCTTATTAGGTCATCAAGGGACAAGTCTTTGGTTGGAATAAAAAGATCTGGCAATCCCCTCTATCTGCGGGATCTAATAGTCTGCTTAGGTCTATGATTATTATCTTCCTCATGATAGGGCTTCTTACATGATTCTTGTATTTTTTGAAATTAATCCATCCATTGTAATCAAAAGGGTCATCTGTTAACACCTGTTTCCATTTTGATATGTACAGAGTAATAGAAACCATGTTCCAAAGGCATACAGAAGAGTACAAATATACTGATAAAAGTATTTGTTTATAGATCGGAATCAACAGTGCAACATTCGATAATATTTACATTTATGTACAAAATATCCCAAAAATATACCAAATACAGACTATATAACCACTAGCTATGTCTCGAGAAACATGCTCATCAGTTTCCCATGTTTGTGTCCTTGCCTTTCGAGCTACTGGCAACCGCTGAGACATTTTTATTTAGAAAAGGGGTGAAATTCCAATGAATCCCAATAGAAACATACAATCAACATATAGAATGCGAGAATTAAATATACAATGCACCGTATCAAGTAAAATGAAAATTCACATAATCCGTGTGTGTACACAAAACTCAGGGCCAACTGTCTAGTTGAACCCTTACGTGTACCTCAGCTGAGTCCCCAACTACAGTTATGTAAAACAATGTACTTCTGCTAGGTCCCAGACTACAGCTATGTAATATGTCTCCAGCACGTGTTCAAATCACAAAATACAATAATACACATCATATAAATAGTTATATAGTATATGAGAGATAATAGTCCCTACCTTAACCCTTTTCTCGTCTCGAAAGATCCACATCGAAAAACGTGCCAACTACAGGCGTCCAACTCGGTGCTAAAATATCAAATATACAAGAATTAGGTTAAAACACATTCATGTATCATTTTAGGCACTACCATAGTGTTTATTATGGTTATATTAGCCTATGGTGAAATTTTACCAAAATGCCCCTGGGACCCCGACCTGGCTGTACTTTTCCCGAAATTTTGACATGTCCTATTCTGACATATTTTCATCCAAGGAATCCATTTATAGACTTGAAATTACCAAATTCACTACCAAAAGACAAAATTGCCCTTGGTAGCCCTTATTTCACGGTTTCAGGGGCATTTTCGTAATTATGTTTTTTCAAACTTCCTAAAAAAGTGATCAACTGTAACTCCACCTAATTTTCCCTCCTGAACTCGATAGAGCAATCAAATCATAAAAAATGCAACTCTAATTCCTTGCACCAGCCCTGACCTAAATGCACAACTCCCCAGTAAAAATTGGGAGTTTTGAAATCCGACTTTGCAGACGTGCTCCTTTCTACTCCTAACCATTTTATTAACTGTTTAATTATGTTACAACTACCATTTGGACCCAATTTTGGCAAAATAACACCTAGGCCACCTCTTTTCCAAAATTTACAATTAAAGCTAATTCGGAAAAATTTCACCGATTAAACTACTCACAGCAGTTAGAACAATTAATATTCAAAGGTTTGGAAGTTACCTCAAGCTCCCTCTTGGTCTTCCTTGGTGTGGCTGAACCCTAGCTCTTCTCAACAAGGAAATTTGAGCTTCACAAACCTGATTTCATATAGAAGAGAAGCTTAGGAGAAGGATTATACGCGATAGGAACGAATTCACTAAAGAAATCAACCTACCTCGTGAGATTTCTTCTCCTTTTCTCCCTAAATGCTCTCAACACTCTTTCTCTCTCTCTCTATGGTTGCTGCAACATGACAGAAATGGCTGTTGGAAGGAAGAGGAAATGTTTTATATTATATATTATATGATATTGAATTATTTATTCAATTTCCAAAATTTTCGGATTAATTGGAAATTCTGGCAGATTTTCTGCCCAAAACTTTGAAAAATCATAACTAAATTTGTAGACATTGTATCAGAGTAATTCCAAAGGCTATAGAGCCCTTATTGAGTCCAGTTTCAAGAAAAAATATAGCCCTTTACCAATTGGAAACACAAAATTTCCATAATTAATTTCTTTAAATATTGTTCCCGAAAATTAAAAGTTTTTCTGGGCAATCTTCAAAAATTTATAACTTTTTGTATAAAGCTTTAAATGATTAATATGATCTATCAAATTAAAGCATATGATGTCTACTTTCATTTTGAAAAATTTCTTAAATTTTTGTCATTATTTGATTATCCAAAACCACATGATAAGCTTACTACCTTGCAGGAAATTTTCACTATCAACAAAATTATATTTTCCGAAATTCACCATTTTATTTTATAGACTATTTCCAATAATTATAATATATTTGGTGAATAAAATTTAGGGTGTTACAGTATCATCATCATCTCAATAACTAAAGTCACATTCTTCAGATGCACAATCCCATATAAAGTGTCCATTAATGTGAGACACATATACAGGTTTTGCATCTTTAATAACACAAGCAATTGGCGGTTCTCTAGAAGAACATGAAACATATGCTGGAGATATTATCAGAATGCCTCTTGCAAGAATACTTCCTGAAGGAAGGAATAGAGGGCCCTTCTTCTCTTGGCCTCTTAAATATTAACATTAGTAATTTCAAATATTATTTCTCATACAGTTATTATATTAAAAAATTAAATTTAGTGTATCAGTATTTATGACTATTTTGTTAATTTTTAAAATATTAATATTGATATCTCTATAACAAGCCTAAGAGGTAGTTGATTAAAAAAATATTTTAAAAATAAAGGAGGTGAAATAAATTTTTATGTGAAATAGATAGAAAAAAAACTTTGAAGTTACAAAATTTCAAATCAGGTATTTCCTAAAAAAATGAGTTGTGAATTACTTATTAAGTTTCCTTATTTCCTTATCAACTCTTGATAACAAACCTGATCTAGGATTTTACAATTTCAAAGTTCTTTTTCTATTTTTTCCCCAAATTTTATATCTATATGAATTATGAAGTTAATTAAAAGATAAAAACATATTCATATAAGAATAAAAATAAAATGTATACTTCTTTCCAAAAATAATTACGTTTTTGGGAAAATCCCATAAAATACCTTTAAATAAAATATCAAAATTTTAAATTAGTTTTGTTTTTTGCAAGGCTCATTAACCCGAACTGGGCATTAAAAAAGTCGGGTTATTGGGTTAAGGGTTAATGGGTCAGATTGGAGCAAAATCGGTGAAAAATTGAAGACATTAGACTTATTAATATAAAATTCAAAAGAAAATATAAAAAGATTTTTAAAAAATAAAATAGTGATTGGAATTAGGCCCCGAATCGGGCCGGTTTTCATTTTGGTTCACCGGTTTCCGTGTTGAACCGACTAATCCCATCCGGATTCATGAACATGAGTTTTTGGTCATAAGTATTTTTTATCAAAGTTTTATTATAAATATTAGCTACCTTTGAGTAGCAATTAATAAATTATTCCACTTTGAAACCGGTTATTTAAAATTTTCAAATTTTGAAGTTTTTTTTTTTTTTAATGATTTTCCCTTCTTTAATATTTTTCCCCCTTTTTGGATGAAGATCCATAAACCCTAGAACCAAACTGAGCATTTGAGAACGAGGACCAGAAGCACCTTTCCCCGCCATCTATCTCTCTCATTCAGTTCGTGTACTGAGACTAGCAGAAAGAGAGCTTCACAAATGGCGGGAGGGAAGATGAAGAAGGAGAAGGGAAAGCCACAGCAACACACGCCATACCAAGGAGGCATATCCTTCCACAAATCTAAGGGTCAGCATATCCTCAAGAACCCTTTACTGGTAGACGCCATAGTCCAGAAATCTGGCATCAAAAGCACCGATGTTATCCTTGAGATCGGTCCCGGTACCGGTAATCTCACCAAGAAGCTTCTGGAAGCCGGAAAGATGGTTATTGCCGTCGAGGTTGATCCCCGCATGGTTCTCGAGCTTCAAAGGCGTTTTCAAGGCGCTCCTTACTTCAACCGCCTTAAGGTAAAGCCTTTGTTTCGTGCGTTGGAATGAAACTTTCTAGGTCTGTTAGATTAATCTTAATCGATGAATGTTGAATTTTGTTTTAATTATAGTATAATATTTATTATTGACATTATTTAATCATACAGATTAAAATTGCTCTTAATCGTAATCACCGTTTCTCTTCTTAAGACTTTTATTTATGATGTTAATAAGTTAATTGTTCATGCTCGTTAGAGTTACAATCTAGTGTTCTGAAAGTTGCTGGAGACGATAGAAAGGCGGGAACAAATTTAAAACATCTTTATAACGCTAGTAAAGTTTAGTTTTTTAGAGAGTTTAATATAATAGTAATATTAAAAAGCATTGATGGTAATGTTTTTCATGACTCGTTAGGAGAAATTTAATTTTCAAGGATTATAACTATAATTGTCAATAATAAGTAATGCGTTTCTTACTTTTTTTCCTGAATAATATGGTTGAAAGGTTTTCAACTTTTATCTTTCTTGTTTGAAAGTCAGCGGAAAATATGAATGAATTTCAATGTTTCGTGGAGAAACAGTGGATACCGTGTTGACAGTTATATGTCTAGAACCCAAAGTTATAGCTTTCAAGGTTGTTAGTAATTAGTAATTTGGTTAAGTTACTGTTTTCGTCCTCAAATTTCACTTCGTTCTTAAGCTGGTATTATCGTCTAAAGTTTGTAATATGGTTTCTGTAATGTTAGAAAAACATTACTTTGGTGACTGCTAGCTATATCTGTTTGCCATATAGTTAATGTGCCACCTTGCCTTGGATCTTCAACAAAAGAAGTACCAATAGATTGTGGAATGAAATTTACTTACATTTGGTTTGGCTGCATGGATGTGTGGGCATGAATCTTGTAGTTTTACAGTGCCATTGGATTTGGATCTTCTTAAGCTTTAAGTCTGGGAGGTAATTTTGAAATAAGAGATGCGGGGGGAAAAGAGGGAGTAAGTAGAAAGAGAAAAAGTGAACCCTATAACAATTTCATTCTTTGTTGCAGCAGATGTTCAGCTAAAGTTTAAGGACAAATAGATTATGAATGAAACTTACTTACAATGCATTCTTCTATTGGATAATGATTTGAAGCCTTTGTTTTGTATGGTGTTCCATTGTCCAAGAAGTCAAATATTGATTTTGTTGCTTTTAGTTAGGAATTCTCAGTTCAGATTTTAGACATTAGTCAGTATCCTAATCTGTGTTCATGATTATTTCAGGTTATCCAAGGTGATGTACTGCGGACTGAACTGCCTTATTTTGATATATGTGTAGCAAACATTCCCTACCAAATATCTTCTCCGCTCACTTTTAAGTTACTCAACCACCAACCTGCATTTCGATGTGCAATCATAATGTTCCAGAGAGAATTTGCCATGAGACTGGTTGCTCAACCTGGTGACAAGCTCTATTGTCGTCTTACTGTAAACACACAACTCCATGCTCGAGTTTTCCACCTCCTTAAAGTTGGGAAGAACAATTTTCGGCCTCCACCGAAGGTTGATTCTTCTGTTGTGCGAATTGAGCCCCGCAAACCCCGTATTGAAGTTAAGCAAAAAGAGTGGGATGGGTTTTTGCGAATATGTTTCAACCGAAAAAACAAAACCCTTGGTTCCATTTTTAGGCAGAAGAATGTCATCTCTTTGCTGGAGAAGAACTACAAGACCGTGCAGGCATTAAAACTCTCACAAGGAGGTTCAACAGAGGAAACAGAAGCTAAAATGGACTTGTCTAGTTTTGGTGATTCTTTTGCAGATCAAGGCATGGATATCGATGATGATGGAGACGGTGATGATGATGAAATGGATGCTGATGGTGGGGATGCAGAAGAGGGGCAATCTGAATTCAAGGACAAGGTTTTGGGTGTTTTGAAAGAAGGAGATTTTGAAGAGAAGAGATCTTCGAAGCTTACACTGCAAGAATTTCTTTACTTACTTTCTCTATTTAACAAATCTGGCATCCATTTCTCTTAGATTATATTCTTCAAACATGAACCTTATAAATTTTTTTGGGGAGATGGTTTGACTAGAATTAAGGGTCGAACCAGTTTTGCTGGTATTTTCAAGCTCTTTATGAGTGTATTGCACTGAATAGAATTTTTAGCGAGTTGGGGATAGATTGGGTTCTTTTGTGATGTTTATAAGCTTCTTTAAGAGCAAACAATTTTTGTGCTTTGTTTAAAATTTTTGTTCTACGTTTACTGAGACCTTTATCTTTGTCCTCTGATTACCAATCTCTCAGTTCTGCAAATGGTAGCTGATGAATGAAAGGGGCACCATTAGTTCATACTCCTCTCCTCTTTATAAGATCATATTTTTTTATATGGTTTTGTCCTTTTTGTAAAATCTAGTTTAGGGACTCGTTTGGAATAGCTTATTTTTGGGCAATAAGTGCTTATAAATCGTGATTTATGGTATACGAGGGAAATATGTGAGAGGAGTTTTATCTCAGCTTGCGTAATAAGCATTTATATCCAAAAAATAAGTGTTCCAAAAAATACACTTAGGTTGTCTAAACATTTAATGTATCCGTGCTAATTTAACCCTTAATTTATTCTAGTCTCCTTATTTTTTCCCATACATTCTCTTTTATCTTTTTCTCACAACTATTTCTTTTTCTTATTTGTCCCCATATAAATAAGAGCATACTTCAAAAAAAATCATTTCTATATTACTTTTAATTAATTTTAACTGATTTTTTTAAACTGTAAGAAGATATAATAATAAAGAACAAACAAGTATTAAATTAAACCAGTTTAATAATATTATTAAATATTATTTGTGTTTAGTTAAATTTTACATAGGCCTATATACTTTATTTCTTGAATTTGTTTTTAAAAAATAAAATATTTTACAAGAAACAAGGTGTGCAAATAAAAGTTTTTGAGATTGGTTGGATGGAACGCATGAAGAAATTATCCACTGGTGTTTTTATTGTTTTGTTATATGAAAAAAAAAAAAAAAACATAGAGAGCCTCCCTTCTGAAACAGTGAAATGAGTTGTTGCCATTCGGTAATCTGATTCCATGGTTTGGAACTATTCATAGTTCCATTAAAATTGCTACCAAGCCAGCTAAAAAATGATTGAATTCCATCAATTCCAATGCACATTTATGTTTGCTAATAAGTTAAGCTATATAGTACACATGTGAAACAAGTAATATGGCAAATGCTAATGATGAAAGCTCAGTTATGTTAACCTTTTCCTAATCAGGAAATAACTTGACCGCACCACAAGCATGTTCCTAAAAATTACACAAAGTCTCAAAAAATCCATTCTTTGCCATCATAAACAATAGCCATGCCATGTGGGCATACATGAAGGCCACAAACCAAATTTCACAAGCCACACGAGGCCTTCAACGGTTGCCGCTAGTTTCAAAGGAAAATCTCAAGTTCCAATTCATGTCCTGTTGGAACATTTACGAACATGTGTTTAGAGTCGATATAAGGACACTACCCTTAAAATTTAGTCTAACATACATGGTAAAAATGAAGCAATTTTAAGGCTGAAGTATAACTCCCACATAAAGGGAGAAAAAAAAGGAGCAAACTTTAATGATGTTGACCTATTGTTGTGCACGTGAATCCATTTTTTGTAAAACTCTTTTACTACCATTAGTTTACATTTTAACATACTCCCTTATATCTTTAACAAGGTATTAAAATCCGGACTGGGTATTGAATTGGTCGGGGTACTAAGTTAAGGGTCAGTGGGTCAGATCGGGACCAAACCGGTGAGAAATTGAAAATATTAGGCTTATTAATATGAAATTCTAAAGAAAAATTTTAAAAAAAAATTAAAATAGGAACCTAGACTGGACTGGGAATTGGACCGGTCTACCGGCCGGTTCGCCGGTTTTCGGGCCGGACTGGCCGGTCCGGTCTGGGTTCCACAACCTGGATCCTTAATATAAGACATATTTAAGAAGTTGATATTGGTCTTCAATATAAAATATAGTTTTTATATTTGACAATCTTTTCCTAATTTACCCCTATTGATACTCTTTCAACAATAATCAAGAAGGAGAGGGGAGGAGAGAATTGATGAAGATGGCTGGGTGTTCTAGAAAATACACGATATATTAACTAACTTAACTAATTTCCTTAATCTAATCAAATTAAGTAAATATGTCTTATATTAAGGACTTAAGGAGTATATACCCTAATGCCTACTATAAGTTGAGCAATGGGAAACTATTGTTTAGCTCAAAAATACAAAATATCAAGCTTGACAATCAAAGGCACAACCAAAATTTTCATACGAGTTACAAGGGCTTCCAATAACCAAATGAAGTAACCTTAAACACATAAATATTCTTCAGTGATACCACTACTACATATTTGGACATTTATAATGTAACCCCCTTCCCACCTGAGGCCGAGATTAAGTTCTTAAACTCATAATTAAATTGTAATTAGAGACCATAATCAAACTGGGACTTAATATGATACTCATTTGCCCAATATACGGATTTTCAAAAACTTTTTCAAACATATTCACAATGGTCTCAAATTCCCAATCCGAAATAATAATGGCCTGAGCAGGTGGATTCCATTTACAAATATCAGAGTGCAAGTAAATTCCCGACACACTCGGGTTCCATTCATAACAAAAAGGGATTTACAAAAGGCACATAGCCTACAATTCATACCCTTTTTCTTGGGGATTACACAAAGTCTACAATATACAATTCCAAAATATACAATGATAACCATTCACTCCAAAAGATACTCCTAAACAGGAGCTCTAACTACTCTTCGTCGCCCGCTTGCCTCTTGAACCTTCGGCCCTGTCTAAAAGGGTTAATTTTGGGAGAGTGAGATTCTAAAGAATCCCCATAGTAACAAGTCAATCATATAATGTACAATAATAATGCATGTAATCAAATCACTATCCACACAAGCAGCTACAACGGCAGTTACAACGGCAATGGTTAGTATGACACATGTCATCCCTGACGATTGCTCACGCTGAATTGCTCACGTTGTATTGCATCACAACAATCAACACAGTATAATTCACCACAGCTGGGATCCATATAAAGCATATCATGATCACAAGCCACATAGGCAAGATACACACACGCAGCCCACGGCTGGTTTCACAAACGCCGCCCCCACGGGTCGGATTCACAAAGATCCATGTCGATTACGACGGCAGTCCAACGGCCGACCTAGAGATGACCACTGTCACTCTCTATACGGCTCACGTTGACCTGCTCGCGCCGTAATGGACCATGGCACACAATTCACAAGTTCAATGATAAGATATGCATACCAAAACATCATACAAGATATGAGAGAAAAGTCACTGCCTGAGTTCTTCCGGGCGTGTCCTAGCGCCGGTCTCTCCCAAGGAAGGCAAATATCAAATCCTATTTTCACAATTAGGGACGAAGAGTTATTCTCTATTCCAAGACTTAATTCACTTTATAATGCTTAATTGGTTATCATTATTGCTCTTTTAGAGTCACTAAATACTCCTAACAAAACTCCTAAAGGGTAGGAAGAACTATCCCAAAGATCCCTTTTTGGAAGCACAAAAACTCATTTTTCACTGCTTCACCTCGAGTGAAAATGGTCTCACTCGAGCACAAGTACGGACATCACCTCAAGCACAAAATCCTCACTCGAGCACAAGTACGGAAATCACCTCAAGCGCGACAGAAAGCACATGCCCGAGAGCACAAGAACTTTCTCAGAAAAGGCTCACTCGAGCACAAAATCCTCACCTCAAGCACAAGTACGGAAATCACCTCAAGCACAAGGAAGTGAAGACAGGAAGCACATGCCCGAGAGCACAAGAATTCTCACAGAAAAGGATCACTCGAGCACAAAATCCTCACCTCAAGCACAAGTACGGAAATCACCTCAAGCACAAAATTCTCACTCGAGTGATGTTCTTCCCTCACTCGAGCACCCTCACTCTCACCTCAAGCACGATTATCAGAAACCAGAAAATGAGAAGGTATGACAGCATTTCCAGAAATTTTTCCAAGTGATCCAAATGAACCCAAATACCAACCCAAAGCTACTCCCACACAAAAACACCCAAGGAATTCAATGGAATCATTAAAATGATCAAAATCCAACTCCATTATCATGTTTTGGGTTGAATCAACACAAATCATCAATTTTCCCAAAATTACTAAACTTAACATTTCATCCTCCAATCAATCTATCTATCATAAACTCATTCCAAAACACCATTCTCATGCCAAAAACATACCAAATGAACAGTGGCACTTAATTTTCGGATTCAAGCCAAAATTTCCAGAATTTATAAACTATTCCAAATGGCATGAAACATAGATAGATAGATTGAGTTCCCTCACCTTATCAACTTCTCCAAAGAGAGTTCTTGATTCTCCAACAATCAATTTTCGTGTGGCACCAATCACAACCAAATGACCAAACTACACACACCAAAATGAAGCCCATTACTCAAGGATCAACATTTGTGAATGGAGTTTGAGCAAAGAAGATCATTTACTTACCCAAAGATCAATCTTTTCCTTCTTCCTTTCTCCCTTGCTTCAGCGAAAACGAGAGAGAGAGAAGAGAGAGATGAGATGGAGAGATGGAGTGGGAGAGGAGAGAGAAGAAAAGTGAACTTTTGTCCTCATATGATCTCATCCAATGGCCACCACACTGCCACATGTCAACATCTCCATCATTCCCTCAATAAGCTCACCACATCACAACACATAGGATTCCGACCCACGGTCAAGGAATCACCACCCTTGATCTTAAATACCACACATATGCACTAATATTTCCAATTTCCACTAATTATGACATTAATTAATATTGTCATAAAATACATAATAATCCCAATTAAATTCATAATTATCCATAATAATCATGATTATCCCTTAATCAAAAATTGGGATATTACATATAACATCTAATACATAACGGTTACAGCTAAAAAAACATCATATATGTTTAGACGGAGGTTGTGAAAGGATACATAATGCTTAAAAGCAATGGTTAATTATGCGCACCGTCATGTATTGCGAGGTAGAATACTCTAAAACAAAAAAAAATAATGGTTGTAGTGAAACAACCGTCATATAACACTTACAAACGATTTGTCTTCCAACCTTACATCAGTGAAAATACAAATATAATAGTTATATCAATTGACCGTAAAGTATGAACAACAAAAACGACATTTCATAATAAATAACCGTCATGTATGTTAGAACTGGCCGACATCCAAGAGGGGGTGAATTGGGTGTATGATAAAATAAATTAAGAACTTTAAAATTCTTTTCGCATCTTATAAAATCAATAAGTATGGAAGCAAGAAACCATAAGTAAGTATCTAAAACATATATGCTAGAAATATAAGAGCTTAGGGAAGAGAAGATGCAAACTATGATTTATCCTGGTTCGGCCCAATCCACAATGACCTACGTCTAATCCCCAGGCTCCTCCTGAGATTTTCAATCCACTATCTTCCTCAAGTTTAATCAGGTATTTGAGAACCACTACAATCTCATAAGTTTAATCCGGGCATTTGTGAAGCCTTTACAATTCTCATACTGAGTTACTCCCCCTTACATACTGTAAGGTTATAACCGAGTTGCTCCCCCTTACACACCATAAGGATACAACTTTGATGATGAAATATTACAATCAATCTTCTCTCTTAGAAGTGAACAAAATAAACATTAAAATACAATACAAATAATCTCTCTCACAAAGGTAAATGATATAGAAACTAGAGAAACAGAGAGTATGTGCGATGAACATTGATGTCAGGATGTTGGCATTTAGATGATGTATGCACTGGGTCTCTCTTTTGTTTTGGATGATCTTCTATTTATAGTTGATGAGGATTGATGACCGTTTAAGCCTTTCAACTTGTCCGTTAGAATCCTGTTGCTTCATTTGATCGTTCTTCATATTTGAAAAACTAGCCGTTATGCTCGGTGGACGTTCCGCTTCCGTAAAGTCAACTTTTATCTATTCACATCATCTCGTCATTGCATTCCTAGAGAAAAACATTAAACACTAATATAATGAAGTGTAAGAATGATTGGAAACAAGAAGAGTGAGTTTCATAATCATTCCCATTGTTTTTGAAAGCTTCAATACGTTGTTCTATTCTCTTGGGAAGCATTACTTGAGTGGTCACTCAAGTAAGCCTGGGTCATTACTCGAGTGATCCCTTTAGTAATCACGTTCAAATTATGGCCAAGAGCATTTCCAACTTCATTACTCGAGTGCTCCCTCGAGTAATCCTTTCTTTTTATTTCATATTACTCGAGTGCTCCCTCGAGTAATGTCACTCAAATCTTGGCCGAGAGTTACTGGATGATTTCTTCTCTGATTACTCGAGTGGTCACTCGAGTAATGTCTCAAATAACTCTATAGATTACTCGAGTGATCCCTTCAAGAAATTCCAAGCAATTCGTGACAGAGAGCTTACTAGAATAATTTCTCACACATTACTCGAGTGGTCCCTCGAGTAAGGTTTCAAATAAGTTGCATATCACTCAAGTAAGCCCTTCAAGTGATCTCTTCATTTTGATTCAAAACATGGCAAATAATATATCATCGGAAAGCTCTCATCGTTTACATTCCAACGCAACAAGAATCAGCTCCAAACTCCTTGTATATAGAAAGTTATGATCCAAAGAGTATCTATTGTTCCTGACAATATCTGAAATCATGAGTAGCAACTTTCAGAAGACATAATTCTTAGTATATAGCTTCAAATGTGACAAATTATATATCCATGGAAAGCTCTTTGAGTCTACTTTCATATGGCACTAGTTTTGATACAATCCGATGTGTAGTTTGAGAGTTATGTCCAAAATACCGAAGTTGTCATGGAATATGATGGTGATTCATGTGCCAACTTCAACAGATCATAGTTCTCTCATATGAACTCCTTTTAATGTGATCTTGGTGCCCATAGCTCATGTTGGGAATTTAGTTTCACATGTCACCAGTTTAAACTTAATCCAACATGTGGTTAGAGAGATATACTCAGAATACCAAACCTTTGTTCTATCGCGTGAAAACAAAGCACAATAAAAATGCAGATCACTAGACTGGTCACTAAGTGATCATGTCCATCACTCAAGTAAACACTCAAGTGATGCCTTCCAAAACATAAAAGAGAACCAAAAATCAAAGGAACACCTTAGGGAAGTTCCATAACTTCCATATAAGTTATCTTGGCTTCGAATTGACCCATTCCAATCTCCATATGATCAAAGAAACCTCTGGTATCACTTTTAATAGCTTGGATCTTGATATTCTCATGTGATCTTGCAAGTTCTTCCTTCTTCAATATCTTCCTTCTTGTTTTTTCTCTTGATGATCATTTTTCATAACCCAACTAGATATCTTCTTGAATTGATGATCATTCTTCATAACCCAACTAGATATTTTCTTGAATATCTTTAATCTTCTTTTTTCTTTGCTTGACTAGTCTTGAATTTTGGTATTCCCATTAGATCTTACAATTTCTTCTTTCTTCAATCTCTTGCCTCTTGATTTTCTTCTTGATGATCATTCTCCATTTATAACATTAACCCACCATCGAGTATATGATTAATCTACAAGATATACAATATTAAATATAGTAGTTAGTCAATGAAGAAGATAAGTATATTATGCAAACTTTTTGCTCTTAATATTTGACATCATCAAAACTATTCATATCTAACAATGTAAAGTACAAATCTAAAAAGCACCTTTTCAAAATCTCGTTCGATCTGACATCAAGTACTAGTTTTCCTATAACGAAGTATTCATTTTGTCCATAGTATTTTTTTAAAAAAAGCACATTTTCATAACCTCGTCCTTATCTCCCTCATAATGGTCACACACCAAAGAGATCTTTCCCTTCGCCCTCCTCTTCATCCCCATGCTCCCCAACCTCCTCCTCCTCGTCATCCTCACCCTCCTCTTCCACCACCACCTCCACAAGCTCCTCCCTGCCCCCTCCTCCTCCTACTCTTTTCCATCCTCATCAAATGGAGGCTCTGTTGCAGACATTAGCCATCCTTGACTGCTCCATAAGGTGTCTCGATATACATGCCCATAAATCTGAACAATAAGCTGGACCTCATCCTTCATCACAATCAAGTTATATATGATCACTTCCAATCAGACCCTTCATCTTCTTTCTCAAACGTCAATAATGTGCCAAGCAGGCAGATAGGTAGGAGGAGGCAGAGGACAATAGTAGTGGTGATGACTGAAAGCCACTACCGCTTTTTTATTTTTTGAATATTAAAAAAATTAGTCGTTAGAGCATTGTAGCCTAAAAATATTTAAAAAACCAATTGTCTCTTTATGGTTATTAGTAAACAACTATTACTAATTTAGACATTTTTTGTTAGTTTATTCAAACTCTCATTTTCCTTTTTTAATTTTTTATTTGTACTATGGGGTTAAATAATCAACTTTAAAATTTATTTAAAAAAAGTCAAATAAGTAATGGTTGTTATGTAAAACCCATCATTTTTCAAAATACCATGTTACATACCTAATGGTTATTAAGAAATCATTGTCACCGTTTAGAAAATCTAACGAATGTGATGTTAGAACCATGAACTTTCGTTTTAAGGTTCATTACGGTTGTAAATTAAGAAACATAAGAAAAGGCCATCTTTCATAACGGTTCTAAACTTATGATCGTGAGCAAGTTTTGCCAAGCCTTTTAAAAGATGTATCCGCTATCTTGCGCCGCTTCAGTTTCCTAAGTTATTACATTTAACACACTTGTCTTTGGCCGAATGTTACCTACCATTCTCGGAATCCCCACAACTCCAGTTGACTTTTTTGGCTATTGATTGTCGAATCAAGGCAAACCACATCCTCCACTGCTTTCTTTGAACTTTAATCCAACAGTTCTATCGTCCTAAGTCACTTTTTTGTTTTAGAGCCCAAGCTAGGTCGCATTCCTTCGTGTGCTCCATTCTTCTTATTTTAAAATATGATTTATCTTCTGTATTTCGCATTCTCCATTCTGCATTTTGCATTCTCCTTATTTTTCACTTCGTCTTGCTTAGGTAGGTTTTGACCTTAGTCATGCATTGTGTTTTTCTGGAAAATATATGCTTTGTTCCTTGTGGCTGACTGAATGAGTTTTGTTTTGTAGTTAAAATGGCTAGTTCTACTTCTCGCAGCACTAATCATGCATCTGGTTCTTATAGTGCCTTTACTTCTAATAATGTTCCTCATGGTACTATTGCACCTTAACTTTTGTAAACCAAGTAAAGTCTATGGGGAGAAGATTTCACATGACATGGAACAATGACGGTCAACTCTTGAGCCATCACACTTCACTAGCTACATCACATTAATGATAATAATCAACATTCCTATCACGACGGGTAACTAGCGTAAGGTACAGAGAGATTACGTAGGCTTTATTTGGGACAATATCAGGGTAAAATATATATATATATATATATATATGCCTACTAATTACTTGCCATGTACTTGTAAAAAATGTTCACCTGAATTGTGTGCTTTGTACTCTGCATATCATATAGACAAAGATTACATTAGGGAATTTGTCATTAAAAAATACTGGAAATTCACCATGCACATTCCGTCATGCATTGATGAAGGAGTATTTGCATAATCTTGAAGAGGCTAATGCGATAAAAGTTCCTGTGGATCCTCGGTCCACCATCAAACCGAATGATTAGAGAAATTTTATCATCTCACGTCGCGACTCTGCATTCCAAGTAATTGTTATTCGGGTGAATAGGGGGAGTGCAACATCCTTAATTTTTAGAACTTAAAAAGCAATTTATGACTTAAGATATATATAATTAGAGAGTATGAAGTGGGTTGTGAGAAATTTAAAAAATATTGATAATAATAAATTAATTATAATAATTATTATAAAAAAATTAATTAAGTTTAGTAATAATGATAAATGATGCAGAAAAAAAAGAAAGAAAGAAGAGAGAGAATAAATGTATATTAATATTATTTTTAAAATAACATTATTTTAATAAGAGAGACAAACCCTAAATTCTCTTTCTATAAATTCTCTATTCCCTCAATCTTTACTGTTGCCGCACAACCTTGGACATTAAGGTATTTCTTTTCCTATTCCCTTTTCTTATTCGGCATCTTCTCCCTTTGTGTATGGTTTTGTCAAAAAAAAATTTCAGACTTCCTTTCCCTTCAACAGTACGATAGTGCATCTTTTCATGTATAGGTTAGAGTATTTACTTCATCCTTACCTACTTCCCTCTCTTTGGCACTATTTTAGATAGTTTGTGTATATTTTTCCATGTTATTTTATCTTCTCCTAATCCTACTTCCCTAAATTCAAGGCTATTGTTCAATTCTTTAAATTTTTCTGTTGTGTATTTGTTATTTTATTATTATTTTTTTAAACAAGAAAGATCCATAACTTTCCCCTCTTCTTGTCCATGCGCGTAGGTATATATCTATATAGTAATATTCCAAATTTTGGGCCTAGAAGCTTAAGAATAAGTTTGAATCAA
Organism: Inga oerstediana; assembly: GCA_963210345.1. Lineage (NCBI taxonomy): Eukaryota > Viridiplantae > Streptophyta > Magnoliopsida > Fabales > Fabaceae > Inga > Inga oerstediana. The sequence goes on from OY723406.1 coordinate 37,847,699, forward strand.
ACAGACTACTAAGCCCAGTTTGGCAAGAGTCCTAAGAATGTTCTAAAGATAGAATAATTTTCAGGGACTATGTGATTTGGCCCCCGGGTAGAGAACAAGTCTCCATCTTATATAAGGCCGCAGTGTGTGGAATTAGTCGGAGAAATATACTAATGCATGTGCTTTAGTGCATATAGTGCCCTCTGAAGATAAGGGCACACTTGGTGTTATTTTGATGGCACACCCAAGTACATGTGGCACCATGTAGATCCCACATGTAACTTACTGACACTTAGTAACCAGTGTACTAAGTGTAATTAGTCGAATAAAATATACCTGCTTATAGACACATGGCGCGATCCGAGGCCTCTACCTATAAAGTAGCTTTATTAAAGTAAAGTAGCTTTTTGAAAAGTGGCTTTTGGGTTGGCACAATAAGAAGTTGCCACCTAGTGCTTGCTTTTGGGTTGGTCTAATGAGAAGATGCCACCCAGCTTTTTCAAAAAGTAGCTTTTGTGTTGGCATATGGAGGAGGTGCAACCTAGCCCACATGTGTTACATGTTGAATTAGGCCAAGATATCTCATCGGTCTCCGATTCCACCACATGTCAGACTTTTTAGGCAATGCTTATTATAGCTGAATGAAATTGTCAGACCTCCTTTCCCCTAAAAGAGTGCCTGACACCCTGGGTTTTGAAAAAGTGTAACACCTTAGTTGCATTATCATTTTGATGAGTCTTTCATAGTGAATCTGAGCCACTAAGTGATATTTCTTAGTAAACAATTTCAAATCACAACTCTAATACAGGATTCCAACCTGCACTTAAAGGGGGTTTTCTGAATAACTTAAAAGTTTTCAAAGACTGTTCACCATGGTTCCCTACTTATTGTGACTCATCTTTCCTTAATTTTCTTTATTATCTTAATCAGAGTGCTTCTTTACTCATATTTATGTGCGGAAGGTTTCTGAACTAATGGGCTCGTACAATGTGATTACCCATTTCTGATTCAATTATTGCGCTTAGATAATTAATTCATTCATCATTCAGGTTATACAATTAACCATTGCAAATATATTAATTTATATAATGGACTAGTGTGTGAATAATTCTTTTCTTCTTCATTGCAACTTCTTTCATGGTACAACGTCCTACACTCCTCTTCTGTGCTCAGTTGCCTATATGGTTGGTGGGGGAGGGTGAGATTTGGGAGAATCTCAATAGCAAATATTACAAACAATACATGTAAGATAAATGCTAGTGCATGATATGCTTGCCATACAAAGGCTCATGTTCATATAATGATATTCTGCATGCTCAATGTTTCGTGCAATATACTTATGGCCACAGTAAAAATAGAAACAAAGCTTCATTCATTCATACATACATGCTTCACATAATCAAGTAAAACAATATAGCAAATCAATACACAGTATAAACATCACATACATGCAAGTTTACTACCTTTTGCCTTCGAGTCTCCTTTTTGGTACCTTTTCTTCTTCTTTGTCACCTAATGGCCCTACATATATAGCCACATTATTAGAGCCATGACAATTGAGTATCTAATAGGCTACTTTAGCCTCTAAGACTTGACTATATTATTTGGACCCATACTTGGCTCAAATTACCTTAAATACCTAATTTCGTGGGTCCACCTAATCTACCATATTTTTCACTCAACTTTGAAAAATCATAACTAAATTTAGAAAAATCCAATTGTGGTGGTTCAAAGTCCTATGTGACCCTCATTAAGTCTACTTTAATGGAATAATATTAATCACTGCCAATTATAGGGCTAACGTTCCCATAATCATCGAACAATACAACTGGTCCAGAAAATGTTCTAAATTCAATGCCTAACTTCAAAAATTCATAACTCATAGTGCACTTATCCAAATCCAACATAATACTTATCAAATTAAAGCTCAGGATGTATACTTTCATCTTGTAAAATATCATTCAATTTGGATCAGGTTTGGCTACTCAAAAACACACCACAAAAATAATGATTTCCAAAAATGAATTTGGGCAACAGCAACTCAAACTTTCAAAAATTCTAGAATAATGTATAATCATCCAAAAATCACAACCACATGCTATTCCACATGATTTTTCGTGAAGAATCCAATGAAATACTCAAAAACATCAAAATCCAGCTCCTTCCCCAGATTCTATAAAGAACCCCTTTTTCCCCAAAAATCTAGTTTTGCAAATTTAGCTTCAAGACTTATAATCTAACATCGTTAAACCTTCTTTAACCTATTTCTCATTATTACAAGACCATTAAGCTTCATTTTTTATGTTGTTCAAAAATTAGGGCAGCCACACAACTCCATGAATAATTACTCAAACATCACAATATTCGGCTCAAATCGAAGCTTAAGCTTATCTGAGCATGATTCTGCAACCTGTTATTGATTTGGGCAGCACCTTTCCTGAGTAGACAGCACCAAACACCTCTGATAAAAAATCTAAAATTTTAGAAATGTTGCTCTCACTGAGAGGAACAACATTACCAAGACTACAGGAGCTGGAAACGCCGAATCGGAGGTGAAATCGACTCTGGAACTCTGTAAATTTCACTATTCATCCACCTTCTCTCCTCTTTCATTTTCTCTTCAATTTTTCTCCTATTTTATGGTGGCTGCACGAAATATAAAGAGAGGAGAGAAAGAATTGTGTTATCTTAAAGTGACATGTGTCACACATGTGTGGCCTACAAAGTGCCACGTGTCCCTTACCAACCCGGTCCAATTCTTTTCCCTGAGTATTGACCGACTTTAATATCAGGGGAGTGGGTTCTGATGAATTCTGCTTACTCCCCTGTGCAGTCTTGGGAAAGTCAATCATGTACTCGAAAAAGTTAATCGGGGGACCGAACCGGGGACCCGTGAATTCCCCTGATTTCAGCACCATGTGTCACTGTCTTGGAATGCCAACTAAATAGGCAAGAAGGACACCTCATGATGAAGGGACAAGTGTCACCTTCCAATTGTGCCAACCGAAAAGTGTGAATAGTGTTTGTCATGATGATATGTACTTTGATGACAAGTGTCATCTTCTTATTCATCCAACACAAAAGTTGAGTCATCATTACTCATCATGAATTACTTTATTAAAGCTACTTTAATAAAGTTACTTTATCGGTGTCTGCTCGGGTTTCACTTGATTTCAGCTTAGGACTACGACACGTATATCGAGGCCCATCCAAAGACACCAAGTCAGAGTGTATGTGTGTGAGCCACACATGGCGCCAAATTCCGATGTCTATTCCCAAAAATGCAAGGTACAAATGTCTACCCTAAAAATGCCATGTGCACACTTACACATGCCTATTTCGCCTGACTAATCCACCCTTTACCTCATGACATAGTTGGGTGGCGTCTTTTACCAACCTAATGGCACCGTATATTTGTCCTTTGCATATATGCATTGACACTTTGATCCTATTACCTATGCGTTCTGGGCCCTCTGCCCGGTAGGGCAGGATCGCATAATCTCTGAGAGTCTTTCTATTTCTCGTCAATCTTGGGACTCTTCCCAAACTGGGTTTAGTAATCTGGCTGATATAGCCTTATCCTTAAAGTCCTAGGCCTAAAATTTGGGATATTACAAAAAGCGTTAGGCACCTCAGGGAAAAAGAGTGCCTAGCACCCTGAGAAATTAAATATTCCCAACACCTCCCTAGCCTTCTTAAATTCATCCAAGACAAGGAAAATGGGAGAAAATAAGGAAAAATGGAGAGAGAAAGAGAGAAGAGAGAAGGTGGAGAAACTTGAAGAACATAAAGTGTTTTTGAGTGATTTTAACACCGAATTCATGTTTCTAGCTTTTGGTGCCTTTGCCAAACTTGTTCCTCTTATCGAGGACAACGTTTCTACAGTTTTGAACTCTTGAAAGGAGGAGTTTGGTGCTATCTACAAGGTGGAGCTACTGGCAAAATCAAGAACGAGTTATAGCACTGGCTAGAGGTAAGCCTAAGCTATGATTTAAGCATAATATTCTAGAGTATTTGGCTAAGATTTCAAGATGTTGTGGTGCTGCCCTGTTTTTGTTAAGAGCTAATCTTGTGGCTTTAATTATGAATATAATGTTAGACAAGGCTTGAGTGTGATAAAAATGCGTTTGGATAAGTCTTGTGACTAAAATTGCAAGTCATGTTGTGGTGGCCTTAAGGTGACTTCCGGCCAGATTTGATTAATAGGGGAAGAAGGAATGAGATTTTGAGGTTTCCATTAGGTTTAGAACAGATAATTGTGTGGGAATAGCATATGAAAATGATTTTAGAAGGGTTAGATTGAAAACCCTAAAATTGGAATTAAAGGTTGATTAAGGTCAAGTGCTGCCAGATTCGTTTTCAAGAAAGTCAGGTTACTTGTGGATTGACTTTGGTTGACCGAATCTTGTCCAATGAATGTGAAATTTTACATGTTATTAGTATACATCTTAATATTAAAATGAGGGGTATAATTAGTACCTGTTTGTGAAAGCGGCAAGAGTGGGAAAATGCACGGTCAAGACAACAAATGCACGGTGACCATAAAAGAGGGTGTTTGTGTTCACGGTTCTTTTTATGCCTTTCAAGCCCCATCGCACGATTTCCATAAAGTCACTTCTTGTTGCTTTTTTCTTTTGATGCTTCACTGCCGTGGTGAGAGAAGGTACCGAAAGTGGTCTCCCTCTTGTTTTATGGGCTTCTTTGCATTACCCTCTTCATTTTTTTTGTCTTTTTTTGCCAATATATAAGCGTGATTATTTTTTATTAAATGATACTTTTTAATTACTTTTCAATATGCAAAAGTATTTATTTTAATGCTCTTTTTCCATGAAAAATGGAAAAATTAATTATTTTATGCTCATTATCTAATTAGTGTTTTTTAATATTTACAATTTTCTTAATAACACACTATTTTTATAATTTTAGTTAATTTTTTTCAATAATAAATTAACTATTCAATAAGATTAATACCTTTTTCAGTTATTTTCTATCTCAACTTGCTTTTCAAATAATAATCCAAACAAATTTAAGTTTGAAAAAAAAGTAACTTCTGCCACCACTAATCCAAACACAAATCGCATTTACAATCTAACTTTTATCCTATCTAATTTTTATAAAAGTCACATTAAAAAAAAGTCACTTCTACCACCGCTAACCCAAACAAGCCCTTAGTAGATTGTGAGTTATGATTTGTTAAAGTTTAGGTGTCAAATCTGGAATAAGTCCTCAGGCAGTGATGTTGATCTTGGATTCCTAGACTTTTGTGCTCATAATTGGCAGTGAGTAATATTTTTCCTTTACAGAGGACTTAGAAAGCTCTTCATAGGAATTTGAACCACTTCATTTGAAATTTTCTAGATTAATTTATGACTTTTCAATATCGATTGATGAAATCTGGCAGTTTAGGGTTGATACCCAAATTTTGAGTCTTTGAAGGGAATTATGGTTGGTAAAACCATAAGGTTTAGAAACATGTTTTAGAGACCAATGTGTCTTATGTTGGATATTTATTCAACATAACACAAGTTCTAAAAATTATATAAGGGAACAAGTCATAAGTAATGGCTTCCTTTCATTGCTCTAATGAGTTAAACTTATGATGTGGTTGTGTATTTAGGGTCATGAGATGTCAAGGAAGAGGAAATGGAAGGTTTCCAAGCAACTACAATGGTTGGAAGAAAAAGAAACAAAAGGAGGACATAAAGGCAAAGGTAGTAAACTTACCTAACTTGTATGTACTTGATATATATACTTATGTATTGATGTGTGTGATTGCTTTGCTTGATTGTGTTGAGCATTTATGAATGATTGAACCTCTATTTTTTGTTTATGATATGGCTATAGCTATAATGTGTGAAAGATTGAGTATGCAAATATTTCATTATGTTAGCATAAATTTATGTAAGGCAAGCATGTCATACATTAAACATTCATCTTGCATGCATAATTGGTATTGTTTGTTACTGAGATTACCCAACCATATAGGTATATTAAGCACATAAGTGGAATGTATCAGAGTTGCGCAAGAGAAAATGTGATGAAGAATTGAAGAATTAGACGTGATAATCTGTTATGTGTAAATTACCATATGATGTGAATGTACATGAACACAATAGTAGTAATGGTAGAATCAGTACACCTAAGAATTTGGTGGTATCAATGCACATGGTAGTGATATCAGTACATGTAGTATTGGTATCAGTGCACATGATGATGGTATCAATACCCAAATGGTGGTATTAGTGCTATTAGTGATGATATCAGTGGTATCAATGAGTGGTGGCATCAGAACGTATAACTTCAGTATTAGTATCAATAAGGGTACACTAGCTGATAAACGACATTCAATTTTACAAACATAAAAATAGCTCTAATAATTATAGATGAAGTTGAGAACTGAAAGTAAAGTTTTTACCTAGCAACAGTGCCCCAAGATGATAATTGTGTGAATTTTTGGCTGGGAGTTTTAATTATCGTTTTTCTTAAGCCATAACAAGAACATTAGCGCTTCGATATGTGTACTAAAGGGGCATAAATGAAGGGTGTTACAATACATACATACCTATTGTGTATATTTCCAACATAATGTTCCAAAACCCTTTTTCTTTGGTTACGGTGATTTTGTTTTTTCTGTTTGCCCATTTGTTCTATATATTGTTTTATTTCAAGACCCCACACACACCTCTTCCATCCTTCCAAAATGATTGTTTATATAAATATGATTTAATCCTACCTAGTACCTATAGCCTATTCCATACCTTTTTTTATTTTTATTATTATTTTTACTTGGGTTACTTTGGTTCATCATTTCCAATATAAAAGCATGACTTGTGGTGTGAGAATAATTCATCTAGCAATGACACCTTTTGTCTTCTTTTTCTTCAGTTTATCCTCTTGTAGTCTCAGGTCTTATGAGGTATTTTTATGTTTTTTTTAAAAAACTTTATTTATTCAAATAGTCAAACATTTCTCTGCCATTAATACTTTGCAGCTAGACATGTAAATTTTAGTTATTGGTTCTTTCCTTCACTATTTTATGCACATAATCACACATACGTAAATGATGTTTCCTTTAATCTTTTTCCTTCCCCGCCTATCAAACCAACAGCCACCCATATGTGTGTGTGTGTGTGTGTGTGTGTGTGTGTGTGTGTAAAGCTATTGAATTTTGAGTCCTTTATAAAATAAATATATTTGTTTGCAAATAATAATTTACCTTAGGAAAATATGATTGGAATTATGAGAGCTTATGTGAATATATATATATATATATATATTATGGGTGTAGATGGTAGCTTTAAGTATTTAGAGTATCTTTAAAGTAACCCTAGAGTAATGTGAGTAATATATTGATAAGTATCTATGTTTGTGACTTTGTAGACTCTTATTGAGAGATTTGGAGTAGCTCTTTGTGTGATTGCCTGTGAGTTAGGGAGTAGTACATAACTTTAAATATTTTTCCATATACTTGTGAATTGTGTAAGATTGTAATTGACTATCTTTGATAAAATTTTGGATTGAATTATGTGTGTGTGTGTGTGTGTGTGTGTGTGTGAGTATGTGTCTATATTGTAAATTTCAAATAGGTAATGTTATAAGTAAATTTCTTTATAACTCATTTTATTCACATAGTTAATAATTTAATTATACTTAATGTATTGTTGGACTATTATTTCCTTTTAAGCATGTTTGAATATGTGATGATATTTGATACAAATAGAAGCATGATTTATTGTATTTTGTCCTTTAATGATAATTATATTTTTTAGTGATTGAATATAATTGTCATGGCGGTTGCATTTGTGATGGGTTGGAATAAGGAATTTGTATGATGAGATCTCTTACCATGTGGTATGCCATCACTTGGTGCACAGTGGATGGCACTTGTCAAGACCGCTTCTTCCATGTTTTTCTTTGGCCAGGTTTGCATTGGAGCTGCGAGACATGTGACACCTCCTTAGTTGTGTTCTTTTAAGGAGGGGAGCCATAGTCTAGACTTAAGCTCTATACCTTTGGCCAGGTGTATCTTAAGAACTAGTGAGCTTAGGACAATCCAGTTAAATGGATGCGTTTCTGTTAGACTATGTGTTAGCCTATGGCTCCAGTCAACAGGATAAGGATGAACGGTGATATAAGGGAGGTTGCATCTTGCATATTGCATAATTGTATATTATATGTTGTGATGAAAATACAAATTGACATAATGATGATTAAATTTGTAATTGTTTTGTATAAGGATTATGGTACATACAAATATACACATAATCATTTCCTCCCTTTTATCATATGTGGTTTGCTTGTGTAAGGTAGAAATTTTTAGTAGTTACTGAGACGTGGAATCTCATCCCTTATATTAATATTTTTCAGGTGATTGTTCTAGTAGGGAGCAAGGGAAGGCATATATGGAGTAAGCCTTGAAGGCTCTTTTGTGCCCTTAGAGCTAATGTTATATCATTTTTATTTGCCATGACCTAAGACTTCCGCATTTCATTTTGTTTACTAAAAATTTTAGGGATTTAATTTGACAATGTGATGTGGATTTTAGTTGAACTAATTTTGTATTTTGATGATTTGGATGTTGAGCATCCTTATTGGCGATATTTAAAATACTTTGGTTAAGTATTTAGTTGTTTGGTTTGGTGTGTTACAAGGAGGGTGAAGAACAATAAGTATCCCTATAAGGGAGGGTGAAAGGGGTATGCTCGGATTGGTTAAAAGTTGGCTGCTGAGAGTGGGGATGGTAGTAGATCTCCCAATCATGAACTTTGATCAGTGGCAAGGCAAAATAAAGATGGTTTTTATGACGATCCTTAGGTGAAGGAGATTTTTGATAAAATGGTAAATATTAATATTAGTTCCCAATTCATGGAAGTAATGTGTAATATCCCGATTTGTGATTAGGGCTAATGACTATGAGAATCATTGTAATTAGTGTAATTAAGTACTTTTGGAATTAATGTAATATGAATTTGGTATACATGTGTGTGGTATTTAAGATCAAGGGTTGAGATTCATTGTATATGGGTCGGAATCCTACGCTTTGCGATTGTGTGAGCTCATGAAGGAATGAGTAGGATGGTGACAAGTGGCATTTGGTGAGCCATTGGATGTGGCACAAGAGGACAAAATAGCACTTTTTCTCTCCTCTCTCTCTCCTATTCAGTGGAAGTGTGTATGGGAAGGAAGAGGAACGCTTGTTCATCATCATCTCACCATCTCTCTCATACTCTCCCTCTCTTCTCTCTATTTTCGGCGACCTTGAGGCAAGAAAGAGAAAGGAAAGCTTTGATTTTTTGGTAAGTAATGATCCTCCTTTGTTAAAATCCTCTTCTCTAATGTTGTGTATCTCATTGAGAGCTCCATTGTGGTGGTTGTAGAATCTTGAGAAGTGGAGGTTGTGTGTTGGTTGAAATTTGAAAGTTGGAGAATCAAGATTCTAGATTTGGCAAAGTAAGGAGGTAGGCATTTAATGCATTTTGATGTATGGTTTGTGATTTTTGGATAAGTTTGATAAAATCTGGAAAATTGCCCTAGTTATGTCCATTTTTGAAAGTATCGATTTCATTGTGTTTGATATTGAAAATGATTTATTGTGAATATATTGGAGTATTGAAGTTAGTTTGGAATGTTAGAAATAAATTGAATGAAATTGGACATTTGTGGTGTTATAGAGACCTAAGAGTATGATTGTGGTCAAATTGGTTTTGGGAGTGTTTTTGAAGTGGCAAATGTGTTCCCTAGTTAGTGCCAAGTGTGTATGAGCTTTTGGTAGAGTTGGGAACCATTGGGTATAAATTTGACCATCTGGTGTTTTCTGTGTTTTTGGTCTCTGATGCACAACACTCGAGCAAAGGAAGAACATGCTCGAGTACTGTGTGCATTTTCCCTTTTCTGCGTTGAGTTTGTATAGGACTCTTTGAATGAGGCTCGAGTGCATTCATTTGTTCTCGAGTGAGGGAGGAACATGCTCGAGTGAGCTTGGGCTTGCTCGAGTGATGGAGTGAATCCAGAGTTAGGGTTGCTCTCGGGTTGTCACTCGCTGGCCATTGTTCAAAAGTGTGCTTTGACACTCGCAAGCACGGCCGTCTCACCCGAGCACTGAGGGCATGCTCGAGTGAGCTTGTCCCTCTAATGATTGCATGTGCTCTCAGGTTGTCACTCGTGGTGTTGCACTTTCAGGGACTCGAGCATAATTGGGGTCATCACTCGAGGGCAGAGCTTGGTGCTCGAGTGATGTGAGCACTTCTTGACCGTGAAGGTTGCTCTCTGTCAAGCACTCAAGAGTGAAAGTCCTTCTCACCTGAGCACAAGTCTCTCATCACTAGAGTGAGGTCGTCTTCACTCGAGTGAGGCTGTCAAAAATCAGGGTTGTGCCTTTGGAAAAGGGGTCTTTGGGGTAGTTTCTTCCAACCCTTTAGGCATATGTTTAGGCCTCTATTAGCCACCTAAAGAGTCCTAAATGATAACCAACTAAGTGTATTATGAAATTAAGACCTTGGAAAAGAGATTGATTGGTTGTCCCTAATTTGGTATAGGATTTGACATCTGTCGCCCTCGTGAGACCATGGTACCAGAGCCAGTCAGGAAAGATACAGGTAGTGACTTTGCTTTGTATCTTATGTGATACATTGTATGTGTGCTATATCATTGTGATGAAATGGATTTCGTATGCTGCAAGATATGTGAAATTGTGGAAGCACCGCTATAACAATAGTCCCTGAGTCGCTAACAACGGTTCAGGTAAGGGCTATATGCCTTCCCGACAATAAAAGGGGATGAGGTTAGGGTGTGATATATGTGATTATGTGGGCCGAAAGGCTAATTGTGAGCCGAAAGGCTATTTGTGATGGCCGACAGGCCAATTGTGAAAGCCGAAAGGCTATTCGTATGCACTGCCACGCCAATAGTCCCTGAGTCACTAACAACTGTTCGGGTTAGGACGGTGTGCCTTCCCAGCTGTAAAAGGGGATGAGGGTGGAGTGTGATTTGTGTTGCTGATATGAGATGATTTGTTTACATGCTACGTGATTACGTGTGGTATGAATAATTTGTTACTACTAGGATTTTTTAAAATCTCACTCTTTCCAAATGACTAACCTTTTCAGACAGGACGAGTGGCTCGAAAGGGAAGCGGACAACCAGGAGTAGTTAGGATTACTCTAAGACTTTAGTGGTTGTTGGTTATCTTTAGTTTGGTTTTGGGATTACTAAGTGTATATGAGATGTAAATGAATATTTTGGACATGTAATCCCCATTTTGGGAACCTTAAACCCATGTTATATATGTAAATAACCTGGGGTTTGCCGGGATTTTAGTTCCGCACTCTGGTATTTATTATGTGATTTAATTTCTCAAGTAGTTATATCAGCGCATGAATGTGAGACCAGGATTAATTACATTTTAAATTGAATTTTGAAATACCTCATCCCGCATAGAGGGATTATAAATTGTTGATTTCATTTTATTGGTCTCTATTTCACTTAAATTTCGTAATCCGGATGTAATTACGGTGAGGGGGTTACATAATGTCTTCAATTAACTATCAATTTTAACATTATTGTTAAATGCACAACAAGCCATGTTCCAAGATTTGCAACATTGAGGGGCTGCCTTTTTGAAATGAGAACGTATTGGCAAAGATATTATTGTAATTGTCCTGATGGTATGATCAATTATTGCACTTAAGAACCACTGGATGCTCATAGTCGTAAATCCAATGTGCAAAAGGATTTGGTACTATGACTCCATTAGTAGGATTCCAAACACCAGACAATACATGTAAGAGACTTTCAACCAGTAAGTTATTCATTCATCATCTCTTACAAATTAGTTCCTCTTGCTGGTTTTTGTATATACAATTTTATATTGTATCTTCTCAGAGCTGTCTACACTTAACACACTCAAAATGGTCTCAAGTGCAATAAAAACAAACTCATTGATGGTAGCTGCAGATGCTTGTTCTAATGGTTGTGTCTGAAGGTATATATAGTATTCACCAATGACTATAATATTAATAAATTGATGAAGCACAAAATATAGTTTATATCTATATATGACTTACTGACAAATTTTTCTTCTCATTTCTTTATAACACCCAAAGCAACCTGACAAGAGCATTGATTATGGGTACTGCGTGATGCAGTACATGAAGGACATTATCACCCACAGTCCTGAAAATATTGATACAACAAGGTATCTTATGCTCAATTTGTTCACACACACACACACACACACATATTAGGTCAGCTATATATTACAATATCTAACTTTCATCTTGTTTCCTTTTGCACACAGTATTTTGATACCTCCTGCACGATGTTTAGCAACTCACAAATGGAAGAAATTGTTGAAGAGTTGGCAACATCTGTGCAACATCAATGGGAGAGTAAAATACATATAGAATGACTATAAATTTCTAGATAATGATAATTTGTTTGTTTTAAAGTTTTGGCTTTAGTAGTGTATACATGTACATGAATAACTGTAAATATATTCTGATTTGTTGTATTGTTCTGTATATGAATGAATGTAAATATATATTGTAATTTGTTCTGTACAGATATATATGCAGGGGGATATCGAAAGCAAAAACCCCCTCCCCATTTTTTTTAAAAAAGTTAGCTCCGATAAATCACGGTTGTTATCTAACAGCCGTCATTTATGTCAACTATATATAACTGTTGTTAAAGGAAAACCGTTATGTATGATACCATAAATCACAATTGTTATCTAACAGCAGTTATTTATGTCAACTATATATAATGGTTGTTAAAACAGAACCATTATGTATGTTGCGAGCATTACCATATATTATTACAGTTGTTGACGTGTGCCCGTTAATTATTATCATAGTAATGGGCATATCAGGGCCTCATCAAGCATCAATACCTAACGGGTGTTATATTATAACAGTTATAATAGGTCCAAAATAAATAACGGTTCTGAACTATAATATATCTGCGCCGAGCTTTTATAGAGTCTGCATATATAAAGGTTTAGAACTGTGATGTATGACAGTTAATAACCATCATATACCCTATTTTTGTAGTAGTGTAGAATGATTGGATTTATGTAAAAGCATTCCTTTTCATGGCAAGGTTGAAGGCAAGATTTTAAGACCAATAGGTAATTCAACTTCCATCATAACTCTTTATATTATCCTTCATAATAACACATTTGGTATCCATCAATTAGTACAAATGTATAGTATAGTAACATTATATTATAATGATCTTGAGATTGTTGATATCAAGTTGTGAATATTCCCAAAAATGGGCTAATGCAATAGAATAAATTGTATAATATGCATACGTATTAATATATGGTGTATTAATATATTTGAGGGTTGCTGTGTTTCAAAATATACAGACTAAAGTTTTTATATCCAAAAAAATGGGTACAAAGCTCTAGTTAATATTTAAGAATCTTATCATTTCTTAATATAGGATACATTTAGTGAGTTGATCTTTGTAACACTTTCCTTTGAAAACTATATAGTAGCCAGATTTTAAAAAAAAAATTTAGAAGATAACCTCGATAGAAAAAAAATAACTTACCATTAGTGTTTGTTTTTTTGCCATCAACTTACCGTTAGTCTATTGAGGCTATTAATGTCATAATGTTACTTTTTAAAATCTTAACTATGATAGAAAAGGAACGCGCATATACAAGTCTATCATAGTTGATAAAATGGTTCATAGTCTTACATACATTGAAAGTTATAAACATGCCACTGTGACAGTTATATCGGTCATAGGGAGCTCAGCTCCAGATCTCTGGCCTCACAGCTAGTACATTACATAGGAGCTCTGCTCCCAGTCTTCGACCCTCAACTTAGTCAAATCATTTCATGTATCAAATTAAAATCAAATCAAATCAATGAATAGGAGATAAAGTTCCTACACTACAAAAGTTTGCTCATTTATACGGGTTAAGATAGCAGATTTGTAGCAGTTTTAACCACTATAAATGACAGTAGTAGCTGTTACACTAACTGCTATAAGATGTTTCTAGAGATTAGACCTTTTAGGAGCATCTTGTAGCAGTTAAAAAATCGCTACAACTATCATTTAAATTTGTGGGATTAAATTTTTCAAAAAAAATTTTTGTAGTGGTTGGCTAACAACTACAAATACAGAGCCAAATTTTTTTTGCCAAAACTTAGGTGTGGCGGGTAATGAAATTTAAAAATTTGATGCTAATATTTGTAGCGATTTCCCAACTGCTACTAATTAATTTCAAGAATTTGAAAAAAAAAGGCGCCAAACATTTGTAGTGGTTGGCAAACCGCTACTAATATTTAATAAAATTTAAAATTGTTAAGACAAAAATTTAAATTTGAATTTTAAATTTAACTTTATAGCGGTTGATGTAGCAGGTTGGCCAACTGCTACTAAATGTTGCATAAATTGAAAAAAAAAGAAGTTGTGTGAATAATTTTTTTAATTTATTGTTCCAATCTTATTTTGAATGGTTTATCATTTAAATAAAAATTTAAATGATAAAAATTATTATTTGAGGAGAATGATTAAATTAAGTGAGATAAGTATGTATATTATATATATCCCAATTCATCTTCAAAATGTGTACCTAATAATGATTTAGGTTGTTCAATTTATGAAATTGAAGTTGAAGATGTAGAAATATTTGTTTGAGGAAGGAACGTTAAAAATGTAGAGGAAGGAAGTAACCTTGAATTTCTATAGAAGGAACAAATATTAGTCTAAGAATTATATGAAGACGCAAAATAAAATGAAATGATGAAATCAAAGATTTGAGGACAAAAATTTACCTTATAAGGTTAAATCTTCATTCATACTATTTGAACAACGGAGAGAAAAACGAGAGTGGAGAGGGGTTGGAAGAAATGGAAAATGTAATAAATGAGATGGGATGGGGGTATTTATAAGGATCTAGTGATATGTTTATAGTGGTTAAGGTGACGGTGTTTGTAATGGTTGCTTTTTGTAGCAGTTATTTGTTAGTTTGTGGCGGTTATGAACCACTACAAATATTAATTGGAATTTTTTTAAAAAAATATTAATTAGATTTTTTTTAAAAAAATATATAAATTTCTTTAATCATTCTTCATCGCCATCCCTAAAGAAAAATGTGTGGAGAAAATGTTAGTGTTGAGTGTATGATTTTGGACAAAAAATATATTTAAATTAAGTGATAATAAAGTGTAACTTATAAAAATGCACTTAACTATAGGTAAATTGCTATCACCTTTAAGGAAGAAACTTTTGAAACTGGCGGGTTGAAATGGCTCACTCAAGTAAGTGATGTTATCACTATCCCCCATGTCATAAAAGTCACTAGCTAGTAGCAAAAAACATGAAGGAAATATCACAATTCTCATAGGACCAGATTTATGAATCCACACCTTTCTCGAAGCTCCTTGCCTTAACATTCTAACCTAAAAGTGTTAATTATAGAAAGGGTGAGATAGACATTTCAGTAACTAAATCCATCTTAGAACATAATCACTACATGTTTGTGGGTGCCAAGTGGACAATTCTTAATAAGTGGATGCAATGAATATAATATCACAACAATACCACATTAAAGATTTACACCGATGGAAAATCACTTTTTAGACCGGTTCTAGATTAGGTCTTAATACAGCCGGTCTAAAAAGTTTATTAGTTTTTAGACTGGTTAAGCAACGAGTCTTAAAAATCACTTTTTGGACCGGTTGTGTTAAAAACCATTCTAAAAAGTGTGACTTTTTAGATCGGTTGTTTATGAACAACCGGTCTAAAAAGTGATTTTTAAGACCTTATTTCATAACAACCGATCTAAAAAGTTCTCTTTGTTTTTTTTATATAGCCATCGTGTTTATACATTTCCCACCTGATATTCCTTCCTCTAAACCACCATCCAAGCTAGCAATGAACATGTATAAAAGAACTCATGTATTTATTTTTAACTGAAACACTACAACAATAATGATAGAATCTCACAAGTTTTACAGAAAATCAGTAGGAAGAAAAATTCCTCAGTATATACAAAATCTCACAAGTTTTAAAGAATGTATGCACAATTCTGAACAAGAATAAAAAATACATACTTGAAAAGAGATGGAGTCAGATATTAGTCCTTATGGATGTTAAAGGTTAAATCCAGCACGCATACCTGATAAGAAACAAGTACATTCTTTAGCTTTTTACATATACTTAGGCAATGTATTAATTAGAATTTGAAAATTGGGAGATACTCACACTACCAAAATAACGGTCCAGTGTCTCAACATAATGGTGAATCATGGAGAGGGTCTCCAATTCATTATCATCCCAAATGCAAAAGCTAAAGTACAGCTCCACAAAGTTGCAAAGCTTTAGAGTGCAAATAAGAATTTGCGAACTCAGCTCTCGAATCACCTTACCCAATGAAGCATATATAATCTCAGAACAATTAACAGGCTAAGCATATTAAAGCAGTGGCGTTATTACATAGTTATGGGACTTTCAGTACAGAGTTGAGAATCAATATTGATGCCCCAAATGAAATCCAAAATGCATGCATGTAACTTTCTATACCATTTATAAGTATTGGTATGCATACTGAATCCAACACAAGACAAGACATTCAACTACACTAATTTCCCAGATATTACAATAAGCAATAGTGTATATACAGCCAACACTTGCATCGTACAACGCGTTGGAATTAGGAAACCACATACATGAGTAACTTAGATAATGTAGTAGCAAAGTTGGACAAATTTCAAAAATTTAGCTTGTCCATAAAATTTTTGAGTAATTCAGTAAATAAGTTCAACTTTCATGCGATTAATTCAAATGAATGCAACACTTTATAGTTCATACATTAAAATGCAACTTGTGACAGCAAAGAGTTCAAAAATTACAGTAGAAGTAATACGTATTAACATTGAATTGAAATTCACTAATAAACAAGTTTTTACCAAAATAAACAAGTGATTAGTTGATTTCATATGTACATATAATTGAATCTGTAAGAGGCAAGCTTCACCCAAGAGGGGGGTGAATTGGGTGATGTTATAAATTTTTCGTTTGAAGCGGTGATATGAAAATATAGTAGATAGAGTAGAGTAGAGAAGATTTGAACACAGAGAGTTATACTGGTTCGGCTTAACAACAATGCCTACGTCCAGTCCTCAGAGATCAAGATCTACTGAGCTTTTCACTATACCTCCAAGATTCAATGGGCTCTTAGAACGCCACAAAACAACAGTCGTCCTTGAATGAACTATGAGCAGAAATATTCTCTCAACAAGAAACTTCTCTCCCCCTTACGACAAGTCTTATGTGCAGAGAAACAACCTATGACCCTTCTCACTTGCTTATGTATACAAGACTTATGAGTGGAAGACACTTCAAGGAATTCTCTCAACTGCTTCTCTCGTAAGGAATAACTACCTCTCAAGGTCCCAATACCTTGAGATCACATAAACATAGAATTTTGAGTTTGTATGAGGACTCTCTTACAGAGCTAATGAATAATCACTGAAGATCAAAGTGTATACAGAGAAAATAGATGAATAACAGAGAATTGGTATAAGCTTGTGAATTCTTGTGCTATGTTGTTATCTTTTCTCTTTGAGTCTCTGTATATATATAGTTGCTTCAGTTTCTGCCCGTTTGAGAAATCATCATTGAAGGAGCTGGACATTTGCAACTGTAGAAGAACACGCGCATGTTTGAATAATCTGAATGTGGTAGGTGCGAACGTGTCTGTAATCATGTTGTCTGCCGTTGTTTGACTTTTCTCCATAACAACCAATTTGAAACGTTCATCTTCCTGTATTATACTTTTAAAACAATCAAAACAATGTTAAATAATAATAATAAGTAATGATGATATGAATTAATAATAATAAACCATATTCGTAATAAACGTTGTGATACTTATCAGTTTCGGTGGTCAAACAGGGCATCACTCGAGCATGAAAGTCTCACCTCGAGTGATCTCCTATTTTCCTTCATATACCTCTGTTATCGGGTTGTGCTTGCATGGAAAATCAGAGAGAAAATATCTTCACTCGCGGGTGAAGTGAGGTCTCACTCGAGCACAAAATCTCTGCTCGAGTGATCTTTGCACTTTACACTGGGAGTGTCTTCTCGGGTCATCACTCGCATACCATTTTGACAAGAGTGAGAATTTGCACTCGCGAGTGATCTGGACCCTCACTCGAGCACACTTACCTCTGCTCGAGTGAGAAGCATATTCTCAAGGAATATGCTCTCTAAACCATCACTCGCACCAGAAATCCAGAGGGATAGAAATTTCACTCGCGGGTGAAATTGGCCCTCACTCGAGCACACTTACCTCTGCTCGAGTGAGAAGCATATTCTCAAGGAATATGCTCTCTTGAATAAGCACTCGCAACTGATCTGGAGAGGGATGGAAATTTTACTCGCAAGCATGGACGTGTCACTCCAAGCATGGATGGGTGTGCTCGAGCACACTTGTACTTTTCTGAACTTCAAGACTCTCGGCCAAGTACTCGCAGTGCCTTTCTCGAGTGAATGATGGAAGCATGCCTTAACTTGCTCTCGGCCAAGCACTCGCATATCCTTGCTCGAGTGAATATAGGAAGCATGTCGTTGCTTGCTCTCGGCCAAGCACTCGCATGCCCTCACTCGCATACGTGCTCGAGTGAGAATGGCTTCACTGCTCGAGTGCATCCCTTGTGCTTCAAGTGATCCATTGAATATACAGGGAGAATGTCTCTCGGGTACTCACTTCCTGGCTTTCTCTCACACCTGCTCGAGTACAGAAGTGATTTGTGCTCGAGTGCAAATTTCATGCTCGAGCACTCAAGTGCATTTTCACAGCAGATATCAGCAAACACCAGATATGCATTTGGTTAACTTGGAATCTTTTCTTAACCTTCTAAAAACATGTTTTAATCATAATTGAATTATTGTTATCATCAAAACTTGGGATCTAACATTCTCCCCCTTTTTGATGGTGACAAAACTCTTTGTGATGAAGGTTTTAAAAGAAAATGAATGAAATTGAAAAATTTTGAAATTTCTTCAAAGTTTCCAAAATGCATATCAAGTTTAAGTTCTAAGTTCAAATTCTCCTGCAATGTTTCCTTTGGACACTTAACAGCCAAGATAAGTATAGTATGAGATATATAACTTGACAAAAACTTAATAACTTGGAACATTGAAATTTTGATAATTAAAAACTTGAACTATGTCATTAACTTTAACAAGCTTGAACAACAAGATAATTTCAGAATATAACTTTAAAATAGTAAAAAGACATACATATCAAAATCCTACCCAATACAGAAAAACTACCCAAATACCCTTATACACCCTACAGCCTACATAAAGCTCAGAAGACATCACACATCCTTCTCCCCCGTTTTGTCAACATCAGAAGGGGGTTCTGGAGGTGGAACAAAAGATATCATGGCAGAGAGAGGGTCAATGGGCTGGTCAGGAGGAGATGATGATTGTGGGACAAATGTAATATCAACATTAGACTCAGGATCAGTGAAAAGTACATGTGTCTCTGAATGAGGGGGTGAGGTATGAGTGGTCTCTGGAGGCACCCCTGAGGATGAGGAGGGGAAATGGGAATGCAGAAAAGTCTCCATGTTAGTGATCCTCTGTGACATCTCATCTTGTGTTTTGAACATCAGTTCAAAGTTGAGATTGGCCTGGTCTACCAATTTAATGACTTGTGTTTCCATTTTCTCCACAAGCTTTTCATACTCAGTCACTAGCTCCTTCTTCAAACTTGATACAGCATGATTAATAACCTCAGTCAAATGATTGGACAGAGAGGAATTGAGGAATGAAGGAGGAGGAATTGGACCTTGTGCAGATGATTGTGCCTCATCTCCTCTAGATGGTGTTGCTTCCCTCTTTGATGTGGCTTTGGTCCGACTCACCGGAAGATTGATACCCATGTGAGTTAATTGAGTCTTTCCAAACCTTGAGATAAGAACCCTTTCTTTTCCTTCCAAATACCAGATGTTGTTTTTCATCAAAATGAAGGAAACAAGTTGAGGATAAGGTATAGTTGTGGATCTTGTTGAAGAAAAACGAAACCTTCTCATCTCACTAAAAATGATCTCCCCTACATTCCTTTGTTGCCCAGCAACCAATGAAGCCAAGAGATAATAATCCTTTTGAGCAAAGTGGGTAAAGTTTTTGGATTTATTTACTATGCTCCGGGAATAAATGTAATGAAGGATTCTGTGATGGACAGGCATATCAATAGGCTTGAAAGTGAGGGGTCCAACTGGGTCTTTTGGTCTCAAAATGTTAAAGGTTTCATTTGCAGAAAATGAGGGTGGATCAGTAGGAGGTGCCACATAACCAAGTAAATCATTTATAATTTTGGCAGAAAGCATAATGAATTTCCCTCTAATGGTTGTAGATACAGCTTCTTCAATCAAATCACCGGATCTAGACATGATATTATGAGTTTTCATGTTGGAATAAAATGTCTTTACAACAGTAGGGGAATATGGCAAATGAATTTCTAACCAAGGAGCATAGTATTGAAGATAAGGATATAAGTCCAAATGACAGTTCTTTTTCAGGTAATCCAAATCCACATATACTACAGGGCAGAAATGTCTATGCCTAAATTCATCATCATATACCTTTTGTGATACAGCCTGAAGCTCTGTCACATTGAATCCCTCAGGAGGACTAGTGAGTTGGTCATCCACTGGTGCTTGAGAGGCAGAAGGTGCTCCTGAAGCAGAGGCACTTGGTTGATGTGAACTTGAAACACCGGTCTGAGATGTGATTTTCCCAACTATCTTATCCAGTTTTGATTTCTCTATGGCTTCCCGGAGTTGCTTACCGAAAGTATCTCCAGAAGAAGAGGATGATTGGTGTTGCTCTGAATCCTTCTTCTTTCCCTTCCCTTGTACCTCTTTGGATTGAGACCGGGTGATTATGGGTTCCTTGAAAACCACACCTTTTGATTTCTTTTGAGGAGGTTGGTCTTTCTTGGAAACTTGAGGCTTTGGGTGAGGTTTCTTTGCGGGAGTTCTCTTTTTGGTCTTAGGCTTTGGAGGAGGTGATGGTGAGGGAGAGTTTTTGGGAGATGGAGGAGTAAGTTCAGGGGTTCCAGATTCACTGGCAGCAGAGTGAGTGGAAGAAGGAGAATGAGACTTTTGAGGAATAGAGGGTAACTTTGTTCTTGCCATTGGAAAGGTGAAAGAGAAACGAGAACACTTGTTTTTGAAAGAAGAGAAACAAATACAAGTAGAAATTAGGGCACAAGTGAAGAATGCAGAAGATAAAAATCACCTCTTATAGAAGATTGAGAGGTTGTAACGGCGATTTGAAGCAGAAGGACGTGATTAAATGATGAGAGAACGGTTGAAGATGAAGAGTTGTGACTTTCGAGTGAGAGAACACTTCGAGTGAGAGGAGGAGGTGCGACGTTCTGAGCTCCCCAGAAACTTAAATAAGTGACAGTGCTCGAGCATGAACCCTAGTGCTCGAGTGATGTTCATACTGTGCTCGCGAGTGTTCTAGCTGTGCTCGAGTGATGTTCTGGAAAAATAAAGAAACATGTAAAACGTACCTGGATTGTGGATTTCTTGACATATTTTGTATCTTTGTACTCAAATCCTCCAAGATCATTTGAGTAACCTTGATTTAGATAGCTCTTGCACAGAGATTCTTCTTCCTCACTCGAGCAAGCATTTCTCACCTCAAGCATGTTCATACCATGCTCGAGTGAGAATTCCTCACTCGCGAGTGAGCTCAATTCTCACTGTTGTTTATGTTATATTCTTTTGGTGTTCTCAACTCCTCTGTTAACCTCTGTTCTTATTATCAGAGAACAGAGCATCATGAATAGTGCTGTGCTCGAGCAGAGCTTCTTGTGCTCGAGTGACACAGCTCCTCACTCGAGCAGTGCCTCCTGTGCTTCGAGTGAGAGTCCTGCAAAAACACATTTTGGCCACTCCGATGCCAAAGTTAGTATGATTATCATCAAAACAATACTTAATTAGACATTTTAACAATAAAACTTACAACTCATTGGGATTAACCATTCCCAATTCTCTTCGAATATAGAGAAATTGCTCTTTTGCAATTGGTTTCGTGAAAATATCCGCAAGTTGTAGATGAGTTGGTATGAATTCTACTTTGACATCTTTCTTTTGAACATGATCTCGAATGAAATGATGTCGAATGTCTATATGCTTGGTTCTTGAGTGTTGCACGGGGTTCTTTGCCAAGCTTATCGTGCTAGTATTATCACAATAGATTGGGATTTCTTTTAAATAAATTCCTAAATCTTGAAGTTGTTGTTTTAACCATAGCACTTGTGAACAGCAGCTTGCCACAGCTATGTATTCAGCTTCAGTCGAAGATAATGAAACTGTGTTCTGCTTCTTGCTGAACCATGACACTAGAGAACCACCGAGAAATTGACATTGTCCACTGGTACTCTTTCTGTCAGTTTTATATCCACCGTGATCTGAATCTGAATATGCCATTAAGTACTCGTTCCCTCTCTTTGGATACCAAAGTCCAAGTTCTGAAGTATCTCCTAGATATTTGAAAATTCTTTTTACTGTCTCTGCATGAGATACTTTAGGATTGGATTGATACCTTGCACACATTCCTACACTGAACTGAATATCTGGCCTGCTTGCTGTAAGATAGAGTAATGAACCAATCATTCCTCTATACTTTGTGATGTTGAAGCTAGGTCCCTTTACATCAGCATCCAGCAATGTTGTAGAACTCATTGGAGTATCAGCTCCGTTAGCATTATCTAGACCATATTTCTTTAACAGCTCTTTCAAATACTTTGTCTGAGATATAAATATGCCATTCTTCTTTTGTTTGATCTGAAGTCCAAGGAAGAAATTCAATTCTCCCATCATGGACATTTCAAATTCTCCCTGCATAATCTTAGAGAAATCTTGACACATAGATTCGTTAGTAGCACCAAAAATAATATCATCAACATAAATTTGAACTATTAGAATATCATTTTTGTTATGTTTGATGAATAAAGTTGTATCAACTTTCCCTCTGACAAAACCTTGATCAAGAAGAAATTTGCTTAGTCTTTCATACCAAGCTCTGGGTGCTTGTTTCAAACCATATAATGCTTTCTTAAGTTTGAAGACATAATCAGGTTTTGTTTCATCTTCAAAACCAGGAGGTTGTTCGACATAAACTTCCTCCATAATATAACCATTTAGAAAAGCACTTTTTACATCCATTTGATAAAGTTTAAAACTTTTGATGCAAGCAAAGGCTAAGAGTACTCGTATTGCTTCCAATCTCGCCACTGGAGCATATATTTCCTCATAATCAATACCTTCTTCTTGATTATAGCCTTTGGCAACCAATCTTGCTTTATTTCTCACAATGATTGCTGATTCATCAAGTTTATTTTTGAAAACCCATTTGGTTCCTATAACCGTATGATCTTTAGGTCTTGGAACCAAATCCCAAACTTGATTTCTTTGAAATTGATTTAATTCTTCTTGCATAGCAATCACCCAATCATTGTCAGATAAAGCTTCTTCTATATTAGAAGGTTCAATCTCAGAAATAAAAGCAGAAAATGTTACCTCATTGAGGATTCTATTTCTGGTTTTGACACCTTCATGAATATCTCCTATAACTTGATCAATTGGATGATCCTTCATATGTCTCCATGCTTTAGGTTGATCATGATCATCAACATCTTCTAAATTTTGAAAATCATTTGTTTCAAAATCATCCTGTTTTGAAATCGATTTGTTTTTCTTGATTGAATCCATTTCTTCTTCATCATTAAGTTTTGTCTGAGATTCAATTTCATCAAACACAACATGAATAGATTCTTCAATAGTACATGTTCTTTTATTGAAAACTCTATAAGCTTTACTTCTATTAGAATATCCTAGAAAAATACCTTCATCAGACTTTGAATCAAATTTACCTAAATTTTCCTTACCATTGTTGTGAATGAAACACTTACACCCGAAGATATGAAGATGAGCAATATTTGGCTTTCTTCCTTTGTAGAGTTCATATGGTGTCTTTCCAAGAGATTTGCGAATATATTCTCTGTTTGAAATATAGCATGCAGTACTCATTGCATCTGCCCAGAATACTTGTGACATTTCTTTTTCATTAAGTAAAGCTCTTGCCATTTCTGTAAGCACTCTGTTCTTCCTTTCCACTACTCCATTTTGTTGAGGTGTTCTAGGAGCTGAGAAGTTGTGATCTATCCCCTCGTTGTTGCAGTAATCTTCAAACAATTGATTATCAAATTCTCCTCCATGATCTGTTCTAATAGAGACAATAGAAACACCTTTCTCATTTTGAACCTTCTTGGCAAACATGATAAATTCAGCAAAAGTTTCATCTTTTGAAGCAATGAATATAGTCCAAGCAAATCTAGTGAAATCATCTACAATTACTAACGTATATAAGTTTCCTCCAAAACTTTTTACTCTTGCAGGTCCTACTAAATCCATATGAAGTAATTGTAAAGGTTTTGAAGTGGAAATTTCATATTTTGTTTTAAAAGAAGATTTAGTTTGTTTGCCTTTTTGACATGCTTCACAAATCATATTATCTTTGAATTTTAGCTTGGGAAGACCAACAACTAACTCTTTTCTGATCAATTTGTCAAGTTGATTCATATTGACATGAGCCAAACGCTTATGCCATAACCAACTTTCCTCTGATCGACTCAGAAAACAATTTTCAGAAGAATTTGAATTTAAATCAATTGTATAACAATTACCGTCCCTTTGTGCTCGGATTTTTGCCTTGATAGTTTCTTTGTTTAGAAGAAGATCTTTCTTACTTACTATCAAGCATTCTTTTGAGTCGAAGATCACCCAGTTATCTTTGTCAGTGCTTTGGCTCACGCTTAAGAGATTGTGGCATAATCCTTCAACATAATATACTCCATTGATTTGATAACCATCTGTTCTTCCAACTTCACCAATTCCAGCAATACGTCCGGATTGATTACCTCCAAAAGTCACCTTTCCTCCTTCTCTAGGTTCAAACATGGTGAACTTATTTTTGTCACCAGTCATGTGTCTCGAACATCCACTATCGATATACCATTTGTTTGCTCGAGATGCCTTGAGACATACCTAGAATAAGATGATCAAGTTTTAGGTACCCACACTTTCTTGGGTCCTTTGTGGTTAGTATTTGGAATATGTGTCCCTTTCGGAACCCATTTATATGTTCCAACATCCTTTCCCTTTTTGAAATAACATGATGAAGTATAATGTCCTTTCCTATTACAAAAATTGCATGACACAAATGGATTTGATGTATGCACAGAATTCCTAAAATATTTAAGATAGTCTCTACTACTCTTCTTATTCTTATCATGCACAGCATTATATCCAATTCCAGATTTATCAAAAGAAACTTTCTGAGAACTTAAGATAACCTTAAGA
Source organism: Inga oerstediana (assembly GCA_963210345.1). Lineage (NCBI taxonomy): Eukaryota > Viridiplantae > Streptophyta > Magnoliopsida > Fabales > Fabaceae > Inga > Inga oerstediana. Next base: position 37,873,090 of record OY723406.1, read on the forward strand.
GTTTCACTTCCTTTAGTAAATTTTTCAACAATCTTTGTTAAGTCCTCTATTTTCTTATCTTTCTCTTTACACATTTCATGTGATGATATGACATTATTTTCTAATTCTTTTACTTTCTTCTTATAATTAACCATTTCTTTAGCAACTTTAATGAGCTCTGTATGCAATGCATTATATTCAGATAACAATTCATTATAAGTGGGTTCAGAGTCACTTACCTCAGAATCTGATTCTTCTTCCTTAGCTACCAAGCATAGATTGGCTACTTCGTCGTTGTCATTTTCTTCGTCTGACGAACTATCACCCCAAATAGATGATATATATGCTTTCTTTTTCTGCTTCTTTTTGTCTTTGTTTCTGAAGCATTCAGACTTGATGTGTCCTGGTTTTCCACATTCATAGCATACTATTTGATTTTCTTTGTTTTCTTTCTTGCTTGGTCCACCTTGATAATTCTTGAAATTCCTTTGTCCTCTTCTGTAGAATTTTTTGAACTTTCTCACGATCATTCCCATTTCATCATCACTAGGAACATCTTCATTCTCGGAAGTTCTTTCTTCTTCTTGAATAGCTTTAAATGCAACTCCCTTTTTCTTTTTATCATCGAATTCTTCAAGTTCCTTTTTGAATTTCAACTTACCCTCATATTCAGAAAGGCTTCCAAAGAGAGCAGCTACGGATCTCATAGACTCTCCTTTGGCTTCTTCGATGGCTGTCACCTTTGCTTCCCATTCTTTCGTAAGGATATTAAGAATCTTTCTTACCTGGGAATTTTGATCAAAAGACTTTCCAAGAACAGATAATTGATTAACAAGATGAGTATACCTTAGTTCAAATTCTGATATACTCTCTCCAGATTTCATACGAAATAAATCATACTCTGTAATTAAAGTATTGATCCTATTCTCTTTGATTCCAGATGTACCTTCATGAGCAATTTCAAGAGCATCCCACATATCTTTGGCAGTGGGTAGAGTACATATACGAAAATATTCTTTTTGACTAAGAGCACTCTGTATCATTAAAATGGCTTTGCTATTTAATGTTACTAACCTCTTGTCATTTTCGTCAAACTCATCTGGACTCTTTCTGACAGCTCTATCTTCGATTTTCTTCATTGGAACATAGTCACCATCTTGTATAACATTCCATAATCCATACTCGTTGGCCATAACGAACACTCTGAATTTGGCTTTCCAGAACGAAAAATGTTCTCCAGCAAAACCAGGAGGTCTAGTGATTGAAGCACCGTCTGGAAGGATATTTTCACCCATTGTTGCCATTGATAGGATCCTTCTCAAGCTGTTAGGCTCTTCGGAGAAGACGAGGCTCTGATACCAAATGTAAGAGGCAAGCTTCACCCAAGAGGGGGTGAATTGGGTGATGTTATAAATTTTTCGTTTGAAGCGGTGATATGAAAATATAGTAGATAGAGTAGAGTAGAGAAGATTTGAACACAGAGAGTTATACTGGTTCGGCTTAACAACAATGCCTACGTCCAGTCCTCAGAGATCAAGATCTACTGAGCTTTTCACTATACCTCCAAGATTCAATGGGCTCTTAGAACGCCACAAAACAACAGTCGTCCTTGAATGGACTATGAGCAGAAATATTCTCTCAACAAGAAACTTCTCTCCCCCTTACGACAAGTCTTATGTGCAGAGAAACAACCTATGACCCTTCTCACTTGCTTATGTATACAAGACTTATGAGTGGAAGACACTTCAAGGAATTCTCTCAACTGCTTCTCTCGTAAGGAATAACTACCTCTCAAGGTCCCAATACCTTGAGATCACATAAACATAGAATTTTGAGTTTGTATGAGGACTCTCTTACAGAGCTAATGAATAATCACTGAAGATCAAAGTGTATACAGAGAAAATAGATGAATAACAGAGAATTGGTATAAGCTTGTGAATTCTTGTGCTACGTTGTTATCTTTTCTCTTTGAGTCTCTGTATATATATAGTTGCTTCAGTTTCTGCCCGTTTGAGAAATCATCATTGAAGGAGTTGGACATTTGCAACTGTAGAAGAACACGCGCATGTTTGAATAATCTGAATGTGGTAGGTGCGAACGTGTCTGTAATTATGTTGTCTGCCGTTGTTTGACTTTTCTCCATAACAACCAATTTGAAACGTTCATCTTCCTGTATTATACTTTTAAAACAATCAAAACAATGTTAAATAATAATAATAAGTAATGATGATATGAATTAATAATAATAAACCATATTCGTAATGAACGTTGTGATACTTATCAGTTTCGGTGGTCAAACAGGGCATCACTCGAGCATGAAAGTCTCACCTCGAGTGATCTCCTATTTTCCTTCATATACCTCTGTTATCGGGTTGTGCTTGCATGGAAAATCAGAGAGAAAATATCTTCACTCGCGGGTGAAGTGAGGTCTCACTCGAGCACAAAATCTCTGCTCGAGTGATCTTTGCACTTTACACTGGGAGTGTCTTCTCGGGTCATCACTCGCATACCATTTTGACAAGAGTGAGAATTTGCACTCGCGAGTGATCTGGACCCTCACTCGAGCACACTTACCTCTGCTCGAGTGAGAAGCATATTCTCAAGGAATATGCTCTCTAAACCATCACTCACACCAGAAATCCAGAGGGATAGAAATTTCACTCGCGGGTGAAATTGGCCCTCACTCGAGCACACTTACCTCTGCTCGAGTGAGAAGCATATTCTCAAGGAATATGCTCTCTTGAATAAGCACTCGCAACTGATCTGGAGAGGGATGGAAATTTTACTCGCAAGCATGGACGTGTCACTCCAAGCATAGATGGGTGTGCTCGAGCACACTTGTACTTTTCTGAACTTCAAGACTCTCGGCCAAGTACTCGCAGTGCCTTTCTCGAGTGAATGATGGAAGCATGCCTTAACTTGCTCTCGGCCAAGCACTCGCATATCCTTGCTCGAGTGAATATAGGAAGCATGTCGTTGCTTGCTCTCGGCCAAGCACTCGCATGCCCTCACTCGCATACGTGCTCGAGTGAGAATGGCTTCACTGCTCGAGTGCATCCCTTGTGCTTCAAGTGATCCATTGAATATACAGGGAGAATGTCTCTCGGGTACTCACTTCCTGGCTTTCTCTCACACCTGCTCGAGTACAGAAGTGATTTGTGCTCGAGTGCAAATTTCATGCTCGAGCACTCAAGTGCATTTTCACAGCAGATATCAGCAAACACCAGATATGCATTTGGTTAACTTGGAATCTTTTCTTAACCTTCTAAAAACATGTTTTAATCATAATTGAATTATTGTTATCATCAAAACTTGGGATCTAACAGAATCAAGTGAATTGCTTACAACTACTTAGTCAAAGCAAAAACAAAAGCCACCACTTTCTCTTCCTGTGATGATGATGATATTCATTCATACACAACATATACTACACACAACATTCAAACAAGAAGACATCAAGTTCAAATAATTATCAACACAGAAAACCAAAAACACTAACCATAGAATGCAACCAAAACGGAAGTCAAACCACTAAAACAGAACTTAGAATGGCATAAATCCAAACTCAAATTCTCCAACATATTTAAATGAGGCAAGGAGTGAAGAGCTAGTTGGAACAAAAATTAGAACAATAACTCAAGAAGAAATACTAACTCATTTAAGACCAAGGAATGAGCTTCTAGCCAAAGTCATGGTAATGACGAGGTTCAAATGATACGTTCAAATTCAAGGCACCGACTAAGGGAAGTCACGGCAAAGGAGTGTGATCACGGTGGAGGAGGAGCCTGACGATGATAATAGAACTACGACATTGGCACACAACAGCAGCGGTGGCAATGACTGAGGAGTAATGAGTGAAATAGGAGCAAGGCGAGACAGTAGAGTTCAGAACAAGCGACAGATCAGAGCTCACAAGTGAAAGAGGCAAGCTTCACCCAAGAGGGGGTGAATTGAGTGATGTTATAAATTTTTCACTTGATGTGGTGATATGAAAAATATAGTAGATAGAGTAGAGTTGAGAAGATTTGAACACAGAGAGTTATACTGGTTCGGCCTAACAACTAGGCCTACGTCCAGTCCTCAGAGATCAAGACTTACTGAGATTTTCACTATACCTCCAAGATTCAATGGGCTCTCAGAACGCCACAAAACAACAATTGTCCTTGAAAGGACTACGAGCAGAAATATTCTCTCACTAAGAAATTTCTCTCCCCCTTACGACAAGTCTTACGTGCAGAAGAACAACCTATGACCCTTCTCACTTGCTTATGTATACAAGACTTATGAGCAGCAATGTTCTCTCCTGCTTACACCACTATAAGTCTTACGAGTAGCAACGTTCTCTTCTGCTTGTATCTTATAAGACTTATGAGTGAAAGGCTTAACAAGGAATTCTCTCAACTGCTTCTCTCGTAAGGAAATCTACCCTCTCAAGGTCCCAATACCTTGAGATCAAATGGAAACAGAATTTGAATTCTATGAAGACTCTCTTACAGAGTAAATAAATGAACACTGAAGATCAATGTGTACACAGAGAAAATGGTGAATAGCAGAGACTCGTGTATAAGCTTGTGAATTCTTGTGCTTCGTTCCTCTTGACTATCTCTGAATCTCTGTATATATAGATGTTTAGTTTTTGCTCGTTTGAATAATCATAGTTTGAGGAGCGGGGCTTTGCAACTGTGGAATGACACGCACATGTTTGGATATTCTGAATGCGGTAGGTACTAGCGTGCTTGTAATGATGTTGTCTGCCGTTATTTGACTTTCAGCTTATTTCAAATGTTCATCTTCTTGTATCACACTTATAATACATTCAAAATGATGTTAAGTAATGATAATAAGTAATGATGACATAAATAAATAACATTAAACCATATTCGGATTGAACATTGTGAGACTTGGTGTTTTTGGTGATCTGGCAGAGCATCACTCGAGCATAAATATGCTTACTCGAGTGATCTTCCTATTTTCCTCTTTGTGCTTCAGTTTTCGGGTTATGCTTGCATAGGATTTCAGAGAGACAAAATTCTCACTCGCGAGTGATGTGGGGTCTCACTCGAGCACAACGCCTTCTGCTCGAGTGACCTTGCATTTTCCACTGGGAGTTTCTTCTCGGGTCAACACTCGCATATCATTTTAGCAAGAGTAAGATTTTGTACTCGCGGGTGATGTGGTCCCTCACTCGAGCACACATACCCCTGCTCGAGTGAAACGAATATTCTCAAGAATTATACCCTTAATACCAACACTTGCATCAGGATTTGAGAGGGATAGATTTATCACTCGCAGGTGATATGGGCCCTCACTCGAGCACACAGACTCCTGTTCGAGTGAGAAGAATATTCTCAAGTAATATACCGTTTATACAAGCACTCGCATAAGAAATGGAGAGGGATAGATTTTTCACTCGCAAGTGCTGATGTGTCACTCGAGCATATAAGGTTGTGCTCGAGCACACTTGCGCTTCTCTGAACTTCATGACTCTCGGCCAAACACTCGCAGTACCTTGCTCGAGTACAGAATGCTCATGCTCGAGCATTGATGTCTCTGCTCGAGTGTATCAAAGGAAGAATGATAATACTTGCTCTCGGCCATGCACTCGCAGACCTTCACTCGTAGGTGCTCGAGTGAGAAAGGCTTCTCTGCTCGAGTGCTGTCTCCAGTGCTCGAGTGAATCAGTAAACATAACAGTGGCATGCCTCTCGGGTAAACACTTTCTGGCTATCACTCGCACCTGCTCGAGCACAGAAGGGATCCATGCTCGAGTGCAAAGCTCATGCTCGAGCACTCTAGTTCATTTTGACAGCAGACACCAGAAAACCTTGCTATATGCATTTGGTAACTTTGTAAACATTTCTTAGACTTATAAAAACATGATTTGTACACAATTGACTTTTTGTTATCATCAAAACTTGGGATCTAACAACAAGCAGAGTAATGGTGACAATAAGAGAGGATTCAGAGAGCGTGAGATTCAATTTTAGGGCGAGGAAGAAAAGGGTTTTGAGAAAAGGTTAAATATAGGGCAAATCTTTTGGGCCTGGTTTCAACCAAAATAAGGTCTCAGAGATACATCTTTTAGACCGGTTATTTCAAACATTAGGTCTTAAAAGGAAGAAAAATATATTATTTTTTATTTCCACATATTTTAGATAAGTTATAAGAAATAACCGGTCTAAAATGTTTTATCTTTTAGACCGGTTATTAGTGACAACCGGTCTAAAAAGTTTCAAAATTTTTTAATTTTAATTAGTTTTATCTTTTTAGACTGGTTGTTTGGATAACCAATCTAAATAATATATTTTAGACCATATATTTTAGGAACCGGTCTCAACAATTCTTTATAATTATAAAACTGCCAATGGTCATACTTTTTAGACCTTATCCGCAATAACCGGTCTAAATAGGCTATTTTATACTAGTGTTAACATGAGGAAATATTCGATTATTTATTCAATTCCCGCCTTATCTCCTCTGATTTTCCAACTTGAATTCATGGGCCAAGTCTCCCTCGTGGCTGGGAACTCTTACCGGCTCTCCAGTGTGTGGTACAGACTGGCCAAAGTACCGTAGAGTATATAGTAAATCATGGATTCCCTCACCTTTTATTCTATGAGGTGTCATAGTCCTAGGTTACTACTTAGGAAAAATAAAAGCTAACCATAGTATACCGTATGATGGCGTACCACGTGGCACAACAACAAACTTCTTCCACATTTTCTCCCCTTATCATTAATCATTATTAATTACACATATATCTTAGAACACATAATACAAGTGTAATATCATCAGGTAATGTTATATCAATCTCACATTTTTGTTTCCATATTCATAAACAGTTATCACAATTATACCATATCATATTCTTGTAATCACAAAAATATATCAATATACATCATAATCACATAAGGTAACTTTATATAAAATCTTAGAGTTAAACATAATAAATTATGAGTTTTCAAGACCGTGACACTTAGTAACTATACTAGGGGTGGGCATGGGCAGGGTTGGGTAGGGCAAGACCCCTGCCCGATGCCCAGCCTGAAGGATTAACGAGCTGCAAATTGCTGTGCTCTACCCGCTAAAAGCCCAACCATTTAGGCTAGGCAAGGTGGGCTAGGCAGGGTGGGCTTTCTTGCCCAAGTGATAATGCCTTGTCTTGTCCACATATGAAAAAAATAATTCCATGTAAATTTCATGAATATTCCTGTAGTTTCCAATACCATATGTTTTAACTTTGCCCTAAATAATATAAACTTCAAATATATTCGATGATTCCACATCTTAGGATATTTCAAAATAAGTCTACAACTTGAGTCTTGAAATTTAAAAGCTACCATATGTCTTAACAAATATCCATATTTTAAAAATTAAACAACATCCATAATCCATTATAAACAAGGAAACAAATCGATTGTAATTAAAGCCGTGAAGTCAAAGTAGTTTGCATCAATTCAATGTCCTAAAAGTTGATCAAATGATTAAGCATCTGGAAAAAAAAAGCAACTATAATTTAATACATCTTAAAGTAAAGAAAAAAAAGGAAGAAATCTACTTGTAAATAGTGTTTAGTGGCTAGGGCAAAAAAGAGAGGACCAGAAGAGTATTATACAATAGACAAAATATATTTTAAATAAAAAAATATATATGAAATAATATTTAATTGATATGAAATTTTATATTTTAAATACAATAACAACAACAAAGCCTTTATCCCACTAGGTGGGGTCGGCTATATGGATTGCATGACGCCATTGTGCTTTGTCTAAAACCATATCTTTAGGTATATTATTAATCAAAAGGTCTTTCTCTATAACCTCATTAAGTGTTCGCTTCGACCTTCCGTGACCTCGTTTTACAGGACTCCATATGGCTTGATCAACCCTCCTCACCAGTGCATTCAACGGCCTTCGTTAAGCATATCCAAACCACCTTAAACGACTTTCTACCATTTTTCCTTCAATAGAGGCCACTCCAACTTGTTCACGTATATGATTATTACGAATCTTATCTTTTCTTGTATGACCACACATCCATCTCAGCATCCTCATCTCGCCCACCCCCATTTTATGCTTATGTAATCCCTTTAAAGCCAACACTCATTACCATATAGCATTGCCAGTTTTATAGCAGTGCGGTAGAACTTCCCTTTTACTTTATTAGGTACTTTCCGATCACAAATAACTCCAGTAGCTTTTCTCTATTTATACCATCCAGCTTGAATTCTGTGATTGACATCTCCATCAATTTCACCATCTTGTTGTAGAATTGATCCCAAATACCGAAATTTTGTCACTTGTGGAATGACTTGCCCCCCAATTTAACTTCCACTTCATTTCTTCCTTGTCTCTTATCATACTTACAATACATATATTTAGTTTTGCTCCTACTCAAACAAAAACCCTTCACTTCCAAAGTTCGTCTCCATATCTCAAGTTTAGAATTAATTTCCTCCCTGGATTCAGCTAACAGAACTATATCATCCGTAAAAATCATGCATTTAGGGATCTCCTCTCTTATAGGCTCAGTTAGAACATCTATCACTAGGTTAAACAAATAAGGGCTCAAAGCTGATCCTTGATGTAGGCCAATCCTTATAGAAAAGTCCTTTGTTACACCTCTAGGAATTCTAACATTGGTTGTAACCCCCTCATACATGTCCTGAATGGCTTTGATATATGCAAACCGCACCCCCTTCTTTTCTAAGGTTTTCCAGAGTATATCTTGTGGCACGCAGTCATATGCTTTTTCCAAATCAATGAAAACCATATGTAAATATCTTCCTTTGCTCCTATACTTTACCATAAACCCCCTTAATAAATAAATTGCTTCTGTTGTAGACCTTCCTGGCATGAATCCAAATTGGTTTTTAGCAATTTCAGTCTCCAACCTCAACCTGCGTTCAATCATCTTTTCCCATATTTCATTGTATGACTCATAAGCTTAATTCCTCTATAGTTTGCACAATTTTGAATATCCCCTTTATTCTTATAAATAAGAATCAAAGTACTTTTCCTCCATTCATCTGACATTTTCTTAAATCGTAAAATCTCATTAAATAATTTTGTGAGCTACAAAACACCCTCTTCACCCAAACATTTCCAAACTTCAATAAGAATCCCATCAGGTCCAACTGCTTTACCATTTTCCATTCTCTTAAGAGCTTCCCTAACCTCTTCAACTCGAATCCTATGGTAAAATGACAAATTGAGATCACCTTCTCGAGTTGTCAAATCCTCGCAATCACAAGGCCCTCCCCCTCCATCTTGAACAACTTATAAAAGTAGGCTTCCCACCTATTCTTAATATCTCCATTAGTAACCAAAAATTTGTCTTCTTCATCCTTTATACACCTCACTTGATCCAAGTCTCTCAATTTTCTCTCCTTGTTCTTTGCAATCTTGTAAATCCTACACTCTCCCGCCTTTGTCCCTAACTCCTTATAAAACTCCTCATATGCTTTATTATGAGCTTCACTCACTACCTTCTTAGTCTCGTTTTTAGCCAAACGATATTATTACACAAGTGTATTGCTCTAAAACAATCTTTCTTCTACTTGACTTTCTCTTGAACATTATCATCCTACCACCAAGTCTCCTTATCTTGCTGACTAAAACCTTTCGATTCTCCTAAAATTACTTTAGCAACCTTCTGGACCTTTTTAGACATATTCTCCCACATAATATTAGCACTTCCTTGTAACTCCCACTCCCCCTCCTCCAAAAGAGTTCTCTTAAAACTCTCACGCTTCTCCCCCTTTAACTGCCACCACCTGAGCCTTGGATTTAAAACTTGCCGGTGCTTTTGTTTTACACAATTAATATTCACATCAATGACCAAAACCCTATGTTGTGTTGTCACGCCATCCCCAAGGATCACCATGCAGTTAGTACAAAATCTTCTATTAGAGTTCCTTACTAAAAAGAAGTCAATTTGTGTCTTGGCAGCTCTGCTCTTATATGTTATTAAATGCTCCTTTCTTCTTAAATCAAGTATTAACAATTTTGAGGTTATATTCGAGGGAGAAATCAATAATAGATTGACCTTCACTATTGAGCACCCCAAGTCCAAAACCCTTATGAGCCCTTGCATGAGGTCCTTCCTCCTTACCGACATGTTTATTAAGATCTCCTCCAATAAAAATCTTTTCGGTTAGTGGGATACTCTGAATTAGCCCCTCCAAATCTTCCCAGAACATTTCCTTAAGATGTGCTTCTGCCCTACTTGAGGTGCATACTCACTGATAATATTTATAATATCCTTCCCAACAATCATTTTTAAGGAAATGATTATGTCTTCAACCCTTTTAACTTCCACCACGTTCTTTCTACATTCATTATCAGTGATGATACCAACACCATTCCTTCCATTAACCTTTCATGTATACCAAAGCTTAAAACCATTAATTTTATATTTTAAATAAATGAAAATAATTTTCTAGGTAGGGTCAAATGGGCAGGGCAGCACCCATTGCCTGATATCTGGCCCTGCCCGGTTATTAGCTTGCCCAAAGCTGCCCAAAATTTTTTTTGCCACTTTTTTAGGGCTGGACTAAGCAATTTTTTACAAGGCCAAGGTGGGCGTACTAGGCCACTGGGCACCATGCTCACCCCTAAACTATACTCCAAGAAGGAATCTAATTACCTCGAGTACCACGATTACCAAAAGTTTACCACGAGTAAGTTTCCATAAGAGCTACTGCTCCTTGAGTTAATCTGAGTTATAAATTAATAATAAGATTAATTAAAAAGCTAAAATATATCTTATTTACTTTAATTAAACTTCTCGTAGCTCGCTAGAGCTCCTAAAAATTTCCCACCATTTGCTAAAGTTCCCTAGAACTCCCCACAATTACACAGGGCAACTAAGAATAGTCCAGAAGTAACAAATATTATTATTGGAAGTCTCTAGAACTATCAGACCTTCTTGGAATCTCAATCTAGTTAAAATAACAACAATTCAACAATTAGAGTCTCCCAGAATCCTTAGATACTCTATTTGAGAATTAAATTATAACTCTTAACAACTTAAAAGTGACTATCAAGTTCCCAGAGTTACTCAAAGTAACCCATAATAATAAGTTATGACACAAATTTTACAAAGGCAATCTAAACCATAGACTAGTATCTTTGAATATGTTAGATTAGCCCAAAAGACAAACTTTCACCTCAATTTGAGGAGGAAAGGATTATACATGGTGTTTACCCAAAAATACCTAAACCTTAGCCTATTCAAGTATCCCAAGAATTGCCAAGAAGAAAGAAGAATTTGGGTTAGGAATACTCACCAGAGGGTTATAAATCCTTGGGAGGTTCTTTAAAGTCTTAAGAGAAAGCTCTGGTCCATCTCTAAGAGCTGAGAAATCGGCCAAAGGCCGAGCATATGATTTAGAGTATTCAGAAGGAGTTGGGCCTAAAACGGCTACCTCTGTAGGGCCGCTGGCTTATGAGGGAAGGATTTTTTTAAAATTTTTATTAAATGATTGTAAATTGAGTTTTCCTTTGAGACTAACGATTTTTAAAACTAAAATATTTTTCAAATCATATAGTGTTGCTATTTAAACATTTTTTAAGGAAACAATTGATTATATTCTTATTAAAAAGTTAAGAGAAACTTGTTGATGACATCATAATTAGTTAAAAGTCTTCCAATTTATTTTAAAAAAAATAATTACTCAATTTTTAAGAATCTTTCAGTTGGTTCTTAATATTTCTACAGAGAAATTTTTCCTTATGAAATATTAAAAGAATAATTTTTTATAGATGAAAAGTAAACAAAGAGAATAATTTTTCAATTGTATTTTAAAAGGTTCAAATGTTATGCTAATTATATCAAAAAGAGAAACTAATAACACACATTGAAAAATAAGAAAGTAGAGCCTCTATCTTATAAAAAATTTTGTTTTAAGGTAAATGGTCACTTATTCTATTTATAAAAAAAGATAAAACATTTAATACTTTGAAAATGTTTTTTTAAGTTAAAATTTTAGAAATTTAATTTAATTTCTTTACGAAAATAAAAAATAATAATTTTTGAAAAAATGGCTTGAAGCCCTTGGGCTAGCCCAAACTCGTGAATAAATGGGTCAAGCTTTAAAATAAGGAATTTTTATGGGACTCGGGCATAAACGGGTCAGTCCATTTATGCTCGACTCTGTGAAAGGCCCGCCCTTTTTCCGACCTCTACCTTCTCCTCTCAAAACTTTAAGACTAATGATTAAGAGAGCATCCTGCCTATGTTCTTATATAAAAAACGTAGATAATCTATTAGGCTATAGAAACCCTAAGTCTAATAGGCTCAATTGAGCAAAAATTAGGCTTAGTCCACCCAAAAACGTAGGTCCCCCTTTGAGCCCACTTTTGAGATTGTTTTGGGCCTTTTTGACATCTTATTTACCTCTAATTACTCTTTGTTTGGTCCTCTATCAACTTAAATGCATTCTTTCATAAAGATCACACCTTTCTAATGATTATTTTACCCTTATCTAATGTCTCCAAAATCTAGGATGTTACAATCTTGGTCATATATATACAACTTATTTTTCATATTTGTCAATATTTTCTTAATTTGCCCATATTGATGCTCCCTCAATAATAATTAATGAGGAAAGGGAAGGAGAAAATTAATGAAAATTACTAAGGTGTTTTAGAAAATACATGTTATATTAATTAACATAACTAACTTTTTTAATCTAATCAAATTAAGTAAATATGTCTTATATTAAAGATTGGAGGAAGTATGTATTTTAAATCTATTGAATATATCAATAATGCTTTTTATAAACACTTTGCTCAAATAATGTGTGCAAATTTTCTAGAATAGATGCAATTGGCTTGTCTTCAAGTGTGTGTAAAAAGGTTTAACTATGTACAAATTTTTCCATGATCTCTTTCATGTACAATACATGCAACTTTTCTTGAATAAGTGCAATGAGTCTTAAGTGGATGTAGAAAGCTTTTGTTGGAATATACCTAGTCCACCCTTGGTGGATTTAGGCCCAAGCCCAATGCAAATGGGGTTATTATGTAAATAGGAACATATGGGTCCAAATGAGAAGTTTTATCTTTATGATTCAAAATGCAAATAAGAGTAACTACGCATACATGTGACAAGGGATATATCGGTTTATGGGTGTCAATTTTTGATACATCGATAGAAAAACCTCTATAAAGACTTCTTTCTTTGGCTCTCTTCCTCCAGATGGTGAATCTGCCATATAACATTATCAAAGTCTATATAAGTGCTTGGGTATCATGTAAATACTTCAGGGATTCAATTAGATCCTAAGTACCAGAAATCCTTCAACATCAGCTATATGCAATTTTTTTTCCACAACTCCTTTTATGTATAACAATATTGTGCAAGATACCTTCAAGCACATGCAGAAAGATTTAGTTATGTGTAATACTCTTCTATAGTCCCTTTCATATATAGTGCATGCAAGACATCTACAAATATGCTCAAAAAACTTTAGTTTTATGCAATATTCTGCTATGATCTCTTTCATATATAACATGCACAAATTTATTTCAACAAATCCAATTGGTCTTTAAATGTGTAGAAAACTTACACTATGGGCAATGTTCTTCTATAAGCCTTATCTCTCTCTCTCACATATATAATGTGTTTACCATTTTTTAACATGTGCGAAAAGTGTAACACCCTGCCTTTAATCATGTAATTATAATTCGATATTAAATAATTAAAGTAGATTAGAGACCTTCGGATAACTTAAACTCGTTTCAATCTCCTACTTTGTGGTAGGGTTTTCACAAAATCATTCAAAATCTCTTTCCTGTTCCTGGTCTCCATTTCAAAATTCAAATATAATCACCTGTGCAGTTTATCTACATTCACGTATGACAGAGTGTAAAACCAATTCCCCGGCAACTCCCGGATTCTATACATATATAACCTGAGGTTTAAGTATCCACTAGGGGATTACATCCAAAATTGAATATACTATTCATATTTCAGATTATACAGTAATCCCGAATTCAAAAGATATAACCAACATTCCAAAATCAACTATACCCCTAAGGGTCCTAAGTGCTCCGGGTCGGCCTCTTCTTCTTTGAGCCACATGCCCTGTCTGAAAGGTTAGTCATAGGAAGGAATGAGATTCGAGAGAATCTCAGTAGTAACAAACCACTCATACAATGTATAAATACCAAGCATGTATATAAATCACAACCAGCAACAACAGCAACATCAATCTCAAAGATACATGGTTTTCACCACAAACGACAGCACTCACGGCTGTATACACAATACGACAGCTTACGCTGTAATCACAATAACGACAGCTTGCGCTGTAAACGACAGCTTGCGCTGTAAACGACAGCTTGCGCTGTAAACGACAGCTATCACCGGCTGTAACCGCAGCAGCATCAAAGATTCATCACAGAACAGTGATAACACACACATACAGAGCATTACACATAGTATAAGAGAGAGAGTCACTACCTGATCCTTTCCTGACGTCCTTCAGCGCAGTTGGCTCACGAGGGCGGCAAATATTGAATCCTACAATTCCAAATGCACTATTTAGACACTTCCATAGTGTTACTTAGGGTTATATGAGTCTATAATAAAAATTTACAAAAATACCCCCGGGACCCGGCCTGGGCCCGCCATACCCGGACCGGTTGCACTTTTCTCGAAATTCTAATCTGGGCTATCCTAACATATTTCCGCCCAAGGAATCCATTTCCGTACTCAGAATTATCAAATTCAATGTCAAATTACGAAATTGCCCTTGGCAGCCCTACTTTTAGGGTTTTAAGGGTGTTTCTGTAATTATGCTTTCTCGGCCTTTTTTGAAAAAGTGCCCAACTGTAACCCCACCTATTTTCACCCACTGAATCCAATGGAATCATCAAATCATTGAAAATCCAACTCTAAGACCCATTTACAGCCTTGGACGAAATATACATGTTCTCCGAGAAAAATTGGGGTTTTACGATTTCGGCTCCGTAAACGCGTTCATTTCTACTCCTAACCACTTTATTAACCATTACATTAGGTTACAACTAACATTAAGACCCAATTTGGGCAGCATAACCCCTAGGCCACATCATTTCCAAACTTTAAAACCAATGGCAATCCGGCGAAATTTCACCGATTAAATTGCCCACAGCAGCCAGAATAAGCAATATTCGAACGTTTGGAAGTTACCTCAAGCTCCTTCTAGCTTTTCTCAAGAGCGGCTGAAAGCCCTAGCCCCTTGAACACCAAATTGTCTTCTCAAACACCTTAAATAACATAGAAGAGAAGCTTAGGAACAAGGTTATACGCGTTAGGAGCTAGATCGTCGGAGAAATCGGCTTACCTTGCGAGATTTCTCCTCTTTCTCTCTCTAAGAGCTCTCAACTTTCTCTCACTATCTTCAGCTGGAAATGGCGTGAAATGGCTGAAGAAGATGAGCAATTTGATTAATAATCCATGCTGACATCATCTTTTAATGAGATGATGTCATAATTCCCATTTTCGGATTTTCTGGCAGATTTTCTGCTCAAACTTTGAAAAATCATAACTAATTCTAGAAAAATCGAAATGAGGTGATTCCAAAGTCAAATGAAAGATATTTAAGTCTTCTTCATAGGAAAAATATTGGCCATTACTGAAAATCACCAAAATATTTCCAGAATTTCAATCTTTGCATACTGTTCCAGAAAATAATTAATTTCGCTGGGCAAACTTCAAAAATCCAAAACTCTTAGGTCACAAATCAAAATGATACAAATTATATGTTCATTTTGAAGCTTGACATGTGAACTTTAATACTGGAAAATTTCAGAATTTTTAGACACCATTTGCCTATTTAAAACGTCCATACAAATTGGCTGCCCTGTACAGAGTTTCAATGGACAGAGTTTTCAACTTTAGCACGATTGTTCCCAATGGTTCCAATTTCACAATAAACACTCTCCCCACATGAATTTTCACAAGGAAGCCATTGGAATCATTAAAATATCCAAATTCCCATCACACATTCTCCAAAAGTGTTTATTCAACAATAATTATATCCACTTTTAAAGTCATTAGCCCTTAATCACTTTTTGGGATATTACAAAAAGCTTAAGCTATGTGCATTATGATCCTTTTTTTGGGTGGGCCTAAGGTATCGACTGCCGGTACATAGTAGTGAGTAATCCCCTCACACCGTAAACTTCCCGAAGGGGTTTTACTGCTGACCATATACACCTCTAGGGATTGAATCCTTGACTAGATGCTTAAGGCTCCCAACTAAGTGCCAACTATGTTAAGCCTCATGGTTTATTTCATGGTCCCTTTCATATATAATAACACTACTATAGAAATTGCAATATATGAAGGTTATTAACCGCTATACATAACGTTTCCGAACTATCATATATGCACACTCTATAAAAGCTCAGCATAGATACATTACGGCTTTGAGCCATGATTTATTTTGGATCTATTATAACGGTTCTATTATAATACCCGTTATGTATTGAGATGTGGTAAGGCTATGTTAAGCACAATGTAATATCTCGAATTTTGAGCCTAAAATTTTGAGAATAAGTCTATATCTAGCAGACTACTAAGTCCAGTTCAGGAAGAATCCTAAGAATGTCAAGAGATAGAAAGACTCTAGAGGACTATATGATTCGACCCTACTAGGCAGCAAGCCCAGTATATGTAGGCAGTAGGATTAAAGTGTCGGTACGGTGTGCACAGGACACATATACGGCACCATTGGGTTGGTAGAAAGATGCCACCCAGCTATGTCATGAGGTATGAGACTAATTAGTTGAGCAAAATATGCCGGTATAGATATACACATGGCATTTTCAGGGCAAACATGTATACCCTGCGTTTTTGAAGTAGACACCGGCATGTGGCACCGACACACATACACTCTGACCTGGCATCATTTGGCGGGCCTTAATATGTGTGACGCAATCTTGAGTAAGTTCTAAGTGAAATCTGAGTAGACACCGATAGAGTAACTTTATTAAAGTAGCTTTAATAAAGCAAGTCATTATAGCTAATGATGACACAACTTTTGTGTTGGATGAATAAGAGAGTGACAAGTGTCCTCTCATCATGACAAAGTACCATATCACTTTTGTGTTGGCTTGATAGGAAGGTGACATGTGTCCCTAATGATGATACTTTCTTTTTTTCTTTTGTGTTGGCACACTTATGAGACGTCACATGTCACCTGAGTTAGGGAAATCCACTGGTCTTATCCGGTCGGGTACTTGACTTTCCTGAACGTCGAACCCAGGAGTTAGAGGAATTTATTAGGCCTCTCCTTTGCCTGACCAAAAATGCGCCACCTAAGAGAGAGAGAAAGAAGACAAACTGCTTGATGACATATGGCAACCTTGCACTCAATCTTGTGACACTTGGCAAGTTAAGAAGAGATCACATTGTTTGATTAAATCACATCTCTTAATTCCTCTTTAAAGGCTAAATTTTGGCCAAAGCATAGAAAGAAAGAGAAATTAGAAACGAAACAAGAGAAATAGAAAGAGGAAAGAAAAAGAGTGAATAGTAATTTTTCCTGGAGTACCGAAGCTGATCCCAACCCTGAATCACCGTTATCATCCGGTAAGCCCTTCAGGAAAGTTGTTCTACTCACTGAGAGCTTCATTTCTATGGTCTCAGTTTTTTTATTGGAGGTGTTTTGTGTTGTCTTGTTAGCCGGAGTGCTGCTAGAATACCGAACCGGCTGTAGAATAACGAAGACGTAAGCGTAGGCTTTGTTTTGAACCAAATATGTTGTGATTTCATTAAGTTTTCTTGGACCTTTGGATGGTCGAAGATTTAGGCCAAGAGATGTTTTTGAGGTCTAATATTGGTTTAAGCATGAATATGGTGAAATCATATGTTTAATGACAATATATGACTAGTTTAATGGCTAAAATACAAACTTGATTGTTGTTGTTCTTAAGCATGATTTGCAGTCAGAACTAGAAATTGGGCAATGAGAATGATTTTCATATTTTTAAGGTTTCTATTAGATTCTACATGATAAACTATGTAGGAATAGGTCCTAATTATGATTTTAGGCAGACTAGTTTAAGAGCTCAAAAACTAGCAATTTAGACTGTCTGTGTGATAAAGCTACCAGTAATGCATTTTTTACTGGCAGATTTATTTTGGCAAAAATTTCACTATTTAAACTTTGTTTGATGATGGTGATAATTTCCAGATTTAAACTAGACATAATGAGCTTTAAATTGATATGTACTATAAAGGATTTGGATTAGTACACTATAAGTTATAAGTGTTTGAAGTTAGACCATTAAAACTGGAAAGATTTACTGGCAGTACTGGTAAAATTAGAAACTAGGAATGGTGCATGGATAGGTTGAAGTGGGAAGCATTTTTCCCTTAAAATAGACTTAATAAGTGACAGAGAATTTTGAACCACCTAATTTGGATATTTGTAGAAAAAGCTATGAATTTTCAAAATTTCTTGAAAATTGTGCCAACTTTTGGAAATTGTGTGAAAATAAATAGGTTATAGCATTTGGTAATTAAGTTGACCTCTAAGGGTTAAATTAAACACTTGGAGTTAGTGTGGGCCCATATAATACCCATTAAGCCTAATGTGGTAACTTTAAAGTTAACTACCCAAATGTCTTGAGTTATTAAAAAATTGGGACAAGTATGGGCCCAAATATAAGGGACATATCCTAAAGGCTAAGGTAGCCACATAAGGTATTAATTTGTCATGGCTTTAATAATATGGCCATTTATTTAAGGCCATAAGATGACAAAGCACTTAAACTTATCCACAGGTTGGGTGTTCGAGATGTGGGGAGGCGAAAGGAATGAGCAGGGGGCACAAATATTCCTTGTGAGTCCTTCACTTGTGGCCGTATGGGGGGCACCCATGGCGAAGGACCGTGCCTACGGGGCGGTGGGATTACGGGGGATGTGACAATAAAAAGGCCTTATCATACCTACCCCTTCCGCTATAACTGCCGTTATAATTGCCGTAGTTGTGCTATGGAATTGTGAATTCCTACTTTGAGAAAGATGTCAGTGTGGCTATATGTTGTGAAATGTTCTATATGGAACCCAGCTGTGGTGAGATATGGGAATGTGAACCATGTTGTTGGGTATTACAGCGTAAGCACTTCAGCTTGAGCAAACGTAAGGGTGATGAACGTCATACCTACCCTTGTCGATATAACTGCCGTTATAATTGCTATGTGTTGTGTTATGATTTGCTTACATACTTTGTGGTTGTGCATACTATTAGTGACTTGTTACTACGGGGATTCCTTAAAATCTCACTCTCCAATAAAACAATTTTTCAGACAGGGCTAGTGGTTCTAAAGAGAAGCAAGTGACGAAAGGCGGATAGAGCTCCAGGCTAGGAGTTTAATTTGGTTTTTGGTTTCATTCTGAACATTTGTATATATATTGTGGACGATAGAATAGTATTGTTATGTAATCCCCAGTATGGAAAACTGAGATGGGCAATGAAGCCCTGTGAAACTCTTGGATTTGTGATATTATCCTGCGTGAATGTCAGGAATTTTGCTAGTACTCTGATATTGTGTATTTAACAAACTGAATAGGCCAAATGTTTTTATTTAAAAATGAATGGAGATCTTATTTTACAGGTTTTGTAAAAAGTTTTAATTATCCTTGATCTCTCATTTATTTAGTAAACGTGTTTAAACACTAATTTTGGCCTTGATGACTGTAGGGGTTACATTTATGGTATCAGAGCCAGGTTTTGATCTTGGGACCTGTGGGTTAATGCCCAAAAGTCCCGGTTACCACTAGCGAAGTCACTGGTGGGTGTACGAGTAAGGGTAACGTTGTGAAAGTTAATACAGTAAAATAATGTTGTTGTTAATACCCAAAAGTCTTGGTTACCACTAGCGAAGTCACTGGTGGGTGTATAGGTGAGGGTAATGCTGTAAAAGTTGATATGGTGAAGTTATGTTGTGGTTAACATCCATAAGTTCTGGCTATCACTAGCGAAGTCACTGGTGGGTGTACAAATGAGGGTAATACTGTGAAGTGGATACAGCGTAAGCTGGAGTATATGTGAATACAGCGGAAGCTGTCTTTTAGGTATAGTGAATCTTTGGTGCTTTGAGTGAGTTATTTTCGGAAGGAGTGACTAGATTGAGCATAGTGGTGGTGTATGCCTCCCAACTGCTGAGATCTTATGAAATGAGCTAGTCATTCATGATCGGGAGCTTGCGATGATTATGTTCATGCAAGTAATTTAGACAGGACTGTCCAAATGAAAAGTAATTTGTGAGACGAAAGCCATCATAAAGAGGCGTCCAGAATATGTTCTGAGTGGTGTATCAAATTTTGAGGACGAAATTTATTGAACGGGGGGAGAAATGTAATACCCCGAATTTTGAGATTGGAGGCTTGGGAATAAGCCTAAATTAAACGAACTGCTAAGCCCCAATTTAGTAGATGTCTCAAATCTATTTTCTAATGTTCCTTATGTTTTTGGGGCATTAAAAAAACAAAATGGTAAATTTTGAAGAAAGTGATTATGCTTCTAATGAGATTTCCTACGAGGCAAAGAGCTTGTCATGAGGTTTTGGAAGAACAAATGATGAGAAACAATTATGAAATTTTATAGGGTTAAAGTAGACATCCTAAGCTTTAATTTGATTGGTCATATGAATCAATTAGAGCTATATACAAAAAGTTATGAATTTTTGAAGTTTAGCCAGTGAAATTGATTATTTTCTAGAGCAGCAGTCAAAGAAATTAAATCTGGGAATGATGTGCTTTTAAATGGCTAAAATCCATATTTTTCCTTGAAACTAAACTCAATAAGGGTTCTATAACCTTTGGAATCACTCCAATTTAATTTTTCTAGAATTAGTTATGACTTTTCAAAGTTTGGGCAGAAAAACTACTAGAAAATCCTAAAATGGGAATTATGACATCAGCATAATAAAATATGACATAAGCAAGCAAATATATAAGGAAAATCTGCATCTTCTTAATTTTATTTTGGTGCAACACCATAGAGAAAGAGAGAGAGAGAGAGATTTTAGAGAGAGAAGAGGAAGAAACTTGCAAGGTAGGTCGATTTCATCGATGAATTCGTACCTAATCTGTATAACCATATTCCTAAGCTTCTCTTTCATGTTCTTTAAGGTGTTGCAAGCTCAATTTTCATGGTTAATAAGTGTTAGGGTTCAGCTATATTAGGGAAAAGCTAGAAGGAGCTTGAGGTAACTTCCAAACCTTCGTATATTGACTATTCTAGTTACAGTGGATAATTTAATCGGTGAACTTTCACCGGATTGTCTTTGTTTGTAAATTTTGGAAATGACGTGGCCTAGGGGTTATGCTACCATAATTTGGCCTAAATGGTAGTTGTAACCTAATTAAATAGTTAATAAAGTGGTTAGAAGTAGAAAGGAACACGTCTGTGGAGTCGGATTTGAAAAACCCCAATTTTCCCCGGAGTTTCTCATATTTTGGCCAGCACTAGAAAATGGGCTTAGAGTTGGATTTTTAATGATTTGATCATTCCATTGAGTTCAGGAGGGAAAATTAGATAGGGTTACAGTTGGTCACTTTTTCGGAAAAGCTTGAAAAAGCATAATTACGAAAATGCCCCTGAAATCCTTAAAGTGGGGCTGCCAAGGGCAATTTTATCTTTTGGCAGTGAATTTGGTAATTCTGAGTCTAGAAATGGATTCCTTGGGCAGAAATATGTTAGGATAGCCCAGGTTAGAATTTCAGAAAAAGTGCAGCCGCACCGAGAACGGTAGGGCCGGGCCAGGTCCCCGAGGGCATTTTGGTAAATTTTTACCATAGGCTAATATAACCATTATAAATACTATGGAAGTGCCTAAAATGGTACATGAATGGGTTTTAAACTAATTCTTGTGCACTTGACATTTTAGGATTGAGTTGGATGCCTATGGTTGGATGTTTTATGAGGCGGAATTTTTGAGATAAGAAAAGGGACATAAGGTAGGGGACTTACCTTATTTACATGTAATTGATATCTTTGCTTGTGTAATGATATATGTGATTGCTTCACTTGATTGTGTAGAGCATAATTGAATAAATGAAGCTCTGTTTCTGCTTTGTTGTGGCCATAGTTTTGTTGCATGAAACATTGAGCCTACAGAAATGTTATTATGGGGCATGCATCCAGTTAAAGTTAACATGTCATACACATAGCATCTATCATGCATGCATTATGGTATCTGTTTCCTACTGAGATTCTCTCAAATCTCACTCTCCCCTACCAATAATTTAGACAGGTGAAGACAGAAAGTATGTTGAGAACTGTACGAGGGAAATGTCGTGGTGGAACAAAGATGGGAAGGTGTCTATGTTTCACTGGGACGGGTTAGACAAGCTAGTAGCACTATGCGGCTACATTGATTGTAATTCTCAGGTACGAACCCCTATAGGGAATTTTAGTAATCATGCACATAATATCAGTATATTTATGCTATTCTTGTATTGCCCACCGAACCACATATTATTTTTCGCAAGTACTCTGAAAAAGGTGAAATTAAGAAAAGGGTGTGATGTAATATCCCGATTTGTGATTAGGGCTAATGACTATGAGAATTATTGTAATTAGTGTAATTAAAAACTTTTGGAATTAATGTAATATGAATTTAGTGTACATATATATGGTATTTAAGATCAAAGGTTGAGATTCCTTGGCTATGGGTCGGAATCCAGTGTATTAAGCTTATGTGAGCTCTTTGAGGGAGTGAGTAGATGGTGACAAGTGGCATGTGGTGAGCCATTAGATGAGGCACATGAGACAAAATATCACTTTTTCTCTCTTCTCTCTCTCTCCTATTCGGTGGATGTGTGTATGGGAAGGAAGAAGAAGGCTTGTTCATCATCATTGCTTCATCTCATCTCTCTCTTTCTCCATAGTTTCCGGTGATCAAGGGAAAAGGAAGAAGAAAAGGTGAGATTTTGATGCTTTGTTTGATCTCTAATACCCTAAATATCTTCTCTAATGTTGTTCATCTCATTGAGAGCTTCAACTTAGTAATTTCAGAATCTTGAAATAGTGTTGATTTGTGAGTTGGTCAAAATTAAAAGTCGAAGAATCAAGATTCTTGATTGGGCAAAGTGAAGAGGTAGGCATTTAGTGCATTTTGCTATATTGCTTGTGATTTTTGGACAAGTTTGGTAAAATCTGGAATTTTACCCTAAATTATGCCTATTTTTGGATATATGAATTTCATTGTGATTGATGTTGGAAATGGTCTATTGTGATGTGATTGATGTTGGAAATGGTCTATTGTGAGGCCATTTGAGTAGTTAATATGGTTTTGAAGTTTGGATTTAAGTGGAATGAAATTTGGATATTGTGTATCATGGAGACCTTAGTGTTTGATTGGGGTCAAAATGGTTTTTGGAGTGTTTTTGGAGTTGTCAATGTGTTCCCTAGTTAGTGCTAAGAGTGTATGAGCTTTGGGAGGAGTTTGGGAACCATTGGGTATGATTTTGACCATCTAGGATTTTCTGGTTTTTACTGCGTTTTTGGTCTCTAATGCACAACACTCGAGCAGAGGAAGATCGTGCTCGAGTGCTGTGTGAGTTTTTCCCTTTATGCTTCGAGTTTTGCCTAGATTCTTTGTATGAGACTCGAGTGCACTTCTTTGTTCTTGAGTGAGGGAGGAACATGCTCGAGTAAGCTTGGGTTTGCTCGAGTGATTGTGTGAGTCCAGTGTTGAGGTTGTTCTCGGGTCCTCACTCGTTGGTTTATGCCAAGAGTGTGCTCTAACACTCACAAGCATGGCCGTCTCACCCAAGCACTGAGGGTATGTTCGAGTGAGCTATTGCCTCTGGTGTGGCTGGTGCTCTCAGGCTGTCACTCACGGGGTAGAACTTTCAGGGACTCGAGCAAAAATTGGGTCATCACCCGGGTGCAGAGCTGGGTGCTCGAGTGATGTGAGCACTTCCTGGCCGTAAAGGTTGCTCTCTGTCAAGCACTCGCGGGTGAGAGTTGTCCTCACCCGAGCACAAATCTCTCATCACTAGAGTGAGGTCGTCTTCACTCAAGTGAGGTGGTCAGAAATCAGTATTGTGCCTTCGAAAAAGAGGCCTTTGGGGTAGTGTCTTCCAACCCTTTAGGCATATGTTTAGGCCTTTAGTAGTCACCTAAAGAGTCCTAAATGATAACCAACTAAGTGTATTATGAAATTAAGAACTTGGAAAAGAGATTGATTGGTTGTCCCTAATTTGGTATAGGATTTGATATATGTCACCCTCGTGAGACTGCGGTACTGGAGCCAGTCAGGAAAGATACAGGTAGTGACTCTTTCTTTATACCTTATGTGATACATTGTATGTGTGCTATATCATTGTGATGAAATGGATTTCGTATGCTGCAAGTTTTGTGAAAATTTTGTGAACCACAGCTATACCAATAGTCCCTGAGTCGCTAACAACTATTCGGGTAAGAGCTGTGTGCCTTCCCGGCGGTAAAAGGGGATGAGGTTAGGGTGTGTTATATGTGATTATGTGGGCTGAAAGGATAATTGTGAGCTGAAAGGCTATTTGTGAAGGCCGACGGGCCATTTGTGAAAGCCGAAAGGCTATATGTGAGCCGTAAGGCTATTTGTATGCACTACCACGCCAATAGTCCCTGAGTCGCTAATAACGGTTCAGGTTAGGACGATGTGCCTTCCTGGCGGTAAAAGGGCATGAGGGTGGAGTGTAATTTGTGTTGCTGATATGAGATGATTTGTTTACATGCTTTGTGATTACGTATGGTATGAATAATTTGTTAATACTGGGATTCTTTAGAATCTTACTCTTTCCAAATGACTAACCTTTTCAGACAGGGCGAGCTGTTCGAAAGGGAAGCAAACAACCAGGAGTAGTTAGGATTACTTCGAGACTTAGTGTTAGTTGGTTATCTTTATTTTGGTTTTGGGATTACTAAATGTATATGAGATGTAAGTGAATATTTTGGTCATGTAATCCCCATTTTGGAAACCTTAAACCCATGTTATATATGTAAGCAACCCGGGGTTTTCCGGGATTTTTGTTTCCGTACTCTGATATTTATCATGTGATTTGATTTCTCAAGTAATTATATCCGCACGTGAATGTGAGACTAAGATTATTTATATTTTGAATTGATTTTTGAAATACCCCATCTTATGATGGGGGATTAATAGTTGTGGATTTCATTTTATTGATCTCTATTTCACTTAAATTTCGTAATCCGGATGTAATTACGGTGAGGGGGTTACATGTGACACCAGCGGCTCAAAAGGAAAAAACACAGATATGGCGAACTGATGGGCATGTTTCTCGAGACAAAGATCGTGGTTATATATATAGTCTGTATTTTGGAATAGGTTTGGATATTCTATTCATATTTGTAAATATTGCCAAACTCTGTATGGTTGACTCTGGTCTGTAAACAAATACTTTTATCAGTATATTTGTACTTTTTTTGTATGCATACGGAACTTGGTCTCTGTTACCCTATGAATATCAAAATGGAAACGGGTGTTGACATCTTAGCCTCTTAGGTCAATGTAAACCCCCAACCCTTCAATGGAGCTATGACTTTTTTTCTCAATTATGCATTCTCTATTATTATTCACTTTGCATTTTGTAACTAGTTTTGACCTAAGTCGTGCTCATTTTTTCTTGAAAAATATCTAATCAAAGGTTCCTTTCTTATTACAGGAAATCGTTAAAGATTTACAAAGATTTTAGTATGTTGAGTGTGTAACAAATTGCCCCAAGCTGTATACAGTTGCTACAAACCATATGTATAACTTACAAGGGGAGAACATGATTCACAAATGTCTTTACTGGCCACATGTGTAATCTATAAAAGGAAAACTTAATTGAAAACTTGCTTCTCCCTCAGAATCATGTTAGCCTAGAGAGCCAAAAGTCACCATCAATCCAAGTTAGCTCTTCTAGTGTCCGCCATAGAATGCTAGTAGGAGGAACTGTGTGCTGTGTGCTTGAACTTGTTGCTTGGCCTGACCACCTTGTTGTCATACCATTTATGACAAATATGCATTAGATAGAGTTGCTGCTTTAGCATTGCTTGTTGGATTTGGCTGTATAATAGAATAGAAGCTCACACATCCAGTATAGCCATGCAATTCGGGATGGATCAAGACATTCGTGACTTTGTGGCTAGCTTCAATAAAATACCCTACTATAAAGGGCTCAAGGGGTATGCAGCCTTGAGCAAGACTTGATAGAGAAGGAGGGGTTAGATCTATAGTACGCCATTTGCTCCTTCTGGCATACTATAGATCTAACCCCTCCTTCTTTATCAAGTCTTGCTCGAGGCTGTATACCCTTTAAGCCCTTTATGATAGAGAGTTCCATTGAGCCTAGCCACAAAGCCGAGAATGTCTTGATCCATCCCAAATTGCCTAGCTATACTTGATGTGTAAGCTTCTGTAATATACAAGTCTATGTACAATTTCGTTCTTCATGCAAGGGTGAAAGGAGAATCCCTATTTTTTTTAAAAAAAATTTGCCTCAAAAGTTTGTTGGAAATTGTGCCCTAAGGGCCAATCATTATCTTTGAACATTATTATTTTAATGAAATTTCTCCATTCTGTTATCATATTATTTGCATGTTAACTGTGATAATTGTATCCTTGGATAATTCATAAAGATTGTCCTAAAATGTCCCTGGTCGGTCATCTATGTGGGAGCAGAGATGAAAAAAGATCAGTATGACTTTGATAAGATATGAAGATACGAATCAAAGTCTTAGGCACTTGTAAGAGTACAAGGTGCTGGACCGACCCACTATGAGAAAGCTACATGGATCAAGTCATAAGCTTTTCTCATGTATAACCACGTCAAAATGCCCTTAGACCTGAGGCCATCGTGGATTCCTACATGAGAGTTGCTAAGCTTTGAACTAGTCAAAAGTCACTTTGACCGGGTGATGATAAAGGCTACGATCGGGCTTGGTGGTTTTTCATGCAAAGGAATATGAATGATCAAGATGGAATTTGTCCCTCACATTAGTAGAGAGATATTACTAGGCCCCTCGATGAGTGAGTCTGAGAAATGTATGGCCATACTATGATGGAAAGGAGTTTCCGTCTCTATTATCAGGCTACTCAGGAATCGAGAAATTAATGGTCAAGAACAAGAGGATGACATTATCCATACCTTATCCTTGATCGATATATCGTGTGACAAAAGGGACGTGATATGGTTGTATGACAGGTTGCATCGTGATAACGATCCTCATATGAATTGGGTAGTCGTAATGTTTTGCTAGAGGCCACTTGCGACTTTTGGGTTAGTATAGTTATTGGCCTACTGCCAACTTCATATGGGCCTACAGGGTCGCACACAAGAATAGTCCAACACGAGATAATGTTTAATTTAGGGTAAACGAATTATATATATATATATATATATAATATAAAATTCATTAATAATATTATATAGATATATATTTTTGAAATATATATATCTTATATATATATATATATATTATATGATATTATTATATTGTGTTAGTTTTAAATTTAATTTATTAAGATATATTAAATTTAATAACTAGCATGATAGATATATAGTATCTCAGATTTAATTTATGAAGACAAAGTAAATCTAAGGGCTCTTTATTTGAATTAAATAAATAGGTTAAATTAAAACTGTTGTACAGATTTAATTTAAACTGAATTTATTTAATTAGCTCATCAAGATAATTAATAGTTAATTAATTTCAAAATTAATGATGATTAATTTTGAAATTTGAAAATAGCCCTCATAGGTTATAAACTTGCTAGAGCAGATATATTGATATACACATGAGAATTGAGAGCCGTAAGGAAAAAAACCCTATGAGACATTAGAGGCGCTAGCACGCAGTCTTGGTTGGAGAGCATTCGTGTGGATACTGGTAGAGGGAGTGGACCTCACGTGTTGGCTCATAGAGATCGTGAAAACCCTGAATCATAAAAGGTATGAATCCTTCCAACTTGGTTTAAACGCCGTTGATAGATTCTCGATTAGAATTGGTAAAATTTTAAAATTCTTCCGTTGTGCCTGCCAATCCTAACAAAGTTAACTGTTATTAAATAATAATCGTTATATATTTATACACTATATATAACAGTTGTTTCATTAAACCTGCTAGCATTTTATTTGGAGGTGGGAAAACAGGCTGGCCCAAGCCTCCCACAAAAGGTTCCTATTTTGAAGCCCGGCCTATCAACTTGCGGGCTTTAAGCCCATTTAACAAATTTTTTTTTTTCATTTTCTTAAAGAATTAAATTAAAAAACTAAAAATTTTAATTTAAAATAAATATTTTTGAAGTATTAAATATTTTATCTTTTTTTGATAAATAGAATAAGTGACCGTTTGCCTTAAAATAAAATTCTTCATAAGATAGAGACTCTACTTTCTCATTTTTCAATATGTGTTATTAGTTTTTCTTTTTGATATAGTTTGCATAATATTCAGACCTCTTTAAATACAAGTAAAAAATTGTTTTCTTTGTTTACCTTGCATCAATAAAAAATGATTATTTCAATATTTCATCAGGAAAAAATTCTTTAGGGAAATATTAAGAACCAAATGAAGATTCTTAAAAATTGTGTAATATTTTTTAAAAAAGTCAATTAGAAGACTTTTAACTAACTATAATATCATCAACAAGCTTCTCATAGCTTTTTAATAAGAATATATCAACATTTTTTCTTTAAAACGTTCAAATAGCAACACTATATGATTTGAAAAACATTTCCAATCTTTTATAAAAAAAATAATTTTTTCAAAGCAAAACTCAACATGTAGTCATGTAAAAAAATTTTCAAAAAAAAAAAATTGGGGGGCTTAAATAGACCAGCTCGTTTAAGCCTGCGGTACTACACGATTGGCCCTTTTAGGCCTTACTTCTTATGGAGGCTCTAAATCATAAACCCGGCCTTTGACGGGTTTAGACCTAAATGAGCTCAGCTCGATTTCCAGGCTTTAATTTTATAGATAATAAATAATGATTGCTATATAGTGACTGTTATGTATACTAAACTTTTATACAACGGTTATTTTAAAAGCACCTTTATGTATGTTACAAAGTTTTATAATGTTTGTTTACTTGAGATCGTTATTTATTATTACAGCATTACGTGTAACACCCTAGTTACGTTATCATTTTAATGAGTCTTTCGTAGTGAATCTGAACTAGTAAGTGATATTTCTTGGTAAATAATTTTAAATCCCAATTTCAATACAAAATTCGAACCTACACTTGAAGGGGGTTTTCTAAATAACTTACAACTTTTCAAAGATTATTCACCGTGGTTCCCTACTCATTGTGACTCATCTTTCCTTAATTCTCTTTATTATCTTAATCAGAGTGATTCTTTGCTCATATTTATGTTCGAAAGGTTTCTTAACTAATGGGTTCATACTATGCGATTACCCATTCCTAGTTCAATTATCATGTTTGGATAATTAATTCATTCGTCATGTGGGTTAGACAGTTAACCATTACAAATTTATTAATTTACATAACAGACTAGTGCATGAATAATTCTTCTCTTTTTCATTGCGACTTCTTTCCTGGTACAAAGTTCTGTACTCCTCTTCTGTGCTCAGTTGCCTATATGGTTGGTTGAAGGAGGGTGAGATTCGGGGGAATCTCAATAGCAAACAATACCACTTAGCATGCAAGATAAATGCTTAACACATGACATGCTTGCCTTATATGAATTTATGCCAACACAATGACATATATGTATGCTCAATGTATCATACATCATACTCCATAACACATATAGAAACAGAGCTTCAATTAGTAATATATGCATCACATAATCAAGAAAAGCAACTAATCACATCAATACATAAGAATAAATATTAAGTACACATGTAAGTATAGTAAGTCCACTACCTTTTGTATTTGAGTCCCCTTTTTTACCTTTTCTTCCAACCACTAAAGTTGCTTCCTGTCACATCCCTCGTAACCCCACCGCTCAATGGTACCACCTCTCGCCAAACCCTTATACTTACCCCCAGGGTAAGGGTTCGAGACGTGGGGAGGTGAGAGAAAATCCCAAGTTGTGGGATTATATCTTTGTGAGTCCTTCACCTGCGGCCGCATGGGGGGAACCCATGGCGGAGGACCGTGCATGTGGGGCAGTTACAGGGGATGTGATAGTTGGCACCCGCTGAGACATTTTTTGTTTTGAAAAAGGGGTGAGATTCCAAAGAATCCCAGTAGCAACATACAATCAACATATAACATGCGAGAATTAAATATGCAATTCCACGTATAATGTAAAATGAAAATTCACATCAACCGTGCCTGTACATAAAACCCAGGGCCAACTATCCAATCGAAACCCCTGCGTGTACCTCAGCCTAGTCCTCGACTACAGCTAGGTAATACCAATGTACCTTAGCTAGGTCCTAGACCACAGCTAGGTAATATGACTCCACAACGTGTTCATATCATAAAATATAGTAACACACATCATATAAATAGTCACATAGTATATAAGAGATAGTAGTCCCTACGTTAACCCTTTTCTTGCCTCAAATCATCTGCCTTGTTAAAAGTGCCAAGCTTAGGCTCCCAACTCAGTGCCAAAATGTCAAATGTATAAGAATTAGATTAGAACCCATTCATGTACCATTTTAGATACTTCCATAGTATTTATTGTGATTATATTAGCCTATGGTGAAATTTTACCAAAATATCCCTAGGGTCCCGGCCTGGCCCTACGATACTTGGTCCGACCGTATTTTTCCCGAAATTTTGACCTCGGCTATTATGACATATTTTTACCCAAAGAATCCATTTTAAACTCAGAATTGTCAAATTCACTACCAAAAGAAAGATATGCCCTTGGCAACCCTACTTTCTGGTTTCAGGGGTGTTTTCGTAATTTTTCTTTTTCGGGCTTTTCTGAAAAAGTGACCAACTGTAACCCCACCTAATTTTCCCTCCTGAATACAATGGAATCATCAAATCATTGAAAATCTAACTCTAATCCCTAACAAGAGCTGGCTATAATCCTTAAGTTCCCCGGGAAAAATTGGGGTTTTTCGATTCTAACACCATAGACATATTCCTTTCTACTCTTAATCACCTTATTAACTATTTAATTATGTTATAATTACCATTTAGTACCAATTTTGATAGCATAACAATCCCCACAACCCATTTTCCAATTTCACAAATAAAGACAATTTGACGAAAATTCATCTATTAAATCGATCACAGTAGCTAGAACAATCAATATTCGAAGGTTTGAAAGTTATCTTTCGCTTCCTTCTAGATCTCCTTATTGTGGCAAAAAAACCCTAGTTCCCAACACCAAATTTGTGCTTCCCAAACCTCAAATGCCATAGAAGAATAGCTTAGGACAAAAAGTTATATACATTAGGTACGAATTCACCAAAGAAATTGACCTACCTCTTGAGTTGTCTCCTCTTTCTCTCTCTAGAATTTCTCAACTCTCTCTCTCTCCTTGGCTACTGTTGGGACAATAGAAATGAGCATAGGAGGAAGAAGATGATGATATTTTATTATATCCTCCGTTTACTTTAATTTATCCAATTTTCCAAAAATACAAATTTTGACTTTTTGTACATAAATTCCTAACTTCAAGTAACTTGACATCTTCAGCCTAATTAACATGCAGCAAATATTTCTCTCCCTTGTTACATGTAATAGCATCCCAAGGATCCTTCGCCCATATTCGAATTGGCTTCATAACTTATTCAAGTTATGTATACATGTAAAGTCTCAATTTTTGTCAAAATTACACTTTTGCTCAAATTTTTCATAAATTCATATTATTTGACCAAAATATTCCAAATATATTTTTCTCCTTTATTGACCTTAATTAATTAAATTAACTTCAATTAATCAAAAAATAATTAATTTTGTGCTAAATTGTTAAAATTACGATTTTGCCATTACCTTTTTTAATCCAATTTCTTTTCTTCTTTTTATTTGGCCAATTTTCATTTATTTTTGGACCAAATATTTTCTATATTATTTCTCTATTTTGGACCTTAATATTGGGCTTTGAAATTATCTAAATTAATTACATAATTATTTTTGCCCATTTTCTCATGAATATGAACATTTATAAAATTCATGAATTCCAAATTCATGAATATTCAATATTTTATTGAATTTCTTAAATAATTACTGTAATATCCCGATTTGTGATTAGGGCTAATGACTATGAGAATCATTGTAATTAGTGTAATTAAGCACTTTTGGAATTAATGTAATATGAATTTGGTATACATGTATGTGGTATTTAAGATCAAGGGTTGAGATTCATTGTATATAGGTCGGAATCCTACGCTTTGTGATTGTGTGAGCTCATGAAGGAATGAGTAGAATGGTGACAAGTGGCATTTGATGAGCCATTGGATGTGGCACAAGAGGACAAAATAGCACTTTTTCTCTCCTCTCTCTCTCCTATTCGGTGGAAGTGTGTATGGGAAGGAAGAGGAAGGCTTGTTCATCATCATCTCACCATCTCTCTCATACTCTCCCTCTCTTCTCTTTATTTTCGGTGACCTTGAGGCAAGAAAGAGAAAGGAAAGCTTTGATTTTTTGGTAAGTAATGATCCTCCTTTGCTAAAATCCTCTTCTCTAATGTTGTGTATCTCATTGAGAGCTCCATTGTGGTGGTTGTAGAACCTTGAGAAGTAGAGGTAGTGTGTTGGTCGAAATTTGAAAGTTGGAGAATTAAGATTTTGGATTTGGAAAAGTAAGGAGGTAGGCATTTAATGCATTTTGATGTATGGTTTGTGATTTTTGGATAAGTTTGGTAAAATCTGGAAAATTGCCCTAGTTATGTCCATTTTTGAGAGTATGGATTTCATTGTGTTGGATATTGAAAATGATTTATTATGAAGATATTGGAGTATTGAAGTTAGTTTGGAATGTTAGAAATGAATTGAATGAAATTGGACATTTGTGGTGTTATAAAAACCTAAGAGTATGAATGTGGTCAAATTGGTTTTAGGAGTGTTTTTGAAGTGGCAAATGTGTTCCCTAGTTAGTGCCAAGTGTGTATGAGCTTTTGGTAGAGTTTGGGAACCATTGGGTATAAATTTGACCATCTGGTGCTTTTTGATGTTTTCTGTGTTTTTGGTCTCTGATGCACAACACTCGAGCAGAGGAAGAACATGATCGAGTGATGTGTGCATTTTCTCTTTTTTGCATTGAGTTTGTATGGGACTCTTTGAATAAGGCTCGAGTGCATTCATTTGTTCTCGAGTGAGGGAGGAACATGCTCTAGTGAGCTTGGGCTTGCTCGAGTGATGGAGTGAATCTAGAGTTAGGGTTGCTCTTGGGTTGTCACTCGCTGGCCATTGTTCAAGAGTGTGCTTTGACACTCGCAAGCACGGCCGTCTCACCCGAGCACTGAGGGCATGCTCGAGTGAGCTTGTCCCTCTGATGATTGCATGTGCTCTCGAGTTGTCACTCGTGGTGTTGCACTTTCGGGGACTCGAGCATAATTGGGGTCATCACCCGAGTGCAGAGCTTGGTGCTCAAGTAAGGTGAGCACTTCCTAACCGTGAAGGTTGCTCTCTGTCAAGCACTCACGAGTGAGAGTCCTTCTCACCTGAGCACAAGTCTCTCATCACTCGAGTGAGGTCATCTTCACTTGAGTGAGGCTGTCAAAAATCAGGGTTGTGCCTTCGGAAAAGGGGTCTTTGGGGTAGTTTCTTCCAACCCTTTAGGCATATGTTTAGGTCTCTATCAGCCACCTAAAGAGTCATAAATGATAACCAACTAAGTGTATTATGAAATTAAGAACTTGGAAAAGAGATTGATTGGTTGTCCCTAATTTGGTATAGGATTTGACATCTGTCGCCCTCGTGAGACCACTGTACCCGAGCTAGTCAGGAAAGATACAGATAGTGACTCTTGCTTTATACCTTATGTGATACATTGTATGTGTGCTATATCATTGTGTTGTGATGATTTCGTATGCTGCAAGATATGTGAAATTATGGAAGCACCGCTATACCAATAGTCCTTGAGTCGCTAACAACGGTTCGGGTAAGGGCTGTGTGCCCTCCCGGCGGTAAAAGGGGATGAGGTTAGGGTATGATATATGTGATTATGTGGGTCAAAAGGCTAATTGTGAGCCAAAAGGCTATTTGTGATGGCCGACGGGCCAATTGTGAAAGCCAAAAGGCTATTTGTGAGCCGTAAGGCTATTTGTGAGCCGTAAGGCTATTCGTATGCACTGCCACGCCAATAGTCCCTGAGTAGCTAACAACGGTTCGGGTTAGGACGGTGTGCCTTTCCGGCGGTAAAAGGGGATGAGGGTGGAGTGTGATTTGTGTTGCTGATATGAGATGATTTGTTTACATGCTATGTGATTATGTGTGGTATGAATAATTTGTTACTACTGGGATTCTTTAGAATCTCACTCTTTCCAAATGACTAACCTTTTCAGACACGGCGAGTGGCTCGAAAGGGAAGCGGACAACCAGGAGTAGTTAGGATTACTCTGAGCCTTTAGTGGTTGTTGGTTATCTTTATTTTGGTTTTGGGATTACTAAGTGTATATGAGATGTAAATGAATATTTTGGACATGTAATCCCCATTTTGGGAACCTTAAACCCATGTTATATATGTAAATAACCAGGGTTTGCTGGGATTTTAGTTCCGCACTTTGATATTTATTATGTGATTTAATTTCTCAAGTAGTTATATCCGTGCGTGAATGTGAGCCATGATTAATTACATTTTAAATTGAATTTTGAAATACATCATCCCACGTAGAGGGATTATAAATTGTTGATTTCATTTTATTGGTCTCTATTTTACTTAAATTTCGTAATCCGGATGTAATTACGGTGAGGGGGTTACAATTACAATATATTTGGTGAATATAAAATTTGGGGTGTTACTTAAGACAAGGGTACTAATTAATAAAATGGAGAAGCAGAAAAACGTTTAAATAGAGGGGAAATTTTGACTTTATAGCAATTTAAATATATCACTCGTAATGTATTCCTCAGTTGTTATATATATAATGATTATTGTAAGAAATCGTTAGGTGATTTCAAAACATATATTGTGGTTTCTGAGTGATAACTGTTAAATATTTGCAACACTTTTTTTAAAAAAATTAGGGGGTACTACTGTAGATTTCCACCTACTTTTATAAACAATATAATAGACTATCCATAAAAACATAAAAATTAACCCAACCCAGTAACATGAAAACAACAATACACAGAAATTAAGTGCCTCATTTTCCTTTCCTAGTCTTAGCTTTTTGCAAGTTACTTTTTTATCTTGAGTTCTTCTCTTCCTGTCAAGTAATAATTTTTCCCTTTTCGAAACCTAAATGTCTTCATTATGATCGTGTCTGACGCACAAAACATCTTCTTAATCTAAATTTAATGGTTCAAATAACCTCTTATTGAATGGATCATCCTCAACTCTACACCCATCTCCTTATCAATCACTTTATTTGTCAACAAAACAATAGACCATCCATGTTTAAAAGGATCACAGATGTAGAATACTTGTTTAGCCTGAGAAGCCATCATAAAAGGCTCTTCTTTATACATTTCCTTATTAAAATTCAATTGTATCAAGCCTAAGTCAGCAATTCTCAAACCGTAATTATTGTCAATCCACTTGCAACCAAAAATAGGAACCTAGAAACTGATATAATCCAACTCCCAGATGTTCTCAATCACCCCAAAGTATGACATCTTCGCATAGATAGAATTTCTATCTTTAGAACATGATACATGCATGGTATTAGCTACATGAGTTACACCACTATTTTGCATTTTGATTTGATCATTTTTCTCTTTGGTGTAGAAGATGAACCCATTGATGATGTAGCTTACGTAAGACGTCACTTGATTGCATAGAACTTATGCTAAGAACTTCAATTTGCTAGAAACAGATTTAGGATCAACTCTATACTCGCCAAGGACTTGATCTATAAACCATGTTATAAAATGTTTATTGTGTTGTTGAGCATACTATCTTTCTCATTTGCAGGGATTTTCCCTCTAAATTTGATACATATGGTTGCACACGTACTCATCAACCTCCTCAAAGTTATAAAGCACATATAGGTGTGCTTGCTCCAACTATTGTTCTGAGATGGTTACAACTTTCCTACCCATGATCCCTTACCCATCAATCCTTCTTCCCTCATGTCGAGACATGAGAAGCCTAATATCGTTTGTATGCTTTAAGTATATGGTAGAAAATTCAAAGGCTTCTTCACGGATATATCATTCAACAATGCAACTGGGTGCATCCGCCTTAAATAGGCTAGTCCATAAAGTTGTACCTCTCTAATCCAGTGAGTTATCAGGTGAACTATGATGTTAAAGAATGTTGGAAGGAAATATATCTCAAGCTCACACATTGTGTATATGATTTGGTTTTGTAACCTTGGCAATTTTTGAGGATTTATCACTTTACTGTAAAGTGACTTTTACAAGAAACATAACTTGGTGATAATAGCTCGCACCTCATAAGACAAGATACCTCATGTAGCTACCACAATCAAGTTCTCTATCAAGACATGGCAGTCATAAGATTTTAATCCATTTAGTGTCACGTCCTTCACTGACATGAGTCTTCTAATGTTTGAAGAGTAACCCTCTAGTACCTTGACTAAAATAAAAAACTGACAAAAACTAGTTTTTTCTTCCTTTGATAATGTGTGAGCTACGGGATGAAGAAAGGTATGGCTTCCCCTCTCCTCTGGTGCTAATTCTTCCTTTATTCCTATATCAACCATGTCTAGCCTAGCATTTATTCCATCTTTGATCTTCCTTAGTATATGGAGTAATGTGCTAACAATACTTTCGCATACATTTTTCTCAATGTGTTTAACATCAAGAAAATGTCTCACATCTAAGGTCCTCTAATAAGGCAAGTAAAAAAATAAACCTCTTCTTCCACCTACTTTTCCCAACATTCGTTGCAAAAGGTTTGCTAAATAGACATTTTATATCTTTCACCTTTTGATATTCCTGTTCATCGGTCAAAGGTTGAGGTGCCCTGCCCTCTTCTGATTTCCCATTGAAATATTTTTTTTTAAATGTCAATAAGGATGTTCTCGAAGCAGCCATCTTTAATGTCCCATGTAGGAATTCTTCAGGTTATGCTTTAATCTAACTAAATGCGTACCCTCTTCAGAAATTAGATATCCAAGTTGGCCTTTAATGTTGTATCCTGACAAATTACCATATGCAGGAAAGTCATTGATAATGCCAAAGAGCATGGCTCTCAAGTTGAATGTTTCTTCCTTGTGAGCATCATACACTATGACCCCATCATCTCACAAGTGCTTCAAGTCTTGAATTAGTGAAGCCAAGTATATATCTATGTCATTCCTGGGTTGTTTCGGCCCCTAGATTAGCATTGACAACATGGAGTACTTGCGCTTCATGCAGAGTCATGGAGGAAGATTATATATGAACAATATTGCCAGCTATGTTCTATAGGTATTGCTTTGCATCCCAAATGAGTTTATCCCATCAATAGCCAATGCAAGGCGTAAGTTCCTAATGTCTTTAGCGTATTTGAGGTGGTACATATCAAATTTCTTCTATTCTGAAGAATCAACAGGGTGTTGAATCATGGCATTATCTATCCTTTTATCTGCATCCTGTCTCAAATTTTTTGCATCATCAAGATTGCTATACAAGGGTTTAAAATCTTGATATAATGGGGGAAATACCATGTCACCTTATTCGGGGTCTTCCCATTTTTTTGGTAGTGTGTCTCCTCACAAATGGGACAATGTGTTAGCAATGTATATTCATTCTTGAATATGACACAATCATTGGGGCAAGCACATATCTTCTAATAGCTAAAGCCGACAGAGTGCAACATCTTATGTGTGGCATATGTTTTAGGTGGAAGCACCTTTTTTTGTTGGTAGCATTTTATTCAAAGTCTCAAGCAATTTTGTGAAGCTCATATCAGACCACCCATTTCTCACCTTCAAGTTGTATAACATTAACACAGCGCTCAATAAGATAAACTTAGTACACCTCTCATACAATAGCTTCACCGCATCGCCTTTCAAAGTTTCCATCATTTTAGGACAATCCTGAAGGTCCTCTTTTAATGCCTTGGCCATCTCATTGGCATCAAATGCACTTGTGTCAAAATCAAGTTATGCACAACTTTCCATATGTTCAACCACTACATTGATTGTCTCCCCATGCCTCATCCAACATGTGTAAATAGGATGGATTCCATGAATCACCAAGGGTGGCATTCAAGTTTCTTGATCACACCATTGTACATTGCCACATTTTACAAAGGGGCAAAGAATCAAATAGTCATTTGGGGGATTATGTGCAAATGCAAAGTCAAGGAAATTTGTTGCCCCACCCCAATAATCTCTCATTAGCTAATTGGTATATATCCACTGCTTATTCAAAAACCCCATCTAGCATAAATCATTTATAAACAAAAACCCCAATTAAAACCCAATAATCATATACGCCCAGAATAAATTCACGAAAATATATAATGAAAGAAAAACCACAAACCTTATGTCAACTCGGCTGAAAGTTGAAGAAAGAAAACTATGAGGTTGAAAGGATGCCTTTCTCATAGCTGAAAGATCTAAAGCTTTTGATTGAGTGCAAAAGTTTTCAAATGTCAAATTGATTGGATGTTTTTCAAACAAACCCCCATTATAGATTTTAAGGTCTTACATAACGGTTAGTTGGCAAGAACCACTAATAGTTTTATTTTTATAAATATTATATTCAAGTATTTGTGAGGTGTGTTATTAACAAATCTACAGTGTTTAAGGTCTTACAAAGTGGTTAGTTGGTAAGAACCGCTAATTATATTTTTACCTTTATAGCAGTTATTTTAATTCATTTACAGAGATGTATGTTTATCACGATTCTTTAATAACAACTGTAAGGTAGGTCATTATATATATATATATATATGTTTGAGCCATTACATTAATATATTTTTATATTTAAAACTAAAAACATAAATAAATAAAACCTACACATCATCCTCAGAGAAGTTATCTAAATCATATGAAAAGACGAGTATGAGCGATGTGAAGCAATAGCGGCGCCTACCGTGGGTCGAACGCAGAGGAAGAGAAGCATGCAGAGGAACAGGTTGGGAATAAGGAGCACGAGGAGGGCGTAGAGGTTTGGTGGTAGGAAGAAGGGAAGCAAGTAGGGGTGGTGGATGAGGAGGAAGCAAAGCAAGCATAGGAGGAGCAGGTTGGGAAGGAGGAGGAAGAGAAGCAAGCGAAGGAGTAGGTTGGGAAGGCGGAGGGAGAGAAGCAAGTGGAGGAGTAGGTTGGAGAGGAGGAATCTCTAGCATTTCTTTAGAAATAGCACAAGGAGGAGAAGGAGGTGGAGGTTGGGGAGGACAAATCTCCTGCATTCTTTAGCACGTTGTTTGACCATGGTGATGAGGAGAACATAGGAAAAGGGTGAAGAAAACATATGAAAATGGAGAGTTTAAATAGATTGGAAATGAAGCATGCGATGGAAGTTGAAGAGGAATCAATCTAGGTAATTATATATGTTTTTTCCCATGCCATGAGTTTCATGACGGTTGTTTAACACCATTATTTATCTACGAATTCATGACGTTTGTTTTAAAAGAACAGTTAACGAATCAGTATTTATTATGTTTCATAACGGTTGTTTTCTAATAAATGTGAGAAATGTTTTGTATTTTTTTTACAATAGTACATTTAAAAAACAGAATAGTGGCAAGTTCATCAGGTTACTCATCACTGGAGGAGTGGCCATAATCATTGTCAGGATCATAACCAATCTCATACTTATCAAGTATAAGGTTAGCCTTCCTGTTCATGCTTGAGAGGTATAAAGAAAGCCTCCTCACAGCATGGTCAGTGTATTCTACATACCACAACATTGCCTCCATTTGTGGAAGCATAGGAGGCGGAGGCGGAGGAGGAGGAGGCAGGAGGCGGAGAATAGGGAGGAGGAGAAGGAGGAGGTAGAGGATGACGTTGAGAGCTTTCTTGTAGTTCTTCTACATAATGTTTCATCTTTGCGATTGAGAGAACAAAAAGAGGACGACAATAAAGGAAAAGTAGGAAAAACAAATGAAAATGGGGAGTTTAAATAGACGTCTAGAACTCTAGAAGGGACGGAAGTTGAATAGGACATAATAAAAAGGTACTTGGTTCTCCTTACGATCATTAGGTACCGAGAAGGCATCTAGAGTCTATTAGCACGGGGAAGAGGAAAGGTTTCAAAAGGTTTAATTTACGTTAAGTATGTTGATTTTTTGAAATCACGGTAAAAGAATACTTTACCGTTATTAATTAATAACCGTAAAGGATAAAGTTTGTTTTTTACTTATTTTTTAAAATATTTTAAAAATACAATAGTGGTGTTCAGTCACCACCACCACTACTGTCACATCCCCCCGTAATTTTACCGTCCCACAGGCACGGTCCTTTACCATGGGTACCCCCCATGCGGCCGCAGGTGAAAGACTCCAAGAAATATTTGCACCCCCTGCGCATTCCTTTCGCCTCCCCATGACTCTAACACCCAACCTAGGGATAAGTTCAAGTGCTTGGCGAGACGTGGTACCACTGTGATCACCCGAACTGTTGTTAGCTACTGGAGGACTATTAGCATGGCGATGCAGCTCCACACAACATACACAATTCAATGACACCACAAACATACAATGTATTACATATAGTATAAGAGAAAGAGTCACTACCTTGTTCTTTCCGGATGTGCTCTGGCATGAGCTGCTCGTGAGCAGGGCAAATATCAAATCCTATAAACTAGAATCAAGGATGACAAATTAATCTCTATCCCAAATTCTTACTTTCATAACACTTAAAGTTGGTTATCATCTGAACTCTTTATGTGGCTGCTAGAAGCCTAAACACATGCCTAAAGGGTTGGGGAAAACTTGACGAAAGACCCCCTTTTTGGAAATGAAATTACTGATTTTAACTGATGCACTCGAGTGATGGGTGACGCACTTGAGTGATGAGATGACTTGCACTCAAGTGAGGATGGCTCACTCGTGCTAATGCTTGACAGAGAGCAACAACAGAACAAAAAATGATCACTGCACTCGAGTCCTGAACTCAACACTTGAGTGGTAGCCTTATGTTTATCCAAGTCCTACCAAGTGAGGCACATAAATTGACTACCTGAGAGCAAATGAAACCTTAAAATTAGGAGTACACTTGAGCAACAACTCAAGCACTCGAGTAATGGCATAATACTTGCGAGTGCTAACACATACTCTTGACAAATTGGCCGCTAGTGTTACCCTGAGACGCGGCTCATAGTGCAAAATGCACACACACTCGAGTGATGCGAGGCATACTCGAGTGACATCCCATATCACTCGCTAGTAAGAAAATACACTCTTGCTTTTTAGCAGGGAAATGCAACTAAAAACTGAAGGAAAAGAGAAAATATGATGCTGCACTCGAGTAAGACCCCAATGCACTCGAGTGCGGTTCTATCAAAAGCCAAAACACAGTAGATGACAGAATTTTCCAAATCTTAACCAATGTGTCCAGTGGCCCCTAAAATCAACAACCAAACCTTTTCCCACACAAATTTTCATAAGGGATCTATTGGAAACACTAAAGCAACCAATTTCCATCACAATGACACATTCCCTACTTCCAAGCACATTGCAATCCAAAGCCACTAAATGACCAACTTTGCTTCCAAGGTTTCAAACCAATTCTATTGTTCTCATGACACATTGTAACACCTATTCCACCACAATACACTATCTAATTTATCCATTTTGAAATTATACTAAAATCAGGGGAAATTCACAAATTCCAAAACTTAACCAATGATAACAAAACTTAGGTCAAAATGAAACAAATTTCTTACCTCTTCCTCTTCCTCAAGCTAGTTCTTGAATTCTTCAACTTTCTAATTTCTTTAAGCACTCAAACACCTTCTTTCAAAAGTCTAAAACCATAGAGATGAAGATCTCATTATCATGAACAAAATTAATGAAGAGAATTTCACCATTCTAAGCTAAATAGAACACTTACTTTAAGCTTTCTTCTTTCTCTTTCCTCCTTATTTTGAACGAAAATGGAGAATGAAGAGAGAGAATGAGATGATGATGAAGAAACAAATTTTTAGCCTCCCCCATGCATGTAGGCCGACTTTGAGGGAGAGGGGAGAGAGGAAAAGAGTTGAAATATTGACCTTGATCCCATGGCCCATATTGTGACACTTGCCATGATCTTATTTCCTCTTCTATGGGCACACATATAAGCACACATACATATGATTCCACCCTCTAGATCTCTTGACAATTAATCTTAACCATTGATCTTTGAGTTACCAATGAGTTTCCTCTTCAGTAACTGACCAATTGGTCGGTAACTTCTCTTTTTCCCATTTTGCCCCTTATGGCAATTCTTACTGAATCACCACCAAACACATTTTATCATTCCATTTCATCTTAATATGCGCCCTCCCTCTATTCCAATTTAATTTAGATGTTAATCCACAATTGAACTTAAATACAGGGTTTGGGCACTAATTACTACACATTTGGGTCACAATTCACATTATATTCTCCAAAAGTGTTTATTTATTAATAATTACATTATTTTTGAAGTCATTAGCCCTTAACCACATTTTAGGGTATTACAGTGGCGATGGCAGAGAAGCTCCCTGGGATTTTAATATGATAGAGAGAAGGATGAGGCCGTTAAAGAAAAGTAAGAAGAATGATAAGGAATAGATAAGTTTAAATAGAGGTCTAACAGATATTATGAAGGGTTATAACTTATGAAGGTGCGACGATGTTACGAAGGGTTATGCCAATGAACTGGTACTTGGGGAAGACATATTATTTTGAAAGTGTTACACGATGGTTGTTTCTGAAGACCGTTATGTTTTGTCTTCACTGATATAAGAGGTTCTTCAATACCTTAAAGTAACTTTTATATGCAATTTTACCCATAAAGTATTTTATGAGTTATTTTTTTTTCCATAACTCTTCTGTATTTTTAGTAATCAACTTTAATATTTCCAATAATCAACTTTTAAAAATTTTTTAGCAGTCATCTTAAATATTTTCTAAATTTGTTTTTCATAATTTCAAGCCCAATCTTTAATTATTTCTAGTATTAAGAACATAGAAGATAAATACGAAAAACATTTAAGATGACCAGTGAAAAGTTGAGTCATAAAAAAGTGAAAGATGTGTATTGAAAATATAGAAGATGAGTGCTAAAAAAAGTTAGGAACATTTTAATGGGAGAATTTTAATTTATGTAAAAATTCTATATTTTCAGTACACATCTTTCCTATTTTTCCTAAACGAGTGCTTATCATTCATGTTTTTAGTACTTAAAATAATTCAATATTAAGGTTAAAAATATGAAAAATAAGTATATAAAATATCCTGATGATTAAAAATATTAAAGATGAGGACTAAAAATATAAAGGATGAATACTGAAAATATAAAAAAAGAGTTATGAAAAATACTTTAAAGATAAAATTGCACTAAGAAAATTTACTTTAGAGTGGGATGAGTGACACCAAAAAAAAATTACTTAAGAGCGGTTAGTGATACTGCAAAATAAACTACTTGTTGAATGCACCTTAACTTTATGGACTTTTAGGGGTTAACGATGAGGATAAAATTGCACCTAAAAAAATATTTTAATAACAAAATTGTACATAAAAATATTATTACCATTGGTCCTAAATATAAGACAAAATTGATTTTGTTTTGGAGAGATAAGTGTGTGTTTGACATCACTTATTTTTGGGCAATAAGTCTTTATTACATAAGTCGAGATAAAACTCTTCTCACATACTTATCTCGTATATCGTAAATTACAATTTATAAGCATTTATAAGTAAAAAATAAGCTATCTCAAACAAGCACTAAGGAAGCTAAATATGTTACTTAATTATATCATATGTTATGTATCCTTATATTATATATTAATTTATTAGTTAAATTAAGGAGAAAACTTAGGTCCAGTACTTGATGTAATGAATATCCAGTTTCCCACTAAAAAACTGCCATCTGGATTTTTTAACATATCAACAAAACATCCGTCCCTTGCTTCCTCACACTGTTTGTTCCGCTATTTTTTGCAAACAAAAAAAAAGCCAAAATTGCTACCCCAGTACTACTCTTCATCTCTGTTTGACTTTCATCCCTGTTCGTCCCCAAACCTGGCTATGTTCTATTCCCTTCATAACACCCCATAAGAAGAAGAGTCACACTTCCTTCTAGTTCAGATCCAAGGTATATTCTAATTATAAGATAAAGTTGACTTTTTTTGGAGAAATTAAGGAAGAAAAATAAGTTATTTATTCATATTATATATTATGTATTCTTAGATTATATATCAGTTTATTAGCCATATTAACTAGTTTTGAGGAAAAAATAAAAATATAAATACTCTAAAGTAATTAATTGGCCTCCTTAATTTC
Organism: Inga oerstediana; assembly: GCA_963210345.1. Classification (NCBI taxonomy): domain Eukaryota; kingdom Viridiplantae; phylum Streptophyta; class Magnoliopsida; order Fabales; family Fabaceae; genus Inga; species Inga oerstediana. The sequence goes on from OY723406.1 coordinate 37,917,525, forward strand.
TCTAAAAAAATCAAATTTATCTTATAATTAGGACCGGAGGGGTAGTAGAGAGTGAGATTGTAAGAGGGATAAAGACAATTGGTGGAATTAGAGATTGGGAAAGGAGGTAGCGTTGTAGACTCAGAGAGATCACATTAGAAAATAAAGCTTGGAATTTCATATTGGTGGTGAAGGTTCTGCAGACGATCGCACAAACCAGAAGCATCGTTGTGATGGCCATCCACCAACCGAGTTCGCGATGTAGGGTTGTAGACTCAAAGAGATCACAGAAGAAAATAAAGCTTGGAATTTCATATTCACATCACAGAGGGTAATTCTGATGAGAACACAATAGAAGATTATGAAGAAGGGGGTGGCTGGGTTCTTTTGAGATTTGGGGGATTTGGCGGAAAATAGGGTTTTTTTGTTTTGTCGGCAGAAAATAGTGCAATGTAGATGGAGTGAGGAAGACGAACATTTTGCTGATATGTTAAAAAATCCAGATGGCAATTTTTTAGTGGGGAACTAGATATTCATTACATCAAATACTGGACTTAAGTTTTCTCCTTAAATTAATTAGTTTGAAGAAAAAATAAAAAAATAAATATTCTAAAATAATTTAATTAGCTTCCTTAATTTCTTCAAAAAAATCAATTTTATCTTACAATTAGGACCGAAGGGAAGTATAAGGATAAAATTATGCCATAAAGATTAGAGTGTTGGATGCCATTTTAACTCATTTAGTGTAATTTGGGTTTATTCTAGTCAATCATATTTTCTCTTGAAGGTAATAGGTCCTTAAATTGAATTCTTTCTTTTTTCTAAACAAAATTGAATTAAGGGACTTAGGGCAAACAAACTTTGTTAATGGCGGATATTTTAGTTCCTTAATTTTATAACAAATTAATATCTAATTTTCAGAATGCAACGTTATTGCATGGTCAGAAAAAAAAAGAATACAACGTTATAGTTTTAGTTAATTAAAGATGGAAGGTCTTCTGCAATATCATCGTGTTTCTAAAAGCTGCTGTACGCCGAGACACTGCAAAACTCCGTGCGACGAAAGTGACGGAGGCCGTGCACTACTGAGAAGGCAGAGTTAGAACCGTTTCCCGTTTGCTACGAACTGGAGGTTGTGACTGGAACTAGATGCTATTTTCGCAGCTCCAGCGAGGGAAAGGGATCTGATTAAAACCTGGATCAGAGGGCTTTTTCTCAGATCTGATTTTTTAGTACATTGCTTCGACAGATCTGTTCATTCCTATAGATCTGCTTCTTTCCCAACTGTACAGTTTCCGTTGAGAGGCTGTCCAAGAGAAAGGTAAGTAAAGGATTTTTTTTTCTCGTTTCGTTTTTTTTGTTTTTTTGTTTGTTTTTTTTTGTTTGTTTTTTTTCTTTTTTTCTTGTTTTTTGTTTTTTGTTTTTTTGTTGTTTTTTTAAAATATTTGTGTAAGATTGTACTTTTTCATCATTTGGACGGCTTTGGAGCTGCTAGACATGATTGAACGTGAGAGGAAACGTAGTCCTGAAAGAATGGTTTCAGTGCCAATGATGAAGAAGAGTAATGCCTTGGAGCGTAATTCAAAAAAAATTCGAGATGATGATGAAGAGTTCACAGGTAAGCAATCATTAGCCCCACAGGTTAAGGACTGGATGAGGAATGAGGATATTGAAGAGGAAACAATTATAGCGGAAGCAATAAAAAGATCATACAAGGAGGCATGTGTCGAAGATCAGACAAGGGAGGAATGTTCAGAAGAAGAAGAAGAATGGTGGACAGGGGAAGGATGGAAGTCCAGAATTGAGGTCGAGATAACAAAGAAGGGTCCAAATATCATTGTGTCTCCGGAGTTTAGAATAAAGCTAGCATGGAAATGGTCAATGTCGTTGTTCGTTAGATTACTTGGCAGAATGGTGCGGGAGGATCAATTGGGTCGAAAACTGCAACAGTTATGGGGACGTAGAGGGCAGGTTGAAACTATTGAGATAGGCTCCGGGTATTTTCTGGTTCATATGAGCAATAAGGAGGACTATGATTTTGCGTTAACAGGAGGCCCTTGGTTATACATGGATCATTATCTAGCAGTGCAGCCGTGGAAGTCAGAGTTTGATCCAGATTCTGGTGAGGTTTCCAAAATTGCAGCATAGGTAAGAATTCCTAAATTTCCAGTTGATTTCTATGATAAGGGTATTTTACATGTGGTGGGTAACCAGATAGGAAGGGTTCTAAAAGTAGATACAAATACTCTTAGGCAGACCAAAGGGCGCTTTGCCCGTATATGTGTTGAGGTTGATTTGAATGCACCTTTGCTTCCATCATTGATGATTAATGGGAAAGAAAAGAAGATTGTTTATGAGGGTTTGCATTTAATTTGTTTCTCATGTGGGAGGTATGGCTATGATACAGAACATTGCACAAATAATCATGTTACAATTACATCAAAGTCGCCATGCACGGATAGCACGTCGACTTCTACATCTATGACATCATCGCCCACATCCTCCGAAATAACTGATGGAATGTATGGGGAGTGGATGGTAGCGCCACATCGGAGAAGGGGGCAATGGAACTCGCATGCAAGGAATGGAAATTATAGTCGTGAGCATAAGCGTGATTTAAATTCTCGAAATATGGGAGGGGGATCTCGCTTTGAGGCTCTAAATGTTGAAGACATGGCAATTATTGATGGCGGGGCTGGTAATAACACATATCAGGGGAAGATTCGTGTGAGTTCAAAGATTGAAGAGAGGTTGCATGATACTAAAGGTCCAAATGGTCATTTACCTATATCAAATAAAGGGAGCAAGGGCAATAATAGATCAGATATTGCAAATGTAAGAAAGAAGGAGTTGAATGGTGAAGTTGTGAATAGTGTTAGGCATTTTAATAAGTTGACTCAAATACGTGGAAGCCAAATAGCAAAAAAGAAAGGGTTTAAGGAGGGACCTTCCAAAGAAATATTGAGTACGGGGAAAACTAAAGAAGATGGAACATCTCGTAATTTAAGTGGGGAAGTAGGGTCAAGCAGAAAGAAGAATGTTATGCATTTACAATCCAATTCCCCCACTATTCGTCTAGAAGCCTCCAACCCTATTGATCCAGGTGCGGAAGGAGGAGAGACTTTTGTACCTCAGGTTAATCCACTTGGAAGTATTGATGACGTGGTGATGTATAGGATTGAGGATGTACAGAAGGGACATATGTCTCAATGATGTCTGGTTTGTATGTGTTCTCCTATTCTTTTATTAAGTTTTTAATGATTATTATGACTTGGAATACTCGGGGTGCCGGTGGTGCCTCCTTTCGAAGGTTACTTAGTGATGTTGTTGCTAGACATGGTGTTAATTTATTTGCGTTGTTGGAACCTAGACAGCCAGGGTTAAAGGCTAAGCTCATTGCTAGGAAGTTGGGTTGGACGAATATGCATGTGGTTGAAGCTTGTGGTTTTAGTGGAGGTATGTGGTTGTTCTGGGATTCTAAATTAAATTTCTCTGTTACTTCTTCAGGGGATCAATTTATTCATGGGGTGGTTAATAAAGGTACTAGTGAGGAGTGGTCAATAACTGTTGTGTATGGGCACCCAAATATGGTTATTAGACGTCATCTGTGGCAGTCTCTTGAGGGTATTAGGCAATTGACTATTGGAGGCTAGGTTGTGATTGGTGATTTTAATGCTGTCTTTAATCCCGAGGAACGTTAGAGTAAGAATCACAGGACAACTATTGGTATTGATAGGTCATTTCGAAATTGGCTTCTGAGTAGCGAGTTACTTGATATTGGTTTTAATGGGCCTCAATTTACTTGGGGTAATCTGAATAGCCAGAGCAGAATAGACAGAGCCTTGGTAAATAACTGCTGGTTTACTAATAATCCTAATGCCACAGTGACACATTTACCAAAGTATAAATCAGATCATTGTCCGGTGTTGCTTGATACTGAATCTCATGTTCTTACGGCTAAGAATCAAAGGCCTTTTAGATTTTTCGCTCCTTGGGTTATGCATGATGATTTCAAGAATTTTGTTCATACTCACTGGGGGGTGGACGACGACTGGGGCGGATCTGTTAAACAATTTACTGAGGATCTGAGGTTATGGAATAAAGAGGTTTTCGGAAATATATCCTATATGAAAGACAGATTATATCGAAGATTAGATGGGATTAATACAAAGATGGCCTTGGTAGGTATCTCGAAGCACCTTGAAAAGTTACGAAGGGAGTTATGGGGAGAGCTTGAGCATCTGTTGGCACGGGAAGAAGTCATGTGGCTTCAATACTCTCGGGCTAATTGGTATGTGGATGGTGATCGTAATACTAAATATTTCCACTCAGTGGCCAATGGCAGACGAAGAAGGAATAAAATAGAAGCTTTAAAGCTTGAATCGGGGGAGTGGACTTATAATGCAGCGGAAATTATGAGTTTGGGAAGCCAATTCTTTGAACATTTGTATACTGAAACCAATATCTATAATGGATCTTTGGTATTTGGATGCTCTTATCCGGAAATTGATGATGTTAATTTACATATTCTAGGAAGATCAGTTGAAGATCAAGAGATTAAAAGAGCTTTGTTTGATATGGGGCCGTTGAAAGCTCCTGGGCCAGGTGGATTCAATCCGCTATTTTACCAAAGTCAATGGGAAACTGTAGGATCGTCTGTGATTGAATTAGTAAAACGAGTGTTTAATGATCCGATGTGGATTCGACAATTCAATGGCACTCAGATTGTTCTTATTCCGAAGGTGGAACATCCAGAGACGTTTCGTGATTTTCGTCCTATAAGTCTTTGCAATGTTGTATACAAGATTGTTACGAAGGTTATTTCAAAAAGACTCAAGGAAATCATGCCTTTGGTGATAGCCCCGAATCAGTGTAGTTTTGTTAAAGGGCGTCAGAGTTCAGATAATGTTATACTAGTGCAGGAGATCATTCACTCTATGAAGTCCTTAAAAAAGAAAAAGGGTTTCATGGCCATTAAGATTGATTTAGAGAAGGTTTATGATCGTGTGAGATGGAATTTTGTCTACGATTGTCTAAAAGAGCTCAAGATTCCTGAATATCTGAGTAAAGTTATTCAAGCTTGTATGTCGATGTCTTAGATGCAACTGCTTTGGAATGGAGAAACTACTAATATGTTTTGCCCTTCCAGAGGGGTTAGACAAGGTGACCCAATATCGCAGTATCTTTTTGTTATCATGATGGAAAGATTGGGGCATCTTATATAAACGACAGTTAAAGAGGGTGTTTGGCAACTGTTTAGACTCTCTAAACGAGGTACTCCTGTCTCTCATATTTTTTTTGCTGATGATCTCATTTTGTTTGCAGAAGCAGATCTAGATAATGCAGGGGTTATTAAGGCCATCCTTGATGACTTCTGTGTCATTTCGGGGCAGAAATTAAATGCAGGAAAATCTAGAGTTTACTTCACTAAGAATGTAAACCATATAAGAAGAAAAGAAATCAGTGAGTTTCTAAATTTTACTCAGACTTCGAATTTGGGAAAATATCTGGGAATGCCTATTTTACATGAAAGAATATCAAAGGCAACGTATAGTTTTCTCTTGGATAAGATGGATGCTCGCCTGGCCAATTGGAAGTCTAACATGTTATCGATGGCTGCCAGGCATACTCTTGTGTCGTCTGTTATGTCGGCTATGCCAACTTATGCTATGCAGTCAGTGCCTCTTCCTTTGGGGCTTTGTGATGAAATAGACAAACGTTGTCGTAACTTCCTTTGGGGTAGTAGTTCTGCCAGCAGAAAACCTCATCTAGTCTCTTGGGACATAGTCTGTGCACGTAAGGAGGATGGAGGCCTAGGTCTTAGGTTGGCTCGTTACCAGAATCAGGCTTTCATGATGAAGCTTGGTTGGAATATGATTAATAGAAGAGATTCGCTTTGGGTCAAGCGTTTACGAGAAAAATATAAAGTCGGAAGTGATATTATTCCTAAAGTTGAGAAGCACCGGTCAGAGTCTAGTACGTGGAGGGGTATTCGTAACTGTTGGGACAAGATCAAAGATAGTTTATCATGGAGAGTTACCAATGGTCAGAACACTTCTTTCTGAAATGATATATGGGTACCGCATTTTGACAAGCTTCAGAGGTTGGTAATCAGTGAACTGCCTAGAGATGTTGCTGAATGGAGAGTAGCTGATTGTATCACTTCATCAGGACAGTGGGATATGAGTAAGTTTAATCACCTACTGCTAAGCCATGTATGTACAGCTATTGCACGCATTAAATTCATTCATCTAAATGGGGAGGATTTTCCGGTATGGAGATGGTCTTCAGATGGATTTTTCTCCATTAGATCAGCTTACAAATATCTAGTATGCACCCCTCAATCTCACAGTATTAATTGGAGAAGATGTGTTTGGAAATTGAAGGTCCCTCAAAGGTATCGTATTTTCTTGTGGCTGTGCTTTCATAGTCGTCTAATGACAAACATGATGCGTTACCAGCGAGGTAGCCATCCCACGGGTACTTGTGATATATGCCATAACTCTCGCGAGTCTTTACTACATGTTTTGCGGGACTGTCCATTCACTTCTGAATTATGGAAAGAATTCTTACCGCCTGATTGGTGTGATAAATTTTTTGGCATGCTTGAGAGAAATGACTGGCTTACATGGTGTACAGGAAGAAAAGATGTAATACAGGGATTCGAGTTTCGTCTTTGGTTTACGGTTTTATGCCGGCATATCTGGTTGGCTCGTAATGGCAGATGTTTTAACAATAACACTTGGAGTCGACATGCCATATTGGCTCGTGCTCATGTCTGCTTAACATGGGGTAATACAAGATTGCTTCAAGATAAGAGTGCAGAAATGAATCAACAACAGTGGCAGCCACCACCGTTTGGATGGGTGAAGATTAATACTGATGGTTCTAGGAATGACAACTTAGGCACGGGCACGTGTGGAGGTGTGTTGAGAGATCACAATGGTGAATTTTTGATGGGGTTTATGTATCAGATCGGGCGAGGAACAATAGTATCTGCAGAAGCATGGGGTGTTTTGTAGGGACTTAAAGTCGCTTGGGATAGAGGTTACAGACAAGTCATGATTGAGTCTGACTGTAGTGAAGTGATGGATCTAATTCAGGGAAATGTAGCTCAAGAACACCCTGATTGTTGACTGATTGAGGAGGTTCAAACGTTGCTGGATAGAGATTGGGAAGTGGAAATTTCACATTGCACTCGTGATGTTAACACAGTTGCAGACTCTATGGTTAAAGAAGTTTGGAAGATGGTGATTGATCTTCATATCACATATTCACCCCTGATGCTATTACAACCTTTTTATTTAATGATGTAACTAGGATGAGACTTCATGTTGATTCAGGAGGATAGCTTCTGATGTGTTTGTAGATTATCTTTTTCTATCAAAAAAAGATGGAAAGTGACCAAGGTAGCAAACCCTTTGATGAAGTAATGAATTTCAGTTTTACACTTCTAACAGAAAAATAGAAAAAAGAAAAAAGAAAAAAGAATAAAAAAAAGAAATGAGAAACCGAGCTAAAACCCTAGACTAAAACCTTTCCCGGGTACTCTTCTCATATTCCTATATTGCCCCCAGCTTTAACTGAACAAAAACCTCGCATTTCTTCGCTCATCTCTTTATAACTCATCTTTCCCGGAGCTTGCCGCCAGAGCTTGAGAGGTTGTCTCGCCACGGCCATTGGACTCGCCGCCCGGGCTTGCCGTAGCTATCGTCGTGCGCTCCAGTCCCTTCAGGTTTCGCCGTCGTCCCCTTTTGCCAACAAACTGCTCAAACTCTCCAACAATGGCGAGCTCAATAGCTGCACAATTAGAAGCAATCAAATCCTTCGTACATGTCGAGTCTCAGCCTTTGAATAGGCCGTTTACTAGGCCTTCTATTTTATTTGATCCCAAAGAAGCAGCAGATATTGATATTGAAACCATTTGGAGTATTGGGGTTCAAGGTAACTGGATAACATGAAGTGATTTGCTATTTGCCAATTTGAAGATACAAACATACATACGTATCGGAAAATATTCACTCAATGCTTGTGCAAATAAAATTGCTACATCTCGAGTACAATGTCTTATTAAATATTACTAGATGCTCCTGAGCTTGTTTCTCTTGCCATCTCTCTTTGTTAAGTTCTTTGGTTTCATTCCTTTATTAATAGTCCCAAGTTCCTTGCTGTCTCATATTTAGTATGTAATAGCTAAGTTGAGAATTCAGGCCTCACACACACACAGACAGAGTTGGCCATCATCTTGTGTCGTAGAAAGATATGCTTGCAATTGAAGTGACGGTTTTATGATGTACTATTTCAGGTTTGGAGGTTCTCATAAGCTCTGATGAGCGGTTCCAAAACTATAAGAATGAACTGTTCAGCCACAGAAGTAAAGAGTTGGATAGAGAGTTGATGGGCATGGAAGAAAACAATCAAATTAATGTCTCAATTGGTTCATACTTGAGGCTACTTTCGGGATTTTTCCTCCTACCCTCTGCTCTTAAAACACTTGAGTATTTGATACGTAGATACAAGTAAGTAGTTTGTTTTATAAACTTATGTCTTTATAAGAATGATATTGATAGCCTGCTTTTCTGCCATATGTTTTTTGTGATTCTGATGCGGTTTACTTCGACTTTCAGAGTTCATGTATATAATACTGAGGACCTAATTTTATGTGCTTTGCCTTACCATGACACACATGCATTTGTTCGAATAGTACAGATACTCGATACAAGGTTAGAAAGTTAGAATTTATGGTATAGTAAGTCTATTTTATTTTTTGTAATCTTTTTATATTATGGATAGGAGTGGGTTATGATATTTTCACTATTCTTTTGATAGAAATACTAAATGGGCGTTTCTAGATGGTGTAAAAGTCTCTGGTGCTCCTCCACCTAGACGTGTTATAGTGCAGCAGTGTATCTGTGATAAGGGTATCTTAGATGTTTTGTGCGACTATGTGAGTACTCGTTTAATTTTTTAATTGATGAATTTAACCACCTTTTGATGAAATCAAATAACTAGTTAAGCAATTGGCTGCAGGCATCTCCAAGAAAGAAGTTTCAACCTTCAAAGCATGTGATCAGCTTTTGTACTGCTGTTTTCTTTGAAGTTTTGGGTACTACTGTGACAGTTAATGATGATCTTATTAAGAGAATCCTTCCTTTTGTTGTCTCTGGCCTTGGAGTTAAAGGAGTTTTAGATCACAGGGTTCGGTCCCTAATTCTTGTTGTCCTTCATTTAATTCAAATACTTCAGTTTCAATTGTGTTTCAACTTGGTTCTTTAATGTTGTACCATTTTACAATGTGCATTGTTTTGGACTGATTTAATCCGTGTGTTATGGATACTTTTTCTAGTTTGGGCATTTTCATAATTGCGATTCTTTTGATCTCTGAAGCAGTTTGGAATTTAGATCGAAGAGTTGAATCTATAAAAAAATCAAATTCATTTGTTAATCATTTTCTGAGTTCCTTTTTGTACCTTTCTTCAACTTGTGTTCCTCATGGCCGGTTTCTTTGCAGAATGAAGGCCTCTAAGTTTTATTTTGCAGGCTTTGGAAGTATGATGATAAAGTCCTTTGCATATTTGCAAAATTCTTTGAAATAACAAAATAAAGATCGGCGATGTTGTTAGCCATCACATTTGTTTTTGGACATTCTGTTTTGTTATGGTTTAATACAATATTGTTTTTTTGAAGGGTTTAAATCCTTAACCTCTTTCTACACTCCATCCTTCCGTTGCCATGTTAACTAGCCTTAGGTTGCTTAAATACTAGAATCTTTGCTTAGTACATGTGCACACCGCATTTGTTGTTGGACAGGATCGTCTGTTGGATTTACTTGTTGCTCTTTGTTTCCTTTCCCCTCTTCAAATTTTCCCTTGTTGGGGGAGGGTTATTTTATTGATGCCTAGTTATGCCCTTACTCTAAGAGTCTACCATATATATATATATATATATATTTTAATCTTGTATTAGTGCTTGGGTTGCTTTAACATGTTACATATTTTAATGTCCTGGCCACCTCTAATGTTTAGTTTATTTCCTTGGCAATATATAGGCTGCTTCTTTTATGATCATTGGGTTGCTAGTAAAAACAGCTGCATTAGCTCCTAAACTTCTAAATAGCTTGATACGTTCAGTTGCTGAGCTTGCTTGTGAGGAGTCCAAAGAGCAGAATGAACTCCAGTGGTTTAGGTTATCTCTTATTGTTTTGATCAACCTCGTTCAGGTACTTATTTGTTCATATATGCATTAGTCTTGTTGCATGTCACAAGTGCATAATTTTTTTAAACATTGTATAATATCTATTTTCTTGTTTTAATGATGTTGTTTGCATCTTGGCATTCTAAATGCTTAGCATATTATTTTTTCAATATTCCAACAAAATTATTTTCTATAGTGAGGAAAATGTTGCCAGACAATTTATTCATTAATGAAAGTTACTTAGCTAAGGAGGTTTCCATATTCTACATAAAGGGTTTTCTTCTTCTTACTACTACCACCGCTACTACTTTTGTTTTTTTTTGGCCCACTGGCCAGTAGAGGAAGATCTTACTTTAAAAAGTCTATCATCTTTAGTTAATTAATGCCTGTTGATAAAATAATTTTTTTGTCGTAGCAGCTATTAACTCACTCATGTGATGAATGCTTATTGTTAGAAAACGCTTCTTGTGTATTCATTTATGTGTTTTAATTATGCTTTCGGGACTTAGCATTTAATTCTATTGTTTTTTTTCTTTTCAAAATGATCTTAAGAAAATTTTATTGCTTATAGTGCTCTATCAGATTGCAAACCATGACATTTTTGTGGTTAAACTATTATGGTAAGGTGCACACTAGGGTCTTGTTAATCCTTACTTTGTTCTTTTGGATTGTTATCAGTCACAAAAGATCGATATTCTTCCAAAGAAGACCATAGACATTTTGAAAGAGACAAGGTATTACGTTATATTGCTAAGGTTTCTTATAATTACTCTGCTTTGTTTGTTGTGTCATTCACTATATTTTTGTTTTGCCTTTTTTGTTTGAAGAAACTTGGCAGGGATGTTATCAGAATTATCTAAAGAGTTCAATGTCGATAAATTCCTTTTAGTGCTCATGGATTCCTTAATTGACTTAAGGTGAGAACTTTGACTATTATATTTATTTCTTTAGTATCATGTTGCATGGTAAGTTTTGTTTTTATATTAATTTTCATGCATTTGCAGTTGGTCTGATGAATGTTCCCAGCAGGCTTTGATATCTTTGCTAGAAAAAGTCCCGATAAAGAATTATGTTCATCATGTGGTTACTAAGATCTTATCGAGTTGTGTGAAGTTAATGCAAAAAGTTAGTGATTCAAAATTTTCTACGCCAGGTATGTTCTGGATCAAAAGTTCTTGGTCACTGGGATCCTACTTATGTCACTTAGTGCCATTGCTCCCTATTTGAATAATCTGTTGTCATGTATTCTGTAAGATTGAGTTAATGTTCATAATTACCAAGAAGTTCAAAGCTTCTGTGAGAATGGTGTTTAAATCTCCATGCAAAGGTTGCTTGTTAAAGCTGCTGTGCCTAAAAATGCTGTTGCAATTTTTGCTGATTATGAAGGAACTTATAAACATAATGTATTGAATTTCTATTATTATTTTTATTATTTTTCTTTTGTATCAGTTGAGTTTGTATTCCTGCTATTACCTAAGTGGGTGAGAATTTTAGCATTAGCATCAATGTAAAATATCACACTGTCAGAAAAGAACCATTTTATGCATCTATAATATGTGAAACTTATCCTCTTTTTTAACTTTATACCTTTTATGATCTCACTTCACCCGTCAATTTCAACTAGCCATTGCTAAAATGTTAACTCCTTATGATAAAGATGTAATTAAGCAATCTGAAGATAAATAACTTGTGTTGTCCTTTCTTAAGGATAGAGTAGAGCATAATCTTAATAGAGATGCATTGATTAAAAAAATAAGAAAGTTATCTAAGGCTGTTTGTTTATGATTTAAAAATAAGTGATTTTTTAAATCATTTAGAAATTTTACAAAAAGTGATTTGTTGTTAAGGGATTTTATGAAAAGCAAAAATTATTTTGCTTTTGGTTGTACCAACAAAAACTAATTTATTTAGTGATTTTCTGATTTTATGAAATTTTTGATTTTCAGATTTTATGAAATCCGTGTATCTCCATATTTTTATCAATATTCCTGCTCGTTTACTGCACTTGATTTTTTCTAAAAGTTGCTCAAAATAACTTTACAAAATAATTAAAAATCTGATTTTTTATTTCCTAATTTTCTTAAAAGTAATTTTCCCCCAAAGATAGGTTTTTTTCCACCCAATAAAAAGCTTAAATAAATGGGCCCTTAATTTTCCTCTTGCTTTATACAACTTAACACTTTTTTTGGATAATTGGTCTGTCAATAATCATAACTACTGCTGGATTAGGAGGATGGGTGAAGAAGATTTTGATTGTTTTCAATAAAAGGTATCCATCCGAGCTACGTGGAGCAGTTAATCAATTCCTTCAGGTTTGGGGATCATATTCTGCTTTTACTTCAATGCGTGTGCCTGTGCATGTGCACAGAATCTTTAATGCTTTTAACCTGTTAAATAGGATAACACAGTTCGTTCTAAGAAAGGTGTATCAGTGTACAAGATTTTATGTAAGATGCTAGATGGGAATCTAGATTCATCGCTCAATATGTCGGATTCCAAAATTTGGCTTGCCTTACATCATCCTAAGGTATTAATGATTGAGATTATCTCTTTAAACATTAAGTTTTTACTGATACTTTAAATGTCATCGATACGGTGGCAAACGATTTTCTGTCATTGAAAAAGCAACTTTAGAACATATTTTTGTGTGGCACAGGCTGATGTTCGATGTGCTACGTTGGCTGATTTAAATTCATCTGGCATTCTAAAATCTAAGGAAGTTGTATCAGAGGTATTAGATTGCCAACTGTTTCTCCTATATCTTATCTATATTAATCTTACATAAATATGCATGTACAGAGGCCATATTTTAACTTGTTACTTACATTTTTCTCCATTAATTGTCTTTAGTTGTTCAGTTTGTCAGTCAAAGCTAAAAAGCTTTTCCATCTTGTTTGTTAACTTCATGGTGGCAATATTTTGGGATGTTTCTAAATGGTGACATTTTGCTAAAATGTGTGTGTATATATGAGATCATATTGCTTAAATTAGTCAATGTTGGGTTGTTTCTTAAATAAATTTCTTTTGACATGGAGCCTTATATTTGACGTATCTGCTATTATTGGTTGTTAATCAATCTGCATTATATTTAGAAACATCAGTTTCAGTCCAAAGAACAAAAAAACTAAGCTTCAGTTGTTATTTACTGTGTATATATACTTGTTTGCTTTTGTCTTGGGCACTATACTTGTAGCAGAGCTTGTACATGAACTGGACAAGCGATTGTTTTCCAACTGTTGGAATTCTATATTAAGTTTTGTTCCCTATTGTCTGATTTGGTTGGATCATAATGAATAATAAGAGATGTTTTGAGAGCCATTTTAATATTTGGTTTTTGCGTGACTTGGGCAGTGTTAATGTATATGCTGAGTTACCATCATCGCTTCAACAGTTGTTAAGGCACGGTGTGCATGGGTTGGGTTGGTTTTGACCTCCCAGGGTTGACCTAGTGCCTGGTCAGGTCGGGCTGGATGAATACCAGACCACGATTGGCTTGCTACCGGGAGGTTTTAATAAAAAAATTAAAATATTATAAATTTAATTTCACTAGCAAAAAAATATAGTTACCTTCATATAAAATATATTTCTCTTGAAAAATAACGATTTGATCAAAAGTAACATTTTGTTAAAATTATAAATACTTATCAATTATCAATATCAATTACTCCATATTTAAATGATATTAAGTTAAAAAAAGCCAATTTGAAGTTTTAAATTAAAGATTGAAATCATAATAAATCTTTATAACAATCATAAAGTCAATTTATTGCATGAGATGTATTAAGAAAAACAATCTTATAGAGCAATCAATATCATAGAAGTTGAAAAAAAAAAGGATAATAAGTATGTATATGTATTGGCCCAGGCAACAAAAAATAGGATTGCTACATCAACTAATGGATTAGGTTACCATTAGTTTGTCCATAGAAAAAAGTGACGAGAAAACAAGCTTTTGAAAAATACTTTCTTTGATATCTAAACACAAACTGAATTTAAGCAAAAGGCTTGCAGCCCCATGAACCTTTAAGTGTGGTTAAAAAGTTTCCCAAGGATGGCGAAACCGAATCCCACTGAAGACATAAACTGGATGATAAATCAGTGCCTAATATAACACGGAATTATACAAAATCTTCCGAAATAACACCTGCTAATGCTCTTTTGTTCGACATGAAGGATATAATAATCCATTATACATTAACTAACCTTCAACAGCAACATTAAAACTAGATGAAAACAGATACAATGAAAAGGACTAGCATCTCAGAGGCTAGCCCTCGCCCTCTTTCCATTTTTTCAACTCTTTTGCTGGCTGCTGATCCAATTTACTTGAATTTTGGGTGGACTAGTTAGTTGTTATAAGCTTTAAATGAAATATTTGTTAATGCTTTCTTTCATTCTGTGCATGTACATGTGAGACGGATCTCTTTTGTTGTGATTAAATTGCTATGCAAAATTTAGCTCTTAAATGATTTTCTTTTAATACTTTCCTTTTGATCAGGGTCTTGTAGACATTCAAGAGGCCTTATTGAGACAGCTCAATGATAAGGACCTAACAGTTGTTCGAGCAGCTTTATCTGTTGATGGGCTGCCTGATGTAATAGGTTCTTCTGAACTTTTTGATGCACTTCAGAATGTGCTAAGAAGGTGCATTGATAAGCTGCTGTTGGGTAAGTATGGTACTTAATGTTTTCTAACAATAGCATGGGAACCTTAATCTTTCATAGAATACTTGTAAAAAAAAATGATAGATTGAGGCACAAAAAACAAGAGGTGCTTAATTATTTCATCTTGATAGAATACGAAACTATGAGAGAGACAGATGTGTGAGTGGAGAACAAGTGATCACATTCCCATGACCCACCTAATAGACGAGAAATAAAAGAGAAAGAAAGAGGACAATGTATAGTCTTAAACATTAACAATGCTACACATTCCCTATTTAGTTCACCTAAATCAGCTGTAATCATAAGCAGAATACCATGGGAGACGAGAGAAAATCCTGTCCCATAAGGCATCTTGGGATAGGGAAATTCCTTTAAAGATTTAGGGTATGTTTGAATATTAGTTACCAACACAATTTCACAACTTTCAAGAAAAGCACCGCTCATGCTTATTTGATGAAAACAGGGTTCTGGACCATCTAAATGTTGCACGAAGCATATTCTCAAGCATTTTTTGCCACCCATACTCACCAAAGTACCATGAAAACTTCGCATTTCCACAGAACTTTAGCATCTTTGTGATGACCCAAGTCTTTCTACTGGTCGGTAGAGAACTGATCAAAATCCTTTGAACGCACCAAATATTTTTTAAAAATACCAAGCAGATTATTCCCAAGTCTCGCAAACAAAACAAATAATAAAGGGGTGCCACCTTGTGTGGTTCATGAGCCAGCAATACGCCATTATCATTACACTACTGTTGCCTTAGAATGAGGAGTATATTTCCCCCAAGAACTGCAACCCATTTTTACATTTGGACGAGGAGGAAGTTGGCTTCTTGGAAATATTTGTGGAGAGATTTTGTTATGTAATAACTATAATGAGAGTTTTTTTGATACACAATATAATGAGAGAGTTAGTTATGGGAGGTTCATGGGTACTTAGTTAATTGGGTTTAGGAACTATACTTTATAAAAGCACACGAGGGGTTATTGAATTCAGGTTTTGGAATAATAGATTGTGGCTCTCTCTATTCCTCTCTTCCTGTCTCGTCTATCTATCTCTCTATCTCTATTTTCTCCCTCATTCTCTCTCTTCTGTATCTTTCTTACTGAAGCAATTTCCAAAGCTAAAGTTGCTTGCTTGGATTTTTCCAGTAACAGTTTCTTCTTGAAGTCCTGATATCACAATTAAGAGTTCCATAAGTATTGCATTCCTCAGAGCACAAGTCTAGTGCAAAAGCAGCGAGGAAACAGAGAATAATGTGTAATTTTGTTGTCTTTCACATGTGACTCATCCTGTTTTCTTTATTTGCAGGTTCAGCTGAAAATGTTAGTTTAACCACTGATGTTGCTATCAGTTGCCTCAAAATTGCCATCTCATACTCTCATGGTCATATCGATTATATAAAGAGAACAGCTGCCATGATATTTCCGTTACTTCTTGCTGTGCCTCAGGTTCTTTCTGACTTTGACTTGACTTCAGATTTAATAGCTTTCTGCTGGCCTGGTGTTGGCCAACTTGAAGCATTCAGATTCTTCCTTTCTGGTTGATTATCACTTTAACCAATTTCCTTACGTTGCACAGACACAAAGCTTGAATTTCAAGGCTATGAGATTAGTTAATGAAATAAACTGGCCCCTTTATCAGACCCTTGCTGTTGCACCTGCTGGAGAATTGGTAAAAATTATTTGCTCCTGAATTTAGTTTCCATAAATTTTCGTTTACTTGTTTATCTTATATGAGGTGTAAACTATTGGTGAGACGAGCAAGTGTGATGTTGGGGTTTATAATAAAATTGATGATGGATCTTCATCTACCATCTTAAGCTTTTGGAGTAGAAATAATTATTGTCATGTTATTAAAGCTTCTTTCACAAAGTGATCAAGAGTTCAGCCCTGGATAATTAATTAATTTCTGTACAAAGTGTATGTTGTGTAGTAATAATGTTGTAAATGGTGGAGTAAGGAGTTAAATGTAGGGGTGAGCATTTGAATATTTGGTAATAACCAAAAAAACCGAACAACTGAATTGTATCAATTCAAGACACCTAACTAAAGCCAAACATAAGACTAGCCGAATCGAACAAACTGAAATATATCGGTTCGATTTGTTTGGTCTGTTCGGTTTTGGGCCTATACTTGGGCCCCATTATCTATATCAAACCCTTTCATGTCGTCCATTAGTTTCTTAGGCCTTGTTTGGCACGAGGTATTTGGGGGTAGGGACTGAGATTGGATCGGGGATCGAGCTAGAATACATCGTTTGGTTTGAGGGACTACGGATGCCTAGGGATTTGGAGTACCACGAAAGTGGGATTGCTGTAAAGCCATCTCCCCTCTGGTATTGCGTTTTCAATCCTGGGATTGCAAATTTTAGAGACAAAAATATTCCTATTTATAATATTCTCTTGATAAAAATACCCTCTATTAATTTTGCCCTAAATTATAACTCTTAACTTTATTTCATCTTTCATCGTCTCTCCCATGGTGGTTCTTCTCTGGCCGTCAATTCAAATAAATCAGTATGCTTTCCAGCTACATATAGTTAAAGAAAAAAAAAACGAAGGTTCCACAAACAATAAAAGAAACTAGTAGGACAACTTAGATGCACCTACCTACAATAAGGCTAATCTTGATGCCCGAAGCAGCTGGAATATCTCTAACAGAAGGGGGCAAGGTAACCAAAGATGGAACATAGAACTAGGGAAGCCATCTCTGAATGAACAAAAGCGCAGGTTTGAAGAAATTCATCAAGGCAGTGGCTGCAGATGGCACAGTGGAATCATCGTGAAAACATACCGACAGTGACGAAGAGTTCGACGACGATGATGTTGATGAGTTCAATGATGATTTCCTAGGTATTGGATGATTGATTGATTATTTTTGGGATTTTGGGTAAGGGGTATTTGGGTCTTTTTATAATTAGTATACGTTTATTAAATAAGATTAGTGAAATCATTCCCTCATACCAAACATATTTTTAAAGCACCAATCCCAGTCCCAATCCCAATCGATCAAAATTCAATGCCTCGTACCAAACAGGGCCTTAATGTATTCCTCAAAGAAAACTCAGAAATACATAAACACAAGCTAAGTTTCAAATACTTACAATTCCCAGTCAAAAGCAATGGCTGCAAGGAAGTAGGGATAGGCTCGCACTACAACTGCTCCGTTTGTAGCTACAATCTCCATATGCACTGTCTGTTTCCTTCACCTTCTGTCTACCGCCATTTTGCCCAAAATGTTCCATTTGCAACCCATTTGAGAAGGGCATATCATGGTTCATTTATCACCGGCCAGCGTTTGGATTTGATCTCCATCCATGCTGTGCAATACCACCCTACACATGTATCTAAAAGTCAACATGGTATCATAGCCATTAGATCTATGAGACCAAAAAAATCCAAAGAAGATTTTGCGCTTGAGGCCTTTGAGACTTGGAGGTACAAGCCCTGTTAAAAGAGAAAAAAGTGAATGAAAAAAATGGGGAAAAAAGAAAATACGTACGAAAAATGTTAGAATAAGTCCCACCTTGAATAGTTAGACATTGAATTAGAGTCATATAAAAAGAAGAGGTATATCCTATCAATTGTCTCAAGTCATTTTGATAGAAAGGCTACTTCAACCTACACATATATCGAAAAACCAATGGTCTGAACATTTTGTGCTAAGTTTGAAATTATTTATTTATGATGAAGAGGAAGTATCTGAATCTTGAAGCTAATTCTTAGATCTTAAATGTGATTTACATATGTCTTGCCTATGTGGTTTGTGGTATTTCCTCTTATGATGGCTTTGTGTGTTTGTTGGCAAAGTAGGCCATCTGTTGGGAAATACTGACAAGGTTCAACTAATATCACTCATCTAGAAAAAGAATCCAAGCCAATGTTACTTGGGAGCATAAATATTACTATTTTCGTGACAAATGATTTATAATCGGAAAAATTTGCTGAATGGATGAGTTTTAGCATGAGGCCTTTCTGGTATTTTGTTTGGAATTCTTATTTGATGTAAGAAGTGTTTGTCAATGCGATTATGTTTTTGTTGTGTTAAAATTGAAATGAACTTCCTTTCACTTTACTGACTATGAAGATGCAATTGCAGACTGTTTTTGGAAGTTTATCTTCAATTAACCTGAAGACCATCAAAAGCATGGCTGAGAATTTCAGGATCTACCCTCGCGACCACATGACTTGGTTTGTTGAGAACTGCAGTGATTTGGAATTGTCAAAGACGCTCTTCTTTTTAGTGTTATTTGAGGCTCTAACGTTCACACCAAGCAGTTCGTTTCTCCCTCTCACTTTTTCAATGCAGTACTTTATAGTTTCTAATTTTTCTGAAATATTCATTATCTTGTAAACAGGGAGTGGCATGATTAAGCAAATAACATATGAGAAGTTAATTGAATGATTTATGTATGCTGAATATGGACTTTTTGCTTTTGCTTAGGTGATGACTTTCCTGAAGTTTTTGAAACCGCATTTCCTCTTTTAAAGGCTCAGTGGGAATCATTAGTGTCTGCTGGCGATTTTATTTTGGAAGAGGTTGAATGGATTAATATGATTTTAGTGTATATATTTAAGTTGTTATGGGACATAAAGAACTGATTTGTTGTTTTTTTTTTGGGTTGGATGGTGTTTAATTTACAGTTCAATTCTGAAGTTCTGGACTGGGATTGCAGTGTAATTCTGAAGTTTTTGGATACCGATCTGAAAGCTCTGAACGCAAAACTTATTGTTTGCATATTTTGGAAGCTGCTTTCCGCACTAATATTAGCAATGCCTTCTGAAATTTTACGGGTTAGTAATTCCTGGCAATATTTATTTTTTCCCTGTAATAAATGTTGATGTTGGAGACTGGAGAGTTCTCCACTTCTTTACTTGGACTTAGATGAACTTCCTATGTTTTAACTTAATTGTGACCATACATGAGGCAGGATGATAATGATAAGTGGGTCAGGTGGATTAAAGACCTGTTTGTATGTTTTGCTGCCTCAAAATGCAAGCATGCTTTTCATGTACATCTCCATTACCTGGTGGCTCAATGCAAGATATCACCTCCCTGCCTCTTATCCAAGTTTTTCACAGAAGAAGGTACACTTCACTTGTTCCTGTTTGAATTGATACTTCATGAGCTTAGATAATTATCTACCAACTGATGTTTTGCTTGATTGAATATTTTCCTTTTGATTTGTTGACATGATTGCATTCCATTGAATATTGCAGAATATGAAAATCATTTTTCTTTCGTTTGGGATTTTCCCCCATTTTTGTATCTGAGTAATTGATTGCCTTTAATGATCAGTAATCCCTAATTGGTATTTCCTCAGTTGCTGATTCCTTTAATTTTTGTTATTAAGAAAAGGGGCTTGAATCAAAACGGTTAAACGGTTTGGCATGTTCAAGTTGGCAATTCCAAAATATTTTAAAATTGGGCCTTGATTTGCTGTCACAACATTCAGTTCCAACTTTTGATTTTTACCTGTAGGGACGTCTAAATGCACTTCTAGTTTTTTCTTCTTTTTTTCCCATTTCAAATATTTTGTTTGACAACTGACCATCAAGTGGAATCAATTTAAGTTCCTTGCGCCCACAAACTCTGCAGAGTCTGATTTTTAGTTGTATTACGTTTTGGGGTATATGAAACTTGACTGATTGTGTGTGGATGAATGCCACTAGAACGTCTTTGCATACATATCTGCTAGAATGTCTCTCCATACACATCCATTGGATGTTAATATCTCGTTTATAGATTCAAACAGTTTGTACTTTTGGTGGTGGTTTTTCACGTCTAGTGAAATCTCAGTGTTTTAGTTCATTTATTGTCTTTGTTGTCATATACCGTCATGGTTGTATTCCTGGAAAAGTTTGCATCTACTTAATCTTTTACTGGTCTTTTCATTCTGTAGGTGTTCCTGTTGAAGTCCAAGTTGAAAGTCTTCAGTGCTTTGCATTTCTTTGTAGCCTGTCACAAGAAAGATGTCAATTTGAACTTCTAGCTGAGTTTCCTTCAGTTCTTGTTCCATTGGCTAGTGATAACCAGGTATGATTTCCCCCCCTTGATTCCAAACATTTTGAAGTGATTTTCTTTTTTCTACCCTCCTTTCTTTTCACTATGTAAACGCATGATCATCAACACATTGTTTTCTTCTATATTGTAATTTGAGAAGCCTATGCCACTTCCACCTGTGCTGTTCTTTTCCCACTTCTTTTCTCTTGCAACAAAATGGACTTGGCCAAATTGATTAATTTGTTTTGCCCATCATTTTCAGGATGCAAGGATTGCGGCCATGAACTGCATTGATGGGCTATGTGTATTGTGGTCTCATGTTGAACGTTCTGGAAGGAGAAATGGTACTGTACCATCAGAATAATTGGAATCTGTTCTTCATATCAAATGTTAGCCTGTTATTTTACAAATTTTTGTAAACTGGTGAAAACAGGGAGCAATGTGACATGGAACCATTTTCTGGGTGAACTTTTGGGCTTGATAGATCAGCAAAAGACACTAATATTGTCAGACGAGAAATTTCTTCCTGCAATGTTTGCATCTATGCTGGGCTCAACCTATCACAACATCTTAGTACCCCAAAATCTTGAAAACAGGTATTTTTATAATGTTACCATAATTATTCATTTGTTCCCAATTTTGATCTAATAAAAATGTTACTATGACCGTGGTCGTTTGATGGAACCATCTTTTATGGAATTTCCTATTGGTAGACTTGCTAATCCTTATTACATTTATAGTGAGGTGTTTTTTGCCGCATTTCCTTGCTTTGCAAGTCAATCAAATAGCTCATGAGAATCAAGAATGTTGGAAATCATCTACATAATTACCACCATGTGAATGGATGCTCATCTCCATGACACTGATAAAAGGTCAAAAGGGCTGGCCCTTATTAGAAAAGTGATGGTCCTTATTTTCTTAATTTCTTTAATTTATGTTTTGTATTTTGTTAAAGACTCAATCCCTAGGGGATTTTTAGCTTTAGTGCTTTAGTGTTAGCCTTTTAGAAGGCAAGAAGCAGCCACTGATGCAACTTTATTATCGCTGATGATTGAGAATTGATTGTGGTTCTTAATTTTACGAATTATGATTTGAATTATGAGTAATATTATGTTTCGACTTTGAATTGTTGTTTGAATGGTCTAAACTACGGATTTATGTTTGAATTTGAATTTGTAATATTGTTTTACTTATATGCTTTTTATTTATTTTTTTCTAAACAGAAAAAAGTGCCCAGGGGCTGCCGGCTGGGCCTAATAAAGTTACGAATATAAGATCTTTTCAGCCCAGCTCTGATTCAGCCTTGACTGTTGAAGGCTGGCCAATATTGACATCTTTAATCTAATTTGAAAATTGCATTTGAAGAGCAAAGCATTGTGGCGTGAGTTATATAAACTAGTTTGAGTGGTTGGAATGTCAATTTTGGGTGTTCAGTGTCATTAGAGAATGTGTTAGTTAGGTTGTTGGTTGTTCTTTTTGCTCAAGAGTAAAAACATAACATCTGCTAGTCCGTTGTATATTTCGTTTGAACACTCACTTCAGTAGTGTCCTTTGTAATTTATCATGCATTTTTATGATGATTAAATTTGTCAAGTATTCTTTACAATTTGTAAAGGGCGTTGCTAGGTATAAGGGTTGATACTTGATGTGGAATTTGAAGGTTTTCTTTGTTATCAGCTTTTTCATTGGCTAGAATGCAGGACTATGGTTTTTGTGGTTAATGGCCCAGTTCCAAAATTTAAAGATTAGAAGAATGTATCTAATGTCCATAGGCCTTGGCTTCAGGTCCTATGATTGATTATTTCAGCTGATATTCATATTCTGTGTTGTTTATTTGGTTTTCGTTGTTTTTTATTTCTCATGTTGCAAAGCACACCTCTTCCCTCTATCAAATTCTTATGCACTTGAGTTAAAGCAGGGAGAATTACTGCCAAGGACAACCTTTGGTTTCCCTGTCTTGGGTGGGGGTGGGGATACAGTTTTTTTTTACTGCACTTTAAGGTGGTTATTTTGACACTTGCATCAGTCATGTTTGTGTGATGGGAGACCAAGTTGGATAGGGTTATTTTGTTTTGCTTCATGGTGATAGTGATAGTATCTGATCAATGTATAATGCATTGTTATTGGTTTTTCTTTTTCTCATTAAATAATTGGTTGAATGATAATAGAAAAATCCAGAAGAAGCACTAGAAATTTAATTATTTTATTTAGTTAGCTTTTCTTATTTTTATTTGTTTAACTTATCTTGAACATTTAAATTAGTTTATCTTGAATAAAATATTTGATGAGAGGTTATTTCTAGATTTTATTTAATTATTTTAATGTAACTTATGTTTATAAATAGGCTAGCCTCCCTAAAGCTAGTACTCCATCCGGTCCTAATTATAAGACAAAGTTGACTTTTTTGGAGAAATTAAGAAAGCCAATGAAATTACTTTAGAGTGTTTATATTTTTAGTATCATTAGATTATATATTAGTTTATTAGTTAGTTTGGAGAAAAAAATAAAAATAAAAATACTCTAAAGTAATTTAATTGGCTTCCTTAATTTCTCCAAAAAAGTCAACTTTGTCTTATAATTAGGACCGGAAGGAGTAATTCATAAATGATATATCAGTTTCATTCCTTTGGACTTCTAGTGAAGAGTTGAGTGAGATGCTTTCTCTTTTCCCTTGTTAGAGTTTACTTTCCTTTATTTTCTTATATAGTTTTTGAGCACCTAACATCGAACCTACTAATTTCCATTTTCTTTCTGTGCCTAATTTTTTTTCCAGATTTGATCAGTCTACGAAAGAAAAAATTCTTGGCTTCATTTTGGGTTCTGCTTTGAAACTCTCAAACTATGGCAAGGTTTGCTGTCTTTTCTAGACCGTTTCCTTCTCTGCTTTTACACATAGAATTTGCATTCTTAATCAAACTTCTGTATCTTTAAAAATGTTCCGATACTATTATGTGTATTGCATTCACATAATCTGAGAAAAACAAATTATATTTGTACCTTACCGTTTCTTGCAGCTGAAGATTTTATCCTTGCTCAAGGGAATTGGAATAGGGATTGTGTGTGTTAAAGAAGTGGTGTCACTGTTGTCCCTACTTTTGAATCAGCGGAATCAATGCTTTAATGCGCCAGATAATTCCTCACACAAATTGTCAAGCATTGAAATTGAAATGCTATGCCTATTACTTGAGGTAAGTATATCTAGATGTTTTTGGCTGAGAGCACACTTCGCTATGGCATTTTATGTGAACTAATTTCTACTATTGTGATAGAGCTGCGTTATGTTCTCTTCCTCTGGTGGAAATGATTTTGAAGATCATTTACTAACAGCTTTGCGGGTAGGCCATATAGTATTTCTTCATTGGGTTGTTTTGTTATTTTTCATATGCTTACATGCTTTGGCTACTGCCTTGTTCAGTTGGATTCTACTACTTCTGGTCGCCCTGCCTATGTACAGCCCTGTATAACGGTTCTGAGGAAACTTAGTGATCAATTCTATAAGGGGTTGAAGGATGAAGTAAAGGTATCGAACAACCCATTTCCTTCCCAAATTATGTCATTTCCTTCCATAATATCTTGATCAATTTAGGCCCATGTTAAGTAAGATTGTATTTGTTCTCCTGGCTTGATGCATTTAATTTCTGGCAATGAACTTTCTTATTTTTTACAGGAGCATTTGTTTCATGAGCTTCTGTTTTTGTGCCGCAATGCTAATGGTGATATACAAAGTGCTGCCAGAGAGGCTATATTGCGGATAGATGTAAGTTCCTTTCTCTTCTAAAACAACAACAAAAACAACAAAGCATTATCCCACTAGGTGGGGTTGGCTACATGGATTGCATGATGCCATTGTGCTCTATCGAAAACGAGATCTTTAGATAGATTGCTAACCAATAAATCCTACTCTATAACCTCATCACGAGATCTTTAGATAGATTGCTAACCAATATATCCTACTCTATAACTTGATTGAGTGTTCGCTTCGGTCTTCATTTACCTCTTTTTTGAGGACTCGCTACTGCTTGATCGACCTTACTTATTGGCGCACTCACTGGCCTTCTTTGAACATGTCCAAACCACCTTAGATAATTTTCTACCATTTTCTCCTCAATAGGTGCCGTTCCAAATCGTTCGCATGTATGATCACTATGAATTTTATCTTTTCTTGTATGACCACGCATGTGTCCTAGCATCCTCATATTAGCTACTCCCATTTTATGTTCATGTTGTCCTTTTAAAGCCTAGCATTCACTACTATATAGCATTGCTGATCTTATAGCAGTGCGATAAAATTTCTCTTTTACCTCATTAGGTACTTTTTGATTACAAATAACTTTGGCAGCTTTTCTCCATCTATACTATCCAGCTTGAATTCTATGATGTAACATTTCCATCAATTTCACCATCTTGTATAATTGATCCCAAATATCTAAACTTTGCCACTTGTTGAGTGATTTGCTCTCCCAATTTAACCTCCACATCTTCTCCTACTTGTCTTTTATCAGAATTGCAATGCATATATTTTATTTTGTTCCTACTTAGACGAAAACCCTTTCACTCCTGAGTCCTCCATATCTCAAGTTTAGAATTGATTTTCTCCCTTGATTTAGAGTGTGCTTGGATTAGCTTTTAGAAAATAGCTTCTGAAGAAAAAGTGAAGAATAGCTTTTGGAGAATAGATTATGAGGAGAATAGATTATAGAAAAAAAGTGATTTTGATAAAATGAGAGTGTTTGGATGTTGTGATCAGAATAGCTTTTTTTTTATTGTTAAATTACTAAAAAGGACATTAACTTTTGTGATAATTACATATAAAAGATAATATTATATTTTAAGTATTATTTTACATTAAATTGAATAAGAAATACAAAAAATGAAATAAATTTGTCAAAAAATTTTAAAATTATGACATTAGTTAATTATATAATATAGCAAAAATAGATTAAACATATATACAAGTATATTAAAAAATTGTATAATAAAAAATTATTTATAAGTAGTAAGGATATTTCTACAATTTATATGGAGCTAGGCCTTCTAATTTCTCAAATTATTTGGATATTACTTCCTCCCTCCCAATAAACTTGATTGAATTGAATCATTATAATATTTAGCAACGGTCTCGTGGAAGTAGACATCATAATCTGGCACATACCATATTCTATTGGAACCAACATCCACAGCTCCATGTTCAGATCTTAGCACTCACCGCTTTATGGCACAATATAGGTAAGAAGAGGGCAAAAAAGAAAATTTCTACTATAGAGCTTTAAGCAAATCTCTGTGCAGTTCCACCGCCAATCCCTAAATATGCAGAATCACCCACAAAGTAAGAGACAGTGTTCACTGCTCAAAGAAAAATAAAGACATAATTCGTGTCCCAAATTACTTGAGGATAAAACATGAACTGAAACAGAAAATTGCCGAGTTCTATCGCTGCACTCGTCAGCCCAGTATGAGGAGGGCTACAGCATCGTCCTGTTATTCCTAAAATGCTTTCTTTCTTTTATCTTCTATCTTCCAAAAGAATGCTCTTCTCTAATCCCTGGTGCTGAGAATTTCAGAAATTTTCTTCTTAGTTCCCCCCCATTTACTGCAACGGTGCAACTGACATGAATGCAAATTTGTTATTTTTTTAAAATTTTTTAAGGCACTAGCATCCTCCTTAACAATCCTCTTCTAGGCATTAGCATGCACTAATATTAGCACAAGCATAGCAAGTTTGTTCTCATACTCAATAAGAAGTCTAGAAGAATGTAATCTATTACAAGGATTTCGTATTAGCACTAAATAAATACAACATCCAAAAAAAAACCCCAGATCCAATAGAATTTCTGAAGAAATAAAACAAAGACAAGCAAGAGCCAACAGAAAACGAAACTGTGAGGCAAACAAAAAAAAAAAACTCAACATTTAAATTCTAACCATTGCATTGGCACTGTACAGAAAGGCAAAAACCGTAGCAAGAGCCAACAGGAAACGACATTTTGAAGCCAAACAAAAAAAACAGAACTTGTTGAATCGATTGACTCACCGGTGGGTTTTGCAATGGGAAAGAAGAGAGAGATTTGAGTTGTTGAACGTTGACACACTCACCGGCGCCAACGCCCCGGTCGACCTTCTCCGATCGCCGACAAAGCACCGCCAGCCGCCCAAATTTGGTTGAAGATGAGAAACGGGGACCGTACGCACTGCCACTGTCCACCACCAGCCACCCACAGTTTCGAAATAGGGAAAATCGGGGAAGAAAATGGCGAAGATGAGAAGCTGAAGTTGAGCGTCCGGTGACCCAAAACGCCGAAGATGAAACCACAAAAGAGAAGCACAAAGAGGAGTTGAAAGGGAAAGATCAAAGAAGAAGAGACCTTTCTTCAGATCTGGAAGAGAATGAGATTGAGAAAAGGGAACGAAAATGGGAAGACGGGAATCAGAGGGAAGGAGAAAATGAAACCAAAGTGAAGCTCTGCTCAAACCAATGGGAAAGAGAAAAGGGAAATCTGAAGGAATATCGAGCAAAGAGAAAGAGAAATGTCAGGACACAATAATGACGCCAACGGTAACAATTGAAGCCACCAGTGGAAAAAAATAGATTCTCCCCAAACCTTGGTTTTGCTTATGAAAACCTTGGTTTTACTTGAAAACGGGATTATAGGGTTTTTGTGAGTGTTTGGATGTTTTTTCCTAAAACCAAGGTTTTTTCTCAAAATAGCTTTTTTTAATTGAATCCAAACACACACTTAGCCAACATAACAATATCATTAGCAAAAAGCATGCAATTAGGGATCTTTTCTTTGATAAGCTCAAGTTAGAACATCTACCACAAGGTTAAACAATTAAGGGCTTCAAGATGATCTCTGTTGTACTCCAATCATTGTAGGAAAGTCCTTTGTTTCACCTCCATATGTTCTAACACTGGTTGTTACCCCCTCATAGTCATACATGTCCTGAATGGCTTTGATATATGCAACATGCACTCTCTTCTTTTCCAAGGCTTCTCAAAGTACATCTCTTGATACATGATCATACGCGTTTTCCAAGTCAATGAAAACCATATGCAAGTCTCTTCCTTTGCTCCAATACTTTTCCATTAGCCCCCTTAGTATATAAATTGCTTCTGTTGTGTACCTTCCCAACATTAACCCAATTGGTTCTCAGAAACGGTTATCAAATTGGGATATGAATCGTGAATCAGAAAGTTTATTTTTGGAATTGTGAATCGAAACGTATCGTGAGTCGGAAGATTCATGATCAATTATTTATAATGATATAAATGTAATGTTCACATAAGAGAACATCAAAAGTTTGTAGATATTGGTAATTTAGCATTTTAAAGACAAATAACACTTCAAATTTCATAAAACTAACAATCCAACAAAGAATGTAATGGCAATGAGAAAGAGGAATAAAAAATAGGGTTATGATGGGATAAAAGGAAATATATAGGACTCAATAACTTGATGTGATAAAAGGAAATACATATAATCTTTTTTCTACACAAAAGGATTAATTAATTAATTAAAGATCTCATAAATTATGGAAATGACTTAGTCTAAATATAATTCAGTTGAAATATATCAAATATCATGAATTCATGATAAATATTAGATTTAGATATTTTATATATAATCTTTTTCCTTAAAAAACGTAATCCTCTTTGATTGATATTCATCAATTTAGGTGTTTTACTTGATTCTCAAAGTCAAAAAGGGCAATATAAAAAAAAGGAAAGAAGCTGTGAACAGTGAAAACAACCAAACGTTGACTGAATTCACCGAATGAAAACGAAAGTCTGGGGTGGAAATGGGGGGAAAAAATTGGGTGGGGGGTGTTTTTGAACTGGGTCGGATCTGTCATAACCTGTTGTCTGCAGCATCGCGCGATTCTCCTGGGAATCGCGATTCCGGAGAGAATCGCGTGATACACGGCCGATTCAAGTCAATTGAAACATCCAACCGATTCGCATCACTGGAAGCATCTTTCAAATCGATTCGTGTGATTCGAATCGTGATTCTTCCTATTCTAATAATGCTGCTTAGAAATGCTAGTCTCCAACCTCAACTTGTGTTCAATTACCTTTTCCCACAATTTCATCGTATGACTCATAAGCTTAATTCCTTTGTAGTTTGCACAATCCTGAATATCTCCTTTATTCTTATAAATAGGGATCAAAGTATTTTTTCTCCAGGCATTAAGCATTTTCTTGGATCGTAAAATCTCATTAAATAACTTAGAAAGCCACAGCACATCCTCTTCACCCAACCATTTCCAAACTTCAATAGGAATACCATCAGATCCAATGGCTTTACCATTTTCCATTTTCTTAAGAGCTTCCTTAACCTTACTAACTCGAATTCTTTCTCATATATTGCTTAATTTTACTTATCATGTGTTCAATTTATTGCATTTATTATATGTTATTTTGTTAGTGTGTTGGATTTATTTTATTGTTGCTTACCAGTATGATGCAGAACTGTTTATAGGAGCTTCTGACATTCAAATAATGAACTCAAATGGTTGCCAAGGAGACAATTTTTTCTGCCAATAGATAATATTTTTGGCAGAATTTAAGAACTTACATTTTAAGCCTGTGCCTTAAGATGCATAATTGATTTGATAAATTGGTAGATCTTACATAAGCAATGCTCTGCTTGGAACTGATTGGATCCTGGTTTGGTTGTACAGAAATGTGCATTTTGTGCGTGCATTATGAATTATGATTACAAGCATGTACACATTTTTATTGTTGGTTGATTTGAAAATGGGATTTTTGAATAAATTTTTTCTTTTAAAACTGTTATGTGGCCAGTCGTGATTTGAGGGAGCATGCGGTTCTTGTGTGTTTTGGATCTATCTTTCTTTTTTGTTTTGGTACTATGTTCCCTTTTGTAATATAGCGGTATAATTCTTCAGTTTATCCTTTTCACCGTCTTAATTATAGGAGAAATTCTGTGGAAGAAAAAGCGAACAATTAACTGGTGGTTGGTTAATGGTCTTTCTCTTTGAATTGCAGATTAGTTTCTCAACATTTGGCGACATGCTTGATATCATACTCAAAAGGGGAAGATGCATAAATATCTCAGAATCCAAGAAGAAAAAGAAACTAAGTGTACATGCAGAGGATGGCATATTTAGAAGGGAGGATTCTTTCTATATTCTTAGTTCTCTTCTTGATGTCTTGTTACTGAAGAAAGACATAACAAAGAGGTTAGAAATTAATTGCTATTTCAGGATCATTGAAATTAATAGTATATTTGCTTGTGCTAACTTTTCACTTTATGGTTGCAGACATATGCTTATAAGCCCCTTATTTAAGCTTCTTAGCAAGAGTCTTTCTGAGGAGACGGTGAATGATGCTCTCTCCAAAGAGAAGGGCTTGTCCCAACCTTCTATAAGTGAGGCTAACCTTAATGCAACATGTCATATTCAACAGACTTTGTTGATAATCCTTGAGGATATAATCACATCTCTTGATAGCACTGCTGCACTGAAGGTTCATTTTTATTCTTTATGCTTAAAAGTTCCAGATATATAACAGTTTACTTGGTCTGCCATTTTTTGCCTAATTCAAATTTGTTTTGCCATTTTTATTCTCAGGAAAATATAACAAATGAAATTAACTTCAAGGTCCTGATAGAATGTGCCCATTCTTCGAAGGATGTAGTCACCCGTAACCATGTATTTTCTCTGCTTTCTGCTGTTGCTAAAGCTTTTCCTGAAGAAGTTTTTGGGCATATACTTGATATTGTTGCTGTTGTTGGAGAATCAGCTATCACACAGGTTTGTCAATCTATGATTAAAGCAACTTTGAAATTGAGTAACAGTTAAGAGCGTGCTTGGATTTTGGTTAAATCTTACAATTGATTATAAGCAATACTGGGAAGGAGAGTCATGTTTTAGATGGACTCATTTTTTGTTATTCTATTTCTTCAAATCATAAGGTGATTATAAGCAATACCTGATGTTAGGGACATATTAGAATTGATTGGGGCAAGGGAAGTTTGGGCTTAATAGAAAAGGCCTGGCCAATGCCAAAATAAATTCCTGTCTGTTTCGTTTTTTGCTTGTTTTTCCCATGCAAAAACCTTCATATCAAATTTACTATAGCCTGTATAAGAGAGTCTAGGATCTTAATTTTGAGGAGAAAAACGCTTCTATAGAAAAGTTTTCGACTGATTTAGTGTGGTTAACAAAAAAGATGACATTTTTTTACTAATTATATTACAACAACGTGAGATACCTTTTCTAAAATTTTAAGCAAATAGTTGAGTCAAATTTAAAGACGTTTCAGATGGATTGATTTTTCGGTATTCTATTTCTTCAAATTCATTGTATTTTGGCGGACAAAAAATTGAACAATGCAGACTTTTAGTAAGATTTTGTAATATATTTATGTCATAACATATTCAAATGTGTCTGGCTAGGGTTTGGGCTTTATAGAAAGTGTATGCTTGGCCTGTTCAATATATGGGTTTCAAAATTTTTTAGACTAGGCCATTTTTAGTTGAGGTCTTTCAGGTTCATAACTTGTATCTTTTGTTTGGATTGGTTGGGTTTTGATCTATGATCAGGTCTAGTTTAATATGTCATCTGTATTCACACTGTTTGGTTGTTATGTGTAGATTGACAGTCATTCAAAGCATGTTTTTGAGGATCTTATATCGGCGATTGTTCCCTGTTGGCTGTCTAAGACTGACGATGTGGAATCATTACTGAAGGTAGTTATTTCTTGAGGGGTGTGTGTGTGTAATTGTATATATGTTCATTGTGTATATTCATGTCCCATGTTTGTTCCAAATGAACGGAAGCAACTCTAAGCATATCAATATTTTAATATTCTTTTCTCCCTTCAGATTTTCATGGATACATTGCCCGAAGTTGTGGAGCATAGAAGATTGTCAATTGTTTTATACTTGTCAAGGTAAGATACTCTTTATGCTCTATTTCACTTTTTATTAACTTTGTTTATCTGTTCTCGAGCTACTTTTAACCATGCTCCATCTCTGCAGAACTTTGGGTGAGGATAAAAGCTTGGCTTCATTGCTTGTCCTGCTTTTCCATTCACTGGTTTCAAGGGAACAAACTACTTTCCTTGATATCAAGGTTCCGGATGCATTAACATTTTATACAAGAGAGTGGGAGTATAAACTTGCAGTGCAAATATGTGAACAATACACAAGTCTGACATGGATTCCTGCTTTAGTTGTGCTACTTCAACAACTGGGAAATGACCCTGGACTGTTTCTAGAATTGTTTCTTGCAATGCATTTTACTTTGCACAAATTGCAAGATCCAGAATTTTCATTCAAGATGGAATCAGGAAAAGATGCGGATGTCATTCAGGTATAGTTCCTTGTGTATTCGTGATTTTTGACACCTTAATCTTCAACTTCAAGTATCTGACTTAGTTAATGGCACAAGCAACTAGGAAGGGTGTTCAGTCTCTCTCCATTGCAGAGGGATACCCTTTATAACGCTCATATGCTACCAAGTGGTTCATATAAGTACCATTGTATTGTACATCACAGGACAGGTTTGGCGAGGTGGTGCCTTCCTAAATACATGCATTCTTTTCTAACCAAATTTGCCAAGACTTCAAACACTGCGCTGTGCCACAAAATATATTTCCTCTTTTTCTTGCCAGTGACTTTGTTACTGAAAAAAATCTAAACTGATTGTTGCATGGTAAATCTATAACCTTGTGGCAAATAGAAAACAGAGATAAAAAATCCCCGATCTGCACATATACCATGGGACAGTTTTTTGAGGTTTGCAATCCTGTGTCTATCATGTTCTGTTTTCTGGGCCTCGGTGGGATATTTTCCACCCAAATAATCTCCTAAAGCACCGAGGCATATTGTCCACCCAATTAATCTCCCAAAACCTCAGGCAAGAGCTGCTACCACCCAACATGAATGAAACTGGTCGCTTAAAAGATCTATATTCTTGAGATTATTTTGCAAGTCTCATGAGAGTTCTTGCAGTTTTGGTATTCCTTCTATCATGGTCTAAGTTATGCTTTGAAATACCTGATGCCATAAAAGTATTGTACTCTAACTGGATGGTCTTCAAAGCTTAACCACCTAGATTGAAGATAGTTTCTCACAATTTTCTCAATCCTATGCTTTGGCATGTATTATAATTCTCCCGATAATACCTAGAATGGTCTGCAATTGTCCAGGCGAGTGACACGCAGATCCTTGGTTGATAAAAATGGAAGATTGCTCATTATTTGATTGTGTTCAATATGTTTCATTATTCTTATATTCTTCTTGCTGAGATGCTCGTTCTAACATATTGTTGTAATAGTTTTTCAATCTAAATTTTTGCATACATGCTGCGACTTGATATAATTGAATACTACTGTTTATTGCCAAAATTTTGTTTTTCTCACAAGTTGACTGTTTTGACATTGCAGAAGGGACTTGGAAAGCTTATGGAGCAGATTGTTTTTCTCTTGCAACTTGTATTTTCTAAAAAGAAACAAATGAAGTTCCCTGTTATTCTGAGGAAAGAGTTAAAAGAAACCATGCGTGCTGTGGTGAGACATATAACATTGGTCATGATACCTTCATCATACTTTAGGAGCATAATTAAGTTGC
This sequence comes from Inga oerstediana, assembly GCA_963210345.1. Lineage (NCBI taxonomy): Eukaryota > Viridiplantae > Streptophyta > Magnoliopsida > Fabales > Fabaceae > Inga > Inga oerstediana. Next base: position 37,950,966 of record OY723406.1, read on the forward strand.
TCCGCCATGCAGATAAAGATGTTGGCGAAAGGGTAATTTCTTGGACTATATTTTGTATGTCTCGTGTGATGCTTCAAAATGTTACATTAGGACTGTAGCATGGATACTTCAAAAAAGTTAGTGTACCATATCAGATAATATCCGATATGATACACAGGTTACATGAAATATATTTTGAAACTTTTATTATTGATCTTTTTTCCTTTGAAATGCTTCAAAATAACTCTCAAGCTTAGTTTTGTTGTTAATATCACTATATTACTTTTGAAATACTTGTTTAAAGCTCAAAATATTTTTATTTTATTCATTTTGTGTTAATTTGTTAAATATATACACAATTACATATGCACATCTCCTGCACCCATATCATAAAATTTTAAAATTTGTCACATGATGTATTTTATGGTATTACACCCAATATGTGTGCCCATAGGACTTTAGAGGTTTTTCCCCAAGTAGTTGAGCAGGCACAGCATAAATTTCCTGCTGCATATGTAACTCATGCAATGATGAGCAATGTGAGATAAGTAATGATTATTCAATAATTGCTTAATTTGTGTTGCAGGCTCTTGGGCTTCTGTGTGAGACTGCAAGAAATCATACAGTTGGTTCAAAAAGTAAAGAAAGTAAAACTCGAAGTTCAAATCCATGTTTTCCATGGCTTGATCTGAATGAGAGTGATCAAAAGTCATTTGATGAGATGTGTTTGGAAATTGTTCGGGTACTTGATGATCCAGCTGAGGGTTCAAGTACTTCATTCAAAGTGGCAGCCGTTTCTGCATTAGAAGTTTTGGCGAACAGCTTCCCATCTAATAATTCAATATTTGTTCTATGCCTCAGATCAGTTGCAAAATGCATCAGTTTGTGCAACATGGCAGTAGCCTCTTCCTGCCTTCGAACAACAGCTGCCTTGATCAATGTTCTAGGTCCAAAAGCTCTAGCAGAGCTTCCTCACATAATGGAAAATATGATGAAGCTTTTCTCTGAACTGTTCTCTAATTCAGATATCGAAGCCCAAAAAAATATGGAGCTTGTTTCCTCAGTCTTGAAAGACTCGTATTATTTGTCTGTTCTCATAACTTTGGAGGTAGTTGTGGACAAGCTTGGTGGATTTATAAACCCTTATCTACCAAATATAATAGATCTTCTGGTACTTCATCCTGAACATGTCTCTGGAATGGATGCAAAGGTGGAATCTAGAGCTAGTGGACTTCGCAAGCTCCTTGCGGAGAGAATACCTGTAAGCCTCTATTATTTTATAGTACTCCCTCCGGTCCTTGATATAAGACATATTTGGGGAGTTGATTTTGGTCCTAAATATAAAACAGAGTTTTCATATTTGTCAATCTTTTTCTAATTTATGCTTATTGATGCTCGCTCAACCATAATCAAGGAGGGGAGGAAATTGAGGAATTAAGGAAGATGATTAAAGTGTTTTAGAAAATACACGTCATATCAACTAACTTAACCAACTTCCTTAATCTAATCAAATTAGGTAAATATGTCTTATATTAAGGACCGAAGGGCATAACATTTAACATTTGTATGAAATCAACATTTTGGTTCTCTCTTTACTTAGAAACGCTTTTGTTTTGGAACAGGTTCGGCTGGCATTGCCATCATTGTTAAAAGTTTACTCTGCTTCTATTAATGCTGGGGATAAAAGCTTAGAAATTATGTTTGGCATGTTGGCAACCTTAATTGGTACCATGGACAAGTCATCTATTGTTGCTTTCCATAGAAAGATTTTTGACCTCTGCCTGCTTGCCCTTGATCTTCGTCATCAGAGTCCTGTTTCTGTTCATGATATTGATGCAGTAGAAAAAAGTGTGATCCATGCAATGGTTGCTCTGACCATGAAACTTACTGAGAGCATGTTCAAACCTCTATTCATAAAGAGTATTGAGTGGGCAGAATCTGACGCGGGTGAAACTGCATCTGTGGGTAGCACTGATAGGGCTATATCCTTCTATGGCATGGTAAATAAACTTGCAGAGAGCCATCGGTAAGTCAATGTCTCTGTACCATTTTTTTTTTACCTTGCTTTATGAGCTTCTCAAAAGAAACTTTGTTGAGGCATATCTCTTGAATTATTGGGTTTATGTCACTTTTTAAAGAATAAAACACCATTTTTTTAATTTCTAGAGTAAAGCAAAATTATGTTATGTGTATTAAGGTCCTTGTGTATTATACTGTCAAATAATGGCGATTGGCAGTTGAGTTGATACAAAACTTCATCTGAAATTGATATTATTATATCCTTAATTTGCTTTTAGTGAGAAGTCCTTCCTTATTTAAATTATGCGTACATAAGTAACTTCAGCAACACAATCAGTTTTCTTCGTGGAACTCTCTTAAAGTAGTGATTGAATTGCTTAATCAATTCTTCACTGCGGTGCCCTATGTGTAGGTCATTGTTTGTTCCTTATTTCAAACACTTGCTTGGTAGCTGTGTTCACTATCTTAGTAATGCCGGAGACGTATTGAGTCGGAAGAAAAAGAAGGCCAAGATTCAGGATGATGACACTAAAAAGGGCGGCATTGTTTCTATCAAAAGCTGGCATCTTAGGAAGCTAGTCTTGTCATGTTTACACAAATGTTTTCTCTATGATACTGGATCCTCCAAGTTTCTTGACTCTTCAAACTTTCAGGTGGGTAAATTATTTTACATTACCGTCACAATGACATATCTTTACCTTGGTTGTTATGAACCATTGAACATTTTTCAGACATTTAAGTTCACTTCTTTAGAATGTTTTGATCAGTTTGCGGTCATAACTTCACAACGCTTAAGATGCCTAGTGCCGCATTAGGTATCTGTTTTGTGTGCATAAATACCTTTTCCTAGAAGCTAAATGCTTTATTTGATTCAACTAACGGAAAACTTTGACATATTCAGATGTGAGAAGCACTGAACGATTATGAATAATTGTCTGCATTTAATGATATCTTTACCTTGCTTTTCGCTTTTCTTTACTTTGTTGATAATTATTATTTTTATTTCCAAATTTGGATATTAGAATGCAAGTAATTCCAATTTTTTTCATTTAAAACGCAAATCAAGTTGTTAAAAATCCATATACCTCTTGCATCCTTATTCAATAGTACTTGCCTCCTCTTATTATTATTTTTTATTTAGGGTATAAAGGACATTTCCCAGCGATTAGGATTCAATTCTGCACTTTTTAACCTATGCAAATTGTCTATAATTCTTGTTCCGGTTGCTTTGAATCAAGTTCATTCAAAGATTGATCCTCCATTAACAAGGGTCATGTTTGTATATCCCTTCACCTAAATTATGGTTTGTTGCAGATGCTATTAAAACCGATTGTTTCACAACTAGTCATAGAACCGCCAGCTTCTTTGGACGACACCCCGAATTCGCCAAGTGTGAAGGAATTTGATGATCTACTGGTTGTATGCATTGGTCAAATGGCCGTGACTGCTGGAAATGACCTCTTGTGGAAACCCTTGAATCATGAGGTAAATATCTAGATTTCTACTACCGGGGGATTTTTTCTTTTGTTTTTTTTTGGGGGGGGGGGGGGGGATACCTGGTCATATAGTACTAAGCAGTAAATAATTGTACTCCCTTTAGTCCTATTTATAAGCAACAATTTGGCTTTGTTGAAAAGTTTAATGCATTTTTTTTTCACCAAATAAAAAAGGTTTAATGCACTCTTTCTACTTTTACCCCCAATTAATTACATGTCTTTCATATCTTTTTCCCACTCATTCTCTCTCTCACTCGTCATCTTCATAAATAAGGGTGTATTTGTGTTTTTGGGGTTTTGGGGGGGGGGGGGGTTGCGGGGGATTACATCTCTTGCACATTTATTGCTTTCAACTAATTTTAACCAACAGTTTGTTTTGCATGATTTGGGTAATTGTTGTTTATAAAAAAGATTAGAGTGAGTATTATATAAATTTTAGTTCTCGTGCGCGATCTTTATCACCATATTTCTGCTTGTTCGTCTTTATCTCTTTTGTTGGCTGTAGAGTCTTGGACAGCTAATCCAAACTATGCCTGGTTTGTTTTGCAGGTGTTGATGCAGACGCGGAGTGAAAAACTTCGAACAAGAATGTTGGCCCTAAGAATAATTAAATATCTAGTGGAGAATTTGAAAGAAGAGTATCTTGTGTTTCTGGCCGAAACAATTCCCTTCCTGGGTGAATTGCTTGAGGATGTGGAGCCTTGTGTTAAGTCTCTTGCTCAGGAAATTCTTAAGGAATTGGAGTCTCTGAGTGGAGAAAGTCTTAGGCAATACTTATGATGTAAATTAAGGTAGTCAATATGATGATATTGAGAAGAAACACGTGGGATAGTTAGAGGCGTTTCATTAAATTTATGATTTAGGTTATTGTATTAATAGAAATGTTCATTTTTGTCAAGGAAAGCTCTGATATTTTTCCCTTCTTGGCAGTCAAGAGGCTAACACATTACTAACAAGACTAGGAAACCAGGCAGTTAAAACACTAAAATTAAGGCAGCAATTTATGATACTGCTTCCGGTCCTAATTATAAGACAAAGTTGATTTTTTTTGGAGAGATTAAAGGAGCTAAATAAGTTACTTAATCATATCATATGTTATGTATCTATATATTATATATTAATTTATTAGTTAAACTAATTAGTTTGAAGAAAAAACTAAAAATTAAAATATTTTAAAGTAATTTAATTAGTTTCATTAATTTTTCTAAAAAAGACAACTTTATCTTATAATTAGGACCGGAGGGAGTATTTTCATAATTTTGGCTCCTTTCAAAGGAGTATTTTCATAATTTTGGCTCCTTTCAAAGAATGAAAAAACAAATTGCTAGGATTAAGAATTTGGAAGGCAAAAGGCTTAAAGATCAGAAGTGTTAGTGCAAGCGGTTTACCCAAGAGGGGTGAATTGGGTGATAGATAGAATAATTTAACTGTAAATATTAATTGATAGAATTTAAAATGATGTTAAGAGCTAAGAAGGATATCATTAAAGTATACACCGGGAGTTATACTGGTTCGGCCATAACCATTTTAACCTATATTCAGTCCTCAGAGTTCCACAAAGATTTTCATTATATCTTCTAAGATTCAATGGGTTCTTGACATCTCAGTTTACAACAAGTTCCTTCTCTAGACACTCTCCCCCTTACACGATGTAATCCAATCCCTACTTAAGGTTCCACAACCTTAAGTGATCTTTAATAAGAAGTATTGAGTTTGTAATAAAAATCTCTCTCACAGAGTGAATATAGAATCACTGAAGTATAAAGTAAATGAATGATAAACAGAGCAAGTATGAATATGAATCAATGATGGCTCAGTGTTATTGTATATTTGTATGCTTTGAATTCTTTTGTATTTATAGTTGAATTGATAGATAGCTGTTGTCAGCTTTTCAACTTGTCCTTAGAGTCAGTTTCTTTTGATCATTCTTCATATTTGAAAAACTAGCCGTTATGTTCGGTGGACGCTCCACTCCGTAAAGTGATTTTTCTTCACTCAACACATTCTCTCATTGTTTTCTTGAGCAACTGCTTATAATACTAATACAATGAGATGTTAGATACAAAAACAATAAATGTGATCCAGTGTCATAACTCGAGTGATCCCTTCCAAAACTTGACAAAAAGTTTGAGCAACATTTATGGCATCATCACTCGAGTGATTCAAGGCCATCACTCGAGTGACCACTCGAGTCATCCCTTGTAAATTCCGGTAGAGAGTCAAAGGCTGCTTTTCTTACCCCATTACTCGAGTGTTCCCTTCTAAAATTAGCCAAAGATTCTTCCTTTGCACAAAGACTTCACTTTTTACTTCATCGCTCGAATGGTCACCGAGTGATGGCTTTGCATGCCTCAGAATACTCTATTTCTTTGTTCAAAAACTTTTGTTCAATCAAATCATTTGTAACATCTTTTGTTATCATCAAAACATAGGATCTAACATTCTCCCCCTTTTTGATAATGACACAACTTAGTGATTTTTGAACTAAACATTTTGAAAAACAGTTTTTTGCATTATGAAGCTCAAACTTGAAATTAAGGTCAATATGATACAAACTTCAAGAATACTACACATTAGGATTATTTCATAGATAGCCAAAACAAATAACTTTGCATGCATATAAATCAGTTTTGCCACATAATCTCATAATAACATTAAACTTCAGAATTCCATCAGTCTAAAAGACAAGAAAGCAGTTCAAAATAACATTAAATGACATGAAAGCTAAATGCATGAAAGCTCCCAAAATCCCTATACATCCATTCATCTCCCAAAATCTAAGTACTAAACACCCATGCGAGTTCACCAAAATCACCCTAGGTCTTCTCCCCCTTTTTGACATCATCGAAAAGGAGCTAGACAGGAAAACTAGACCCAGAACTTGGGGTAGATGGATCTCAGGCTGTGATGGGAATGGCCTGTGTAGGCGAAGATGCACCATAATGAGTATCACCTCCTTTGAGGGTAAAGGTAGGTAACTCAAATGAGATAGGCTCTGGAGGCGAAAAGGAGGGACCTATAGTAAATCCTGTGGTTGAGGTACATAGAGAGGAGGGTGTTGTGGTAGTGGTGGTGAAGGCTATTGTGATGTATCCACAAATTCCTCAGAATGGTGAAAAGGGGACTGAAGAGTGGCTCAGTGCCTGTGGTGATGCTACTAGTGTGGTCACTGGGCTAGGCTGGATGGTGGCCTACTCATCAAGTAATGTGAACTTGAGCAGATGAAGAGGGATTGGTCATGGTAAAGATGACACCGCGGTGTGAGGGATGATAGAAGGAGGAACAAATATTGTAACCCCCTCACGGTAATTATATCCGGATTATGAAATTTAAGTGAAATAGAGACCAAAAAGACAAAATCACATTTATAATCACTCATCTCCAAGAGATGGGGTGTCCAAAAAAAACGTTTAAAAATAGAATTCATCTGGTCTCACATTCACTTTCAAATACAATTACCTGTGCAGTTATATCACATAATAAATATCAGAGTGTGTAACTAAAATCCCGGCAACCCCGGGTTACTTGTATATATACACAATGGGTTTAAAGTTTCCCAAAATGGGGATTACATATCCAAAAATCTATATTTACAATCCATATTTACAGTAATCCCAAACTCCAGCTAGATAACCAACAGTCCCAAAATCTAAATTGTCCCTACTAGCCCTAACCACTCTTGGTTGGCCGTTTCCCTTTTAAGCCACTTGCCCTGTCTGAAAATGTTAGTCATTGGAAAGAGTGAGATTTTAAAGAATCCCAGTAGTAACAAATCACTCATACAATATATAAACACAAAGCATGTAATGTTATCATGTTCACTAGCATCATCAGTAACACTGTGATCCATGGCTCGCGCCACAGACGACAGTTCTCATGACTGTATCACAATGCACTATGCCCGCTTTCACGATAATCACTATGCCAGCTCTTGCTGTAATCTCAATGCCCGCTTGTGCGGTAATCACTATACAGCAGCATCGCAAGGCACAAAGCATCACAAGGCACAACGTATCACAAGGCATAAAGCTCCACAAGGTATCACAATGCATCTCAAAGCAGCAGCAGCAACACAAAATGCATTATAGGCAAACATACAATACATTTACACAAAGTATAAGAGAGGAGTCACTACCTGTATCTTTCCTGACATTCTTTGGCACAGTGGGCTAACGCGTCTAACAGATATCAAATCCTATACCAATTTAGGGACAATTGATTAATCTCTTTCCCAAATACTTATTTCCATAGTACTTTAAGTTGGTTATCATTTAGGACTCTTTAGGTGACTATTTAAGGCCTAAACATATACCTAAAGGGTTGGAAGAAACTGTTAGAGCAAGCGTTTCACCCAAGAGGGGGGGGGGTGAATTGGGTGAAACTAAAATTTCGTTGCAAATATAAAAACTTGACGGTGAATATAAAGCAGTAAAGAGTAAGGAGAAATATCACCGAAGTGTACACCGGGAGTTATACTGGTTCGGCCACAACCACTTTAACCTACGTCCAGTCCTCAGAGCTTCTCTGAGAGTTTCTCTATAACTTTCAAGATTCAGTGGGTTCTTGGCACCTCAGTACAAGCAAGTTCCTTCGCCTGGACACTCGCTCCCCATTACAAGTTGTAATCCAATCCCAACTCAAGGTTCCACAACCTTAAGTTACCTCAATAACAAATATTGAGTTTGAATGAAATATCTCTCTCAAAGAGTGAATAAGAATCACTGAAGTACAGAATTACAAATATGTGTAAAACAGAGTAGTGAACTTGATAATACGTTCGTGTGTGTGTTTTTGTTGTAATCTCTGTTTGGATGTTCCCATATATATAGATATGTTGGTAGCAACTGTTGGAACATTTTCTTCTTGCCCGTTAGAGTGTGCGTAGCCATTATTGACTTTTCCAGTATTTGAAAAATGTTCGTTTGCTGTAGGTGGTGGTAGGTGGCGTTTGAACGTTGCTTTTGACTTTCCTTATTTGGTAAGATCTCTTCATTGTTTATCTGTGGATATGCTGATAATACTAATACAATGAAGGGTTAATTATATAGGAAACAAATCAATGAGCGTTTGGAATGATTTCTCAAATTCTGAACTTGCATACTCAAGTAGTTACTCGAGTATTCATTAAGTTTACTCGAGTACTTACTCGAGTATCATCGTGAAAATATTGATAAACTGCAAGTCAATAAATGAACATTACATTACTCGGGTAGTGTATGGAGTAAACAAAATTACAAACCTTTGGAAATATCTGTTGACTCGGATACTTACTCGGGTATGACACACTTTTCTTCATAGGTTACTTGAGTAGAAACTCGAGTAAACTCTCAAATAAACTTTATGTTACTCGATGCTTCACTCCAGTAATGTTGGCAGGATTTCAAGGCCGAGAGCACTTCAAGTTTGATTACCTTGTTACTCGAGTACTTACTCGAGTAAACATAAGTTCTCTGCATAGCTTACTCAGGTAGTGACTTGAAGTTCTGTGTAAATAAATCTTCATATTACTCAATTACTTACTCGGGTAATCCAGTTTAAATAAGTGATTGAATACCTACATACTTGAGTAGTGCCTCGAGTGAAGTGTAACAAAAGCAGATCAAGTTATTCGAGTATTACCTGCTTACCACAGTGAGTTACTCGAGTAGCTCCTCGAGTAACATTGGCAGGATTGAAAATGCCGAGAGCAACATATTTCTTGAAGTAGGGGACTCGAGTACATACTCGAGTATCATTGGCAAGGCGAGAATAACTGGAAGTCTTTTACATAGTTACTCGAGTAACGTTGGCAGGCCGAGAGCAACTGCAAGTGATTTACCTGGTTACTCGAGTAGCTACTCGAGTAACGTTGGTAGGCTGAGAGCAAGTGGAAGTCATTTACCTTATTACTCGAGTGCTTACTCGAGTAACGTTGGTAGGTTACTTGAATGTTGACTCTGTTTACTTCAAGTTTCAGTCCATTACTCGAGTACCTACTCGAGTAACCCTTTAGAAAACTTGCCAGTAATGAAGTTTCTCATCTTTTTCTCTTGGCCTTTCTTCATTACTCCAATGCTTACTTCAAGTGATGATTTGCCCTGTTATTACTTTTTTCAAACTTATTTGTTTATTAAATCCTTTTCATACCATCCTTTGTTATCATCAAAACATGAGAGATCTAACAGAAACTACCATGAAGACCCCTTTTTCGAAAGGCAAAACATTGATTTTTGGCTGACTCACTTGAGTGAAGATGACCTCACTCGAGTGATGAGAGACTTGTACTCGAGTGAGACTAGCTCTCACTCACGAGTGTTTGACAATAAGCAACCATCACGACCAGAAAGTTCTCACCACACTCGAGCATAAGGTTTTACACTCGGGTGATGACTTCAAATCCATTCAAGTCCTCGAAAGTTCAACACAGAAAGTGACAACCCGAGAGCACATGCAACATCAGAGGGAAAAGCTCACTCGAGCATACCCCCAGCACTCGGGTGAGAAGGTTTCACTTGCGAGTGTCAGAACACACTCTTGAAACTTAGCCAGCTAGTGACAACCCAAGAACAACCCTAACCTTGAACACACACCATCACTTGAGTGATCCCATGCTCACTCGAGTGATCACCAACATCACTCGCAGTGAAGGAAGTGTACTCGAGCTTTCTTCATGAAAACTCAGGTAAAACACAAAGCAATAGGCAAGACACAAGGCAGCACTCGAGTGGGTTCCTCCCTCACTCAAGTGAGGCTTATCAGATTGCCAGATTGCAGCAACTAACATAAATTCCCAAATTGACCAAAATCACACCCAATGGTTCCCAAACTCCACACAAAGCTCATACCCACTCAAAATGACATAGGGAACCCATTTGTAACCTCCAAAACACCCAAATATCATTTTAAACATAATCTATGCCCTTGGGTCTCTATGACACACAATACCCAATTCTAATCAATATACTTCCAAACTTCAAAACCATTACCAACACTCTAATAACCTCACAACATACCATTTCCAACATCAATCACTATGAAATTTATACATTCCAAAATGGCATAAACCAGGGCAAATTTTCTAGAATTTCCTAACTCATCCAAAAATCACAAATAATACACCAAAATGAATCAAATGCTTACCTCTTCACTTTGCCAAAGTCAGAATCTTGATTCTCCAACTCTCAAATTACTCCAACACCCAAATCACCACCTTTCAAGATTCTGAAACAACCAAAATAGGGCTCTCAACTCTATGAATAAGTTTAAGGAAGAGGATTTGAGCATAGGAGGATTATTACTCACTAAAGATTCAAGCTTTCTCTTTTCTCTTCCCTTGCTTGTGTCCGCCGAAAATGGGAGAAAGATGAGAGAGATGATGAGATATGGAAATGATGATGATGATGATGTGTTTCTCTTCCCTTGCCCATACACAAACCGAATAGTAGAGATAAGAGAGAGAAAAGTGGATATTTTTCTTTTAGCTTGATCCCATGGTCCACACAATGCCACATGTCAACATCTTCTCACTTCCACCATGAGCTCACACAAATGCAAAGTATAGGATTCCGACCCATGGTCAGTAAATCTAAACCATTGATCTTAAATCTCCAAATACACTTATATCAAATTTACATCACATTTATCCAAAAGTGTTTAATTACACTAATTATTATCAACATCAGAGTCATTAGCCCTTAATCCCAAATTGGGTCATTACAGATATAGGGGTAGAGACAGAGGTTGGTGCTAAAGTAGGGATAGATGAACTAGGAATCGAAGTGCTCGGTGTCATGGCATCATCCTTCTTATAAAGGGATCGAAGAAGATTGGCAACCTTGTTCAGTGTAGTAGTCTGAGCCTCCTACTGTGCCAACACTGCCTGATTGTTCTTGTTCATAAACTCATCCATCTCTCTTATCTTGAAGTTCATGTAGGTGATCAGTTCAGCATTTTATGTTGGCTATGTCCACATGAAACCTTCAATACCTCTTTCAGGTAATTTTGAATCGTAGACCCAAAGAAAGATGGAGCAAGGTAGTGACAGGAGCAAAAGACTGAGATCATCCAATCTTCTAGTCTCAGCCTTATATGCCTATTTTTCTTGGGAATTGAGTCCATTGGCTTCTTCAGAGGTATCTCAATCCCTAGCTTCCTGATTTGGTTCCTTCCAATTGGCAATAGTCTCTCAATCTGCTCATTAGGCTCTCTAAGTACTAAATCTTATTCACCTTGAGGAATAAGGAGATCAATTGAGGGTATGGCATCAGTGTAGTTCTAGTTCTATAGAACTTGTACCTCTTGATCTCTGAGAAGATCAATTCTGCTAGATTCCTCTTCTCCTTTAATAGTATCGAGGCTATATTCCCATAGTCCCGGTCAATGAAATGTGTAAAGTTGTTGGACTTGTTCACTATGGCTCGAGAGTATATGTACCAAAACACTGTGTAAGTCATATATGTCGCTTAAATTGAAGATTAAAGGTCCTACTTTCTCACCAGGCCTCAAAGTACTAAATATTTTTTTTGAATTGAGATTAGCCGGGTTATCCTTATGTGGTTCATTAATTCCTAACCACTTTTTTATCTTGGAGGCAGATATTGTAAATTTCTTCCCTCTTACTTTTGTTTCTAACTCCTCCTCTACAACTGGACTCATGCATCCCTTCACAGGTTCAAGATTATAGTAGAAATGCCTAACTACCTTAGTATAGTAAGGAAGGCTCATAAACAACCAAGGCATATAACTCTCTAGATAGTCACTTAAGTCATACTTAATAGCTTCATAAAGGACTTAAAGATCAACATAATACATCTTACACATTTTTCTCTGGGAGAAGTGATCTTTGAACTTCTTTGTGTCCTCAAGCTTTTTGTATTGAAGCCTTTTAGAGGGACCATGACATCTTGTTCTTCGAATTTCTTTTCTCCAACACCTTCTATTAAAGCCTTTGGATGATATTTTAGAGGCTTGGAAGTTTTGGAAGAAGTTCCTTGCTTGTCTCTTTTGGATTGAAAAGCTTCCTTCAATATATTTGCTATTGCCTTGGCAATTTTCTCACCATATTTTGGTCCCTTGGGTCCCTTCTCCAACCAAGAGGGAGTATAAGAGGAATCTATAGAAGGTGGAGTTGGAGGGGCTGATACCTTCCTTTTTCCAGGAGGAGTGGCTTTCTTTGTTCTTGCCTTTATGGAAGCTTGTTCCTTGATTACAACTCCTTTAGATAAAGCTTTTTCGAGAACTTTCGGTCGTGGATGAGATTTTGATTTTGGAGTTATTATTTTCTTCTGTTTCTTGTGTAGAGGAGACTTAGAAGACTCAGAAGAATCATTACGAGGCATCTTTGTTCTGGCCATTAAGGATTAAAGCACAAAATCTTGATTTCACTTTGCTAGTTGTAACTGATGAGGATTTAGGGCAAGAGATTTGAGGAATTTTAGGAAGTTTCTAGGAGTGAAATACAATTGGTTTTGATCGAACTTGAGTGGGTAAGAGTTTGTGAAAAGGTTTGGACAAAGCATGGGAGAGTCATTGGAAGTGATTTGGTGAAAATGACAGAGTGCCGACTGTTATAACCTACTGTGCTCGACATCACTTGAGTGATCACTCAAGTGATCTTGGGGAATCACTCGAGTAGTCACTCAAGTGATCAAGCCAAGCAGTTAAAAATCAAAGCAATTTTAAACCATACCTGTCATGAATAATGTAGTAATTATCCATGAATATTTTCTTGATGATTTGTAGGCACAGGATGGCAGATTCAAGTTGAAACTTGGTTGAATTTTGATCTACACTGATGATCACTCAAGTGCTTACTCAAATGATTTTGAGACATTACTCAAGTGATCTGTTTCTTCAACTCCTGACTATTAATATTCAACCATTATGCCATTTCAATTTGAATTAATGTCAACTTCCCAACTCTTCATGTCATCACTTGAGTGGTCATTCAAGTGATACAACCATCACTGCCAGTTATCACTCGAGTGATGTCTTGATCACTGAAAGTGGTCACTCAAGTGATGTTATAGTGAACAACATCTCTGTTTAGCTCTGCTTTCTTTACCACATAACAGAGTATCAAGGTCTTGTAAAAAAATTACTAGATACCTCGATGCTTAAGTCAGTTATCATCAAAACATAATCCAATTACATTTACTAACATATAACAACTTATAATTCGTTGGGATTTACCATTACCAATTCTCTTCTAATAAATAGAAATTGATCTTTGGTAAGGGGTTTTGTGAAGATATCCGCTATTTGAAGATGAGTTTGGATGAATATCACTTTGACATCCTTCTTTTGAACATAATCCCTGATGAAGTGATGTCTAACATTGATATGCTTGGTTCTAGAGTGTTGAACCGGATTCTTTGCCAAACTTATTGTGCTGGTGTTGTCACAGTAGATAGGTATCTCTTTCAAGTGTATGCCAAGGTCTTGAAGTTATTGCTTTAGCTGAAGTACTAGTGCACAACAACTTGATGCTGTAACGTGCTCAGCTTCCGTTGATAAAAGAGGCACTATGTTCTGTTTCTTACTAAACCATGACACAAGTGAGCCTCCAAGAAACTAACATTGTTTACTGTTGCTCTTTCTATCTATTTTATACCCTTTATGATCAGAGTCTGAGTATGCAACCAGGTATTCATTTCCTCCTTTAGGATACCAAATGCCTAATTCTGCTGTGTCTGCAAGATATCTGAAGATTCTTTTGACAGTTTCAGCATGTGATTCCTTTGGGGTTGATTGATATCTTGCACACATTCCAACACTGAATTGAATTTCAGGTCTACTTGCAGTGAGATAGAGTAATAACCAATTATTCCTCTATATTTTGTGATGTTATAGTCTGTTCCCTTGATGTTACCATCAAGCAACGTAGTTGAGCTCATTGGTGTATCTTCTCCGTTTGTTTGATCAATCCCGTATTTCTTCAATAGCTCCTTTAGATATTTCGTTTAAGATATGAAAATTTCATTCTTCTTTTGCTTAATTTGTAAACCAAGAAAGAAGTTAAATTCTTCTATCATTGACATCTCAAACCCCCCTGCATTATCTCAGAAAATTCTTTGCATAGAATTTCATTAGTAGCACTGAAAATGATGTCATCAACATATATTTGAACTATCAAAATATAATTTTTTTTATAAAAGGTGTTGTATCGACCTTTCCTCTTACAAATCCTTGGTCAATGAGAAACTTACTAAGTCTTTCATACCATGCTCTAGGGGCTTGTTTCAAACCGTATAAAGCTTTTATTAATTTGAAAACATGGCCAAGCTTAGTTACATCCTCAAATCCTGGAGGTTGTTCTACATATACTTCTTAAATGATATAGCCATTTAGAAATGCACTTTTTACATCCATTTAATATAGTTTGAATCTCTTGATACACACAAAGGCTAAGAGTACTCGTATAGCTTCCAATCTAGCTACTGGAGCATATGTTTCCTCATAATCAATACATTCTTCTTGATTATAGCCCTTGGCTACCAATCTTGCCTTGTTTCTGACAATGATTACAGATTCATCAAGTTTGTTCTTGAATAGCCATTTAGTGCCAATGACTGGATGATCTTTAGGCTAGGGTACCAAATCCCAAACTTGATTTGTTTCAAGTTGATTGAGTTCTTCTTGCATTGCTATTACCTAATCATTGTCTGATAGAGCTTCATCAATGTTTGAAGGTTCAATCTCAAAAATGAATGTCGAGAAACTGACTTCATTTAAAACTTTGTTCCTAGTTCGGATTCCCTCATTTACATTCCTATAATTTGATCTAGGGGACGACTCTTGTTATGTTTTCAAGCTCTAGGTTGTCCTAGTCTATGTGGTTGTTCTTCTTTATCGGTTCGGTCAACCTCTAGATTGAAAGGTTTAGGAATAGGTTGCCCATTCTCTTGATTGTGATTATTTCCTACTCATCGTCAATAATCTTGACAGAGGATTCAAATTCATCAAATACAACATGAATTGATTCTTCAACTCCACATGTTCATTTATTGAAAACTCTATAGGCTTTACTTTAGTTAGAATAGCCTAGGAATATTCCTTCATCAGTTTTAGAATCAAACTTTCTTAGGTTATCTTTACCATTATTGTGAATAAAACACTTACAATTGAAGATGTGTAGATGAGCAAGGTTCGACTTCCTTCCTTTGTAAAGTTGTATGGTGTCTTTCTAAGTTTTGATCTAATGTATGCTCTGTTTGAGATATAGTATGA
Source organism: Inga oerstediana (assembly GCA_963210345.1). NCBI lineage: Eukaryota > Viridiplantae > Streptophyta > Magnoliopsida > Fabales > Fabaceae > Inga > Inga oerstediana. The sequence goes on from OY723406.1 coordinate 37,966,667, forward strand.
TGTGCTCATAACATCAGCCCAGAAAACTTGTACACATTCTTTTCATTTAGCATAGCTTTTGCCATTTATGTAAGTACTCTATTTTTTCTCTCCACGACTCCATTTTGTTGTAGTGTCCTTGGTACAGAGAAGTTGTAATCAATGCCATTAGTGTCACATTATTCTCCAAAAGCATGATTTTCAAATTCTCCACCATGATCTATCTTGATACCTGTAATGGACATACCTTTCTCATTTTGCATTTTCTTGGCAAAAACAATAAATTCATTGAAGGTTTCATCATTCGATGATAAGAAAATAGTCCATGTAAATCTAAAGAACTAATAAACAATAATTAATGAATATAAACTACCACCAAGATTTTTGAATCTTGCTTGTTCTACTAAATCCATATGGAGCAGTTGAAGTGGTTTGTTTGTTGTGATTTCATTTTTTGATTTAAAAGATGATTTTGTTTGTTTACCTTTTTGACATGCATCACAAATTAAATCATTTTTGAAATTTACTTTAGGTAAACCAATTACTAAATCTTTTTTGAGTAACTTGCCTAGTTGGTGCATATTGACATGAGCCAGTCTCTTATGCTATAACCAATTTTCATCGGTGTTACTCATAAAACAATTTTTTAGAGACATTTTTACTTATATCAAGAGTATAACAGTTACCTTCCCTTGTTGCTTTAAGATTTTTCTTTTCTATTTGTAGATCTTTCTTGCTTACAATCAGACATTCCTCTGAGTCAAATATTACCCAATTGTTTTTATCTGTGCTTTGACTCACACTCAATAGGTTGTGACACAAGCCTTCAATGTAATATATGTCTTTGACTTGCATACCTTTATCACTTTTGATTTCACCAATTCCTACTATCTTTCTGGATTGATTTCTTCCAAATTTTACATTCCCACCTTCTTTAGGATCTAATATTGTTAAATTTTCGGGATCACCAATCATATGTCGAGGGCATCCGCTGTTTAGATACCATTTGTTGGCTCTAGATGCTTAGAAGCAAATCTGCAATTAAAGACAGTTAAGTCTTAGGTATGTAAGACCCTTAATTATTTTGACCTTTTTCAAAGTATTTGCTCGCAGCTCAGTGGGTACACAAGAATAGCATAAATATACTGATATATTGATACAAAGTGCTTGATTATATTTTAAGTATCCCCACAGGGTGTGTTCATAATAATTACAGACCTTAAAATAATAAAAAGGCCTACAGATAACCAACGTCAGTGCTTGATCAGCATTGGAACCTTCAGTTGCCGATAATTATGCCATCACCCCTTTAAGCAGCTGCCTGCTACTGAAAACTTTATACATTTATGGGAAGGGTGAGATTCAAAAGAATTTCAACAGTAACAGGCTATTAATCATATAAAATGCAATAAATAGATATGCAATGCACCACATAATGTAAATATAAGAATAACACTGTAAACTAAGTGTGCACACTATTTAGGGCCAAATCTCCATTTGTCCGTGTACCTTAGCTGAGTCTTATACCACAGCTAGGTATTGTGCACCAGGCACTGTGTATCATAGTTGGGTAATCACTAGGTCGAATGGTACTTGTGCTTTTCCCACACCACAACTAGATAGTATGTGTTCATTATTCATATAACAAAATATAGCAACATACAACATATATACCACCATATAGTTTATGAAAGACAGAGTTACTATATGGAGTTGCCTTTTCCTTGCCTATTTGTTTATGTAATATCCTGTGTCTGGCTTGGGCTACTGATATATCATAAAATTCTAAATTTATGATAAATGAGTTATTACTTATCCATAACTCATTCTAAACTCATTGTATTGGTTATCTTAACTGAAAAATCAATATTAGCAAAATACCCTTGGGAACCTGGTCTAAGCCCCTTTATACCTAGTCTAATTATACTCTACCAAAAATTATGACTCGGGCTAATCCTACACAATTTTGTATGTAGAATCCATTTTTGACCTCAGATTAGTCAAATTCATGCCCAAATTACAAATTTACCCTTGACAGCCATAATGTTAGGGTTTTAGGGGTAAAATTGTCATTTCACACCCTAAAGCCTTAACACTTCATATTTTACATGTTCCTTACACAATTTTCTATTTTAAACACAATGGAATTATCAAATCAACCAAAATATAGTCTAAACATTGCCAAACAACCTTGGCCAAAAATCTGGACAATTTTGGGAAAAATGGAAGTTTTATGATTTATCCTTTAAACCACCTTCTTTTGAGTTTGGGCGGCCCTGAGGGTTTGGCATTCCCAAAGCCACAAATCAACCACAACAACAATATTCACCTTGAATTCACAAGAAAACAAGGTTATTTGTGATTACCTCTTGATTCTCTCTCTCTAGCTCAAGAAACCGGCACCTCTCTCTCATTCTTTCTCTTGATTTTGTCTTTCTACAAGTGTATTTCGAGATGGCAAAGAGATTAGATAGTTGTACATGATTTAGAAGGCATAACGCATGAAATTTCCTACTCAACTTACCTTGATTGCTTCTTGAATAACTTGAGCTCTCTCTTTGTTCTTGTTTTCTCCAAACTCTCTCTCTCTCTCTCTCTCTCTCTCTCTTTTGCTTCTTGTGTTTGGACGAAAGTGGCTCTTAGAAAAGAGATAAGAGCTCTTAAAAAAATATCATCATCCACCTCCTTAAGATATTAGTATTTTAATGCTAATTTTGCACATGTTAATCTTTGAATTTTATTATCCTTTTACTTAGCTAGAAATGCTCTAACTTTTGGCATAATGTGAACCAAGTATTTAATTCCCTTCTTGCTTCTCTTTTTAGACGTCCAACACCTTAAAGGAATGGACAATATTGGCTTTTAATTTTTATCTAGCTAAATAATTGTTTTGTCCTTACATTTTTGTAATTAAATTAGGCCTTCTTCCTTTTCTTTTGTCTTAGCCGAAATTCTTATATTTATTGGGCCCAAAAATTTGTGTGGCCACTAATTGCACTAATTTTCTAATTCAAGTGTGCTAATCTTCACCATTTTATTCCCATTAATACCACAAAGGTGTATAGGAATTTTGGTGACTAAAATTTGGGATGTTACAAGGTACCCATATTTTTTTGGTTTCTTTTGGCTTAGTACAAATTATTTTCTGAACATATGATCCTTTAGGTACCCATTTGAAGGTTCATATTGTTCCTTTCTTTTTATGAATGCATAACAAAGTATAGTGACCTTTTCTATTGCAGTAATGGCAATATGCAAAAGGATTCGATGTATGTTCAGAATGCTGAAAGTAATTTAAATATGCTTTTCCACCTGTTTCTTTCTTCCTTTCTTTTTGTCTAATTTTGCGTCATATCCAATGCAATGCCCCAAATTTTGATTAAGGACTAATGACGTCTACTGAGCAAGTGATTTTGTGAATAAAGTTGATTTGAGACTCGAATTAATTATTGAAAATGTCCAAAACCCTGTATTTTAATATAATTATGAGGCAAAGTTATTATTAGGCTAAAATAAGAGGGGAATGACGCATGGAGAAAGGAAAAAGAATTAGAATATGTGTTATATGGCAATTCTTGTGAATGTGCCATAATCAGGGGAAAATTTGGAAGAATGGAAAATTTACCAATCAATTAGTTAGTGATTAATGAAGAAATTGATTACTAACTAAAAGAAATGAGGTGTGTGACTAAATGATTAATGGAGCTAGTCAGAGTAACCAAATGGTCATGGAAATGGTGTTTTGTTGTGTGTTTTGGATAGATAGAATTGAATTGAAGCTTAAATGTTAAGTTTGGCAATTTTGGGATTTTGTGTTGAATGTTGCCTAAAAAAGAGAAAGATGATGGAATGAGAATTTGGTTGTTTTGATGTTTCCATTGGATTCCTTGTGGAAAATTGTGTGGGAGTAGTGTTTGATGTGAATGTTGAACCATTGGAAACTTAGGTTTAAAAGTTTCAAGTTTTGGTTAGTGAAAACTCTGTGTTGGCAATTGTTTTGCATGGAATTTTTGAAATAGCAAATGGTGGTTAAAAATTATGAAACTTTTAAATCTAATAGTAGACATGCCAAGCTTTAATTCGATACATTATAGAGCTCATTTCGATGTGTGTGCTGGGAGTTATGAATTTCCAAAGTTTGATGACGAAACTGGGATCGATTCTGGAACAGCAAGGAGAATTGTTGAATTCTGTATTTTTGTGGGTATAGACAATAATGATTCATATTTTTTCTATAAAGAGGGCTTAAATAGCTTTCCATTGGCTTTGGAATCATCCCATTTTGATTTTTCTGAAATTAGTTATGATTTTGCGAACTTCATCCAAGAAACAGAATTTTTCCTTGGCCGCAGCCCAAAAGCTTCTAACCTGCTTTTGGCCGTAGCCAAAACTCTCTGACCTGATTTTGGCTGCAGCCAAAAGTCCTTGGCCACAACCCAAAAGTTTCTGACCTATTTTTGGCCACAGCCAAATATTCTTGGCTGCAGCCAACACCCAAAAATCAGAATTTTTCCCTATCGAAAGGTGGTCTTTGAGATAATACTTCCTAATCCTTTATGCCTTTGTTTGGGCTTCTAGTAGCCACCTAAAGGTCTCAAATGATAACCAATCTTAGGTATTGTGGAGTTAAGTATTGGATTAGAGAATAACTCTTTATCCTTAATTATGGATTATAGGATTTGGTATTTGCCCAACCCGCGAGAGACCATTGCCAGAGCAAGCACGGAAAGACTAAGGTAGTGACCTTTCTCTTATGATGTATATGATACATTGTATGCATGATTTATCATTGAATTATCGTTGTGAAATATGCTATATGAAACCTTGCTGTTGTGAAATATGTGGATGTGAGATATGTCGTTGTGCGTTACAGCGTGAGCAGTTGTAAGGGGTGATGTACATCACACCTACCCCTGCCGTTATAACTGCCGTTGTGATTTGTGGATGTGAGATATGTCATTGTGCATTGCAGCATGAGCAGTTGTGGGGAGTGATGCACGTCACACCTACCCCTGTCGTTGTTGAGTTATGGTATTGTGAACTGCCCACTGTTGAGAAACATGCCGGTGTAGCTATGTCATTGTGAAATGTGTCATATGGAACCCTGTTGGGTATGGCTATGTTGTTGTGGAATGTGTCATATGAAATCCTACTATGGTGAAATATATTGATGTATGATATGCCGTTGTGCATTACAGTGTGAGCATTACAGCGTAAGCAGTCGTAGTAGGTGATGCACATCACACCTACCCTTGCCGTTGTAAATGACGTTGTTATGTTGTGGTGTTGTAATTTGCTTACATGCTTTGTGATTGTGCATACTATGAGTGAACTATTACTACTAGGATTCTTTAGAATCTCATTTTTTCCATACAATAATTTTCAGATAGGGCCAGTGGTTCTAAGGAGAAGTAGGTGACGAAGGGCGGTTAGAGCTCCGGGCTAGGAGTTTTAATTTGGATAGTTGGTTATCATGCTGTTAATTATGGGATATTTTGTTGGAAATTAGTTGTATATATATTGAATAGTTTGTGTAATCCCCTAGAATGGGAAATTGATTATAGGCGTTTGTGCCATGTAAACCCTTAGTTGATAATGGAACTCGAGTGTGTCGGGGATTTATGTTGCACTCTGATATTTATGAATGGAATCAAACTGTACAGGTAAAATGAGTATTTGAAATGTGAATATGAGACCATGTTAAACAGGTTTTAGAAAATTTTTTGCAATCCCTGTTTTGGGAAATGAAATTTTTAACGAGTTTTGAATCATCGTCTGGTCTCTAATTCTCCAAAACTACCTAAATGTGAACTTAATCTCGGCCTTGATATGAAGGGGGTTACATCCAATACCAGATCAATCATTTACAAAACATTGAGTTTTTAAAATGACATTTAACATCACACTTCCTTTAGTGAATTTTTCAACAATCTTAGTTAGATATGTATTTTTCTTTTTCAAAGATGGACAATTTTCACAATCTTTTTCTGAAGTTTCCTTAAGTTTTTCTTCAAGAATTTTTTTCCTTTCTGAAAACAACTAATTCTTTAACAACTCATAATGCAATGCATTATATAATGACCAACATGCAAATCACTATCAGCATAAAAAATGTCATTATGATAAATATAATATTTACCATTCCCAGTAATGGAAGTATAACCTTCCTTATCCAAATAAGAAAGAGAAATAATGTTACTACTTAAAGTAGGAACATAATAGCAATTGTTCAAAACTAACAAAAGCCCACTAGGCAAAACTAATTCATAAGTGCCTACAGCTAAAGCAACAACTCTTGCGTTGTTTCCAACTCGTAGGTCCACCTCGCCCTTCTTCAGCTTTCTACTATCCTTGAGACCTTGCACATTTGTACAAATGTGAGAACCACATGCAGTATCTAATACCATGTAGAGGAAGTAGAAAAATGAATGTCTATAACATAAATACCTAAAGCGATAGCCCCGCTATCCTTCTTGTTCTTTTTCAGATCTTTAAGAGTCTGTAATTCCTCTTCCAATGACCGGGTTCATTACAAAAGTAGCAGACTCTTTCCTTTGGAGGCTTTACCTTCTTGGGTGCAGGCTTGATTTCAGGCTTGTTTGACTCTTTGGTCTTACCACCTGAGCCATTATCCTTCCCTTTCCTTTCTGAACCATCAAAACAGTACTAGGCTTTTTCTTAATGCTCTGCTAATCAGTTTTGAGCATCCTATGCAGCTCAGAAATTGATTTCTCTATGTTATTCATGTTGTAGTTTATAACAAACTGGTCACAACTCTCTGGGAGTAAGTTCAGGATCAAATCCATAGTTAACTCCTGGCTCATGGGAAATCCAAGCCTTTCAAGGTGATCAATATAGCCTTGCATCTTTAACACATGAGCACTAACTGATGCTCCTTCAGCCATCTTGTAGGAAGGTAAGGCCTTTGTGATCTCATACCTTTCTTGCCTTGCCTGTTGCTAGAACATTTCCTTGATATGGACAATCATCCCACAAGCCTCCATGAGTTCCAAATCTCTTTGGAGCTCTGGAATCATGGTGGCAAGCATCAGGTAACCTACATCCACAGAGTCATCCTTATGCTTCGTGTAAGCATCTATCTGAGCTCTTGAAGCATTGGCTGTAGGCTCCTCATGAATGGGTTGATCTAGAACATAAGCTTTTCTTTCATGCTTGAGAACAATTCTTAAGTTCATGAACTAGTCAAGAAAGTTTGTCCCATTGAGTTTGTCCTTCTCAAGGATTGATTGCAACAATAGTGTAGCAATATTACTAGTCGACATGATTCTACAATAAAATATGCAAAGTTTAGTTAGTAATCTCCCACTAAATTAACAACCCTTAATATAATAATTAGTGGGCTAAGATTCATATTTCACCTAAATTTAAGTTTGCTTTAGCAAGACGCTTAATTTCAAGTTATTTATGTAGGTAACCTCTTTACCAATTACATCACATATAACTCTTAGATGTTTATGGGATTCGATCATCATATGATCTGGCGTGTTTAATCCCATCTAATGCCTTAAGATCCAAAACCGTTTTGTTAATCTCAATTAAGTCAAAACAATAATGAACATTGTGAATAGCACCATTACTCACGCTTGTCTCATCAAGATAACTCAAATGCATCCATTTTGGTGGTTCCCACAATTAAGCGATTTAGGTTTTGACAAATATTCATTAATTGACGGCATTATGACTTAAGATTTGATTTGGAGGGCTTAATCAATTAGTTTTGTTTATATGAATGCAATCGTTGTTGTATCTCATACGGATAACAACATATAAACGTAAAAGTAGGCATGCAATGATCTAATCAAAAGTATAATTTAAATGTGATACAACATGGCTCACTTGACCTAAAATCCTCCCAAGCCAATGAGAGGACTTCTCTAAATAAGAAAAGAAATACATTGAGAGAAACCTCATTTAAACATATGAGGGGAGTGAGATGAGAAGAAAATGTACATTGAGACTATTTAGAGGAAGGCACAGCACGTAAGCCATATCTGAATATTACAACCCTTGTAAAACCTAAAGCCATGTTGTTCACCATACCTAAACAAGTTTGAAAATAAACCACAACAAGTAACAGTTTATACAATATGAAAAGCAATAAATGTCATGATTAGGTTATTTTAGCCCAGTTTTGAAAACGACCCAGAATGCTTTTGATCTAAATTGTTTTCCCCACAGTTTTGGATCCCTAAAACCCGAATAGAGATTCGAACTAGACCCAGTTCTTTTCCAAGCTTTCGGATCCATAAATCCGATTAAAGACCCGAACATGAACCGTACGCCGTGATCTTCAATTCACAATTTTAGGCGATCCAGTAACCTTGACGACTGACAATTTCAGCCTATTTCTTGCAATCATGTTTCGCACATAATTAAAATCCAAAATCAGAAATCACGACACCATCAATAGATCAAATACAATCCGACTTTAATTAAATCGACAACAAATTTTAAGATCACATAAATATATGGCAGATTACATACAATTTGATTTAATTAAGACTAAAAACAGATTTCACCAATCATATTTAGACGTTCTCTCAAAAACACACATATATATCTCATATATATCACATGTATAAAAACATAAAATCAATTTAAATGCACAATTGATCTAGCTCTGATGCCACTGTTGGGATCGGTTGGCACAGCAAAATAATTTAAACAATTTCCATCAATCCCAAATGAGAATCTATTAACGGCATTTAAACAGACTTAGGAAGAATTGTACCTTTTTGAACTTAGGGTTTTTGATCTCTAGGAACCAACACCTCTTATCGGCTCCCTCTACCGGTATCCATACGAATCTTACTCCAACACGGACAGCGTACTAACGCTTCCAACGTCTGCTAGGGTTTTCTCGCGCTCTGAATTCTCATCCGTACATGAGTTTTTTTCTCCTCTATCATTTTTATAACTCATGAGGGCTATATTAGAATTTCAAAATTAATCTTGATTAATTTCAAGATTAATTAACCCTTAATTATCTTCATGAGCTAATTAAATAAATTCAGTTTAATTAAATCTGTCAAACAATTTTAATTTAACCTATTTATTTAATTTGAATAAAGAGCCAATAGATTTAATTTATCCTTATAAATTAAATCTAAGATATTATATCTCTATCATGTTAGTTATTAAATTTAATTTGTCTAATAAAATTAAATTTAAAACTAACATAATATATATATATATATATATGTATTTCAAAAATACGTATATATATAGATATATCTAATGTTATTAATTTTCTTTTTCCACAAATTTTATATTATATATATATAAATATAAATATAAAATTCATTCACCCTAGATTAAACATGGTCTTACATTGGGCCATTCTTGTATGTGACCATGTAGGCCCATACGAAGTTGGTAGTAGGCCAATAACTATACTAACCCACAAGTCGCAAGTGGCCTCTAGGAAGACATTACGACCACCCAATTCATATGAGGATCGTTAACACGATGTAACCTGTCATACAACTATGTCATGTCCCTTTTGTCACACGATATTTTTTTTGTCAAGGATGAGGCATGGATGATGTCATCCTATTGTTCCTGACCATTACTTTCCCGATTCCTGAGTAGCCTGACAATAGAAATGGAAGCTCCTTTCCAAAGTAGTATGGCCATACATTTCTCAGACTTACTTATCGAGGAACCCAGTAATATCTCTCTACTAATGTTAGGGATAAATTTCATTTTGACCATTCATATTCATCTGCATGAAATACCACCAAGCCCAATCATAGCCTTTATCATCACCCGGTCAAAGGTGACTTTTGACTAGTTCAAAGCTTAGCAACTCTCATGTAGGAATCCATAATGACCTCAGGTCGAAGGGCATTGTGATGTTGTTATATATAAGATAAGCTTATGACTTGATCGATATAGCTTTTTCATAGCGGGTCGGTCCATCACCTTGTACTCTTACAAGTGCCTAAAACTTTGATTCGTATCTCCATATCAAATCAAAGTCATACTGGTGTTGTTTCATCTCTGCTTCCGTATAGATGACTGACCAGGGACATTTAAGACAATCTTTATGATTTATATAAGGATACAATCATCATAGTGAATATGTGAATAATATGATAACATAATGAAGAAAATTCATTACATTAATAATGTTTAAAGTATAATGATTGGCCCCTAGGGCATAATTTCCAATAGATGGAATATCTGCCTCCTATCCTCACTTTACCCCAGGCAGGTGGTTCGGCAATTCCTAATTATCTAGTCCTTCTTTATTAGGATTCAAATATAGTTAGGTGGTCTAGCAATAAGTCTGGTTCGTAAACTGTGAGAGATGGCTATCGTCTATTACAAAGGACATCGGGTCAACTAAAAGGAAATGTAATTGCAGTCTATTAAATGATTTGGAAAGGCTTCTACCAAGGATCAGCTTACTTGTCTATAAGATTATAAGAGGGATTTTGCCAACTACTCATATGCTTGAACTTAGGCACTTGGCTGTTTCTGAGGTATGTTCCTTCTGTGCCTCTAAAAATGAGTCTTTAGATAATATATTTCTTCATTGTTCATTTGCTAGACCTTGTTGGTTTGGTAGTAATATGGGAATTAGAGTTTATGATTTCCCTTTAAGATCGTTGGTTCAATGGGTGGTTATGTGGTTGGACAATTATAAAGATAATGGTAATTTCTTATCTTTCTTGCCTTTTCAATTACTTGAGTCTCTATGGTATATGCGAAATAGTAATTTTTTATACAAGTCATTTGCATGGCTCAGGAAAGAGCAATTGCCTTTACTACTAAGCCCAAACAACATATGGAATTGGATAGGAGGATGCAAGAGGACTTACGACCTGAAGTTCTATAGGCACCTATGCAAGAATAATGTCTACAATCTTAGGCATTAAAATTTAGGATTAACAAGGTCAAATCTGGGAATTGTTGTGTTCACATTTAGGAATACTTCAATTAGATGATTAATAGTTCATGCACCATTGCTCCACCTATTCGACCGGGACCTCTCCTCCTACAGTCAGTGGCTCTAAGGAATGCTTTAAATTTTATCATGAACCAGTCATATATGTCATGCCCTCAATCCTTTCCTTTATTTTGTCATCTTGTCAAGAAGTCACTTATCAAAGTAATCACTAGAACTAGGCTAGTTCTATGAAACCTTACCTATATTTTACAAGATGTGTGTAATACGTTGCAATCTTTTGTATCTTACTCTTTCACTTCATAAATACATATTTATGGTTTTTTGTCAGAAAAAAATAACTTCAAAAATTTATTAGATAATAAATCGTACTACTATATAATTATATAATAAATATATAATGTTTAAAACATTAAAATGACCAAGGTTATTAAACCCAGACCAGCCACTGAAACGGTTAAGGTACTAGGTCAAAAATCAGCAGGTTAGATCAAAGTCAAACTGGAGCTAACCTAGGGCTAGATCGATGAGGAAGTAAAGATTTCGGGGTCATTTATATAAAATTCTAGATAAAATTCAAAAATGAATTAAATTATTTTTTTAAAATTAAAAAATGTCAAAATGGTCTAACCTGCCGGATCGGACCGATTGGATCACTGGTTCACCAAATTTCAACTCAAATCAGCCAGTCCGATCCAGTTTTAATAACATTGAAAATGACCATACGCGGTGAAATTATGTATCTATTGTTAGATCCTATGTTTTGATGATAACAAAGCATAAGAAAAAGCTAGAAACATGTTTTGTAGGAGTAATATTATTTTAAAAATGATTTTTAAACCTATAGTGAATACTTATTGTGAAAATCAGTTAATCACTCGAGTGACCATTTGAATTATGTGCTTTGACAAAATAATTCACCACTACTGTGCTCATTAGAATTGGTAATCAAAGATCACTTGAGTGGTGCTAAAATTTTCCTTCACTACTACACTACCATGGTGATCTGATTTTGCTGAAAAACACTGTTTAAAAGATCACTCAAGTGACTACTAGAGTGATGAGATACAAAATACATCACTATCAGTCTACCATAGTGGATTATCCAGTAATCAGTTTTTCTGGAAAACTATTTTAAATCAGATCACTCAAGTGAGCAATTGAGTGATACTTCAATTGTCATCACCATCACATCACCATGGTGATCTATCATAGTGATCAGTTTTACAAAAAGTTTTTCATAGAAAAGATCACTCGAGTGATGTACTCAATTTCATCACCATCACATCACTACGATAATCTATCCTAGTGATCAGTTTTTTGAAAATATTTTGAAGAGATGATCACTCGAGTAACCATTCGAGTGATGTGCCAAAACACATCACTAGCAAAGCACCATAGTGATTGTGATAGTGCTTAGAATTCTTGAAAATTTTCTAAGTATAGATCACTTGAGTGGTCACTCGAGTGATATGTAAAAGGATTACCACTACCTGTGAACTACAGTGATGATATCTAGTGATCTGTTTGCACTTAAAACAAGATAAAGCAAGATCATTTGAGTGATCTTGTTGCACTCATCACTATCACATCACCACAGTGATGTACCCAACGATCTATTTTCAAAAGACACAAGATCATATGAGTGATCCTATTTTATGTATCACTACTACATCACCATAGTGATCGATCTAGTTATATGTCTTGTTTCCAAAATGACTAAGTGAAGATCACTTGAGTGATGCATTTCCAAAAAATAGAACATCGTATTGAAAATCTTGAAACTCATACAAATTCATTATAAACGTGCTCTTTTTTCTCCTAACCATTCTAACACTTCATTATATTAGTGATTCAACATTTTACAGGTGATCAATCATGGATTAACACACAAAATTCAAAAGGCACTTTATGTGACAGAAGCATTAAATGCTTCGAGGTTCAAACACTGGACATTCTCTCTGCTATAACTACTAAATCCTAAGACACAAAGAATGTCCTAACATTCCAATGGCTAAAATCAAAGACCAAACATTCCAACAGCTATATTCAAGAGCAACAGTTATAAAACAACCTCACACTATAAATAGAAGAGCATTGAAGACGAAGCAACTAACTCTTTGCGTAAAATTTACTGTTGCATTCATTGCTAAGTCTTAAGCTTTTTCTGATTAAGATTCTGTACTTCAGTGATTATCTATTTACTCTTGTAAGAGCTTTTGTTAAATCATTTAGTATGGTTGAGTTACTCAAGAAAGTGGGATCTTGAGTGGGCTTTGATTACAAAGTGTAAAGGGGAGCTCTTATTCTTTGAAGAAGAAATTGTTTGTACTGAGGCACTAATGGCCCTGTGAATCTTGAAAGATAGTAGAAATCTCATAAAGGCTTCTAAGGACTGGGCATAGATCAAGTGGTTTGGACCAAACCAGTATAAATCCCCTATGTCAACCTTCGGTGACATCTCTCTGAATCTACTCTATTCTTTATGCTTGTGTTTAAATTTAAATGTTTAAATATCACCCAATTCACTCCCTTATTGAGTAAAAGGCTTGCATAACATCTATTATATTACTTTATTCCTTTTTATAAGAAATATTTAATCGAATCTCATAGTTCAAAGTATCAATTAAGAACAATAAACATGTCAAAATTGTAACCCCTTTTTTTATATTAAAATACCCTTATTTCTGATGATGACATAGGGAATAAGAGAGAGAATAAGGAAATTATTAGGGAAATTTCCATTTAGGTCCTAAACTAGACAAAATATGACATAAAGGTCCCTTGAAATCTTTAATTCGCAGACAAGTCCCATGTGACATTAGTGAGATAAAATTGAAATGTGAAAGGACAAAATGCCCTTAATAAAACACACCAAAAGCTTACCCCCCGATTCAAATTCCCCCCCTCCCCCCATAGTTGTAGCTCTTTATCATCGTCATCACCATTGGATAAACAACACTTACCATCGCCTAACCGTCATTGTCATCAAAACCTCTTTGTTATGGGTGGCTCATTGAAGCTCTTACTTGTTGATGGTGTAGCTTTTCCTCATCGTCGATTAACCTTTTCCTCATTGCAGTAAAGGTGTTTGTCATCACCATCAATTTACAAAGTCATTTCTCAATCTCATTTGCATTTGGTGTATGAAGTCAAAATGTGTTGTTAATAGGGGTAGTGATAGTTGTTAAAACAAGTCCATGAGCTTGTCAATGGATGCCCATGCGCTTGTCAGTGCATTCCCTTAAAATTGCTAATATATATTTATATTATGTGAGCACATATTTATCTCACCTTTGTTATTATAATTTAGTTCACACATAATATGAATTTTGAAGTTGTTCATAACCTGATTGCACTTTGAACACACTATGTAGACATAGATAAATATACTTAACAAGTGCAGGGAATTGCACTGACAACTCTATATGTATACATCGACAAAATCCATGAGCATCCATTGACAAGTTCATGGGCGGCCATTGATAAGTCCATGTGCCTGCTTTGACAGGTGAGATAGCTAACAATGACAACTGTAATACCTCAAATTTTGGGATTGGAGGCTAAAGAATAAGCCTGAATTAAGTGGATTGCTAAGCATCGGTTTAACAGGAGTCCCAAATCTATTCCTTAACATTTCTTATATCTTTGGGGTATTAAAGCAAATAAAATGGTGAATTAAAGAGTATAGGAAATTTGTATACAAAAATGAAATTTTATTAAAGTTGCAAGTGCATGCTGTTTCATTGCTTCTAGTAAGGTAGTGTTGTTGTGCAATGTATTTCATTAGTCAAACCAAGTCCAAAATATAATGAAACTTTTTAGGATAAAAGTAGACATCCTAAGCTTTAAATTGATAGGTAATGGCTAATTTTTATACTTGTATACTAAAAGATATGGATTTTTTAAGTTAGACCCTGTTTCCGGAACCAATTTTGGAACAAGTATAATTAACGAAATTCTAGGAATTTTGGGCTTCCAGTTGGCTAAAGGCTATATTTTTCCCTGAAACTAGACTCAATAAGAGGTTTATAGCCTTTGAAATCACACCAATTGAGTTTTTACAAATAAAGTTATGATTTTTCAAATTTTGGTCAGAAAATCTGCCAAGATTGCCAACTATTGCGAATTTAGGGATAAAACTGTAATTGCAATTGCGTAAATTATGGAATAAAGTAAAAGCCTATTTTTTCCCTTATTGGTGAATATTTGCTTGGGTATTAATCATGCGAAGTGTCATCATTTGAAGTCAAGTGAATTAAATTATAATTGCTAAAGTTTGGGCACATGTTAATTAAGAATAAAATAATATATACCTTGTACATATAGTTAAGATAAATGGATAAAGTCTAATATGGTCAATGAAGGGCCCTTGGGATGTCACTTTTATGGGTTAAAGGAAGGGAAGGAAATTAGTTCAATTTGAATGGAAGGTTATGACCCAATTTGATGAAGATAAGAGCAAGTACATAAATGATGTCATAAATCCAATATTCCACCATTTATTAAATAAGGAAAGATGAAGAAATTTTATTAACTCTTGCCTTCATCTTTCTATTCTTCATTTTCGTCCAAGCAAGAGAGAGAGAGAGAGAGAGAGAGAGAGTGAGTGAAGCATTAAGAAACTTGGAGTTTTAGAGAGAAGGAGGAGCAAAATCTAAAGGTAAGGCTTTGTGATTTCAAGTTTTAAGGCTTCCAACTTGTGTAATCTCTTCTCTAACCTCTTGATCTTCATAGAAATCATGATGTAGCAAGCAAAATCTTAATGTTTAAGGGAGAGAGGTAGGATAGTTTATAGAGAGAGAAAGTGAAGAAATCTAAGGTAACCTCAAGAACATCAACTCTCTTGGTATATTGTTGTTGTTTTTGTTGTTCTTGGCTTGGTTGGTGATATATTGTTGATTTTGTAAATTTGAAAAGTGTAAACCTTAAGGGGTTATGCTGCCCAAATTTCCTCAAATCTTGTTTAGTATGTGTTTAGATGGTTAATCAAGGGATTAGGAGTAGAAAGGAACAAGGGCTTTAGGTAATGAAACACAAAGTTGCATTTTCCCCTTTTCCCTTGACATGTTTCGACCAGACCTGTTTAGAGGGGTTAGGGCTGGATTTTCATAAATATGATGATTCCATGGTATTCGAGAGGGAAAATTGTGTAGGGTTTATGTTGAACATTCTTTTAGAAAAGCCCTAGAAAGTGAAATTATGAAAATACCATTAAAATTCTAAATAAGGGTTGTCAAGGGCAAAACTATCATTTGGCAGTGATTTTGTAAAACTGAGGTAAAAAATGGATTCTACAGGCAAAACTGTGTAGGAATAGCTTGGGTCAAACTTTCTAGAAAAGTACGGTCAACCAGGTACAAAGGGGCTTGACCGGGTCCCTAATGTATATCCCAATTTTTTATTAAGGGCTAATCATGATTATTGTGGATAATTATGGATTTAATTGGCATTATTATGTGTTTTATGGAAATATAAATTAATATGTCATAATTGGTGGAAAAATTAAAAGAATGGAATTATTGGCCATGAGTTGGTAATTAAGGGAGAAATTAATTACTAACTAAGAGGAAATGAAATGTGTGAATAAATGGCTAATAGATGAATTAGATAAGTTAATTGGTGACTTAATTTATGAGAGCCAATGGGATGGTGACACTTGGCAAGATTTGTGGGTAAAGGGAGGAAAAGTCAAATAGGCATATTAAATCATTTTTTTATCTCTCCTTCTCTCCTCTTTTTGGTTGAAGCATTAGAGAGGGAGTATGTCATCATCATTCTTCATCTTCTTCAACACTCCATATCTCTCACTTTCTCTCTCCCATTCGTCCTCCATGGCTGCCAAGTGAGAGGAAGAAGAGCTTGTGATTTGGGTGAGTAAATGGCCTCATTTGCTCAAATTCTTTTCTTTAATGTTGTTCCATGAGTTATGGGCTTCATTTTGATGTTCATAGTGTGCCTATTGGTGTTAGTTTGAGCCTACATGAAATTGTGGAGGTTGGTGAATCAAGAAATCTCTTTGGCAAAGTGAAAGAGGTAAGTGAGACTAATATATCTATCTTAAGTTTTATGCCAAATGAGTTAGTTTGAAATTTCTGAAAATTTTGGCCTATTTTCGTTGGATATGGGTCATTGGTAAATTGGCATGTTATTGGTGTGGAAAATGGTGTTTTGGTATGAGTTTTGAATAGATAGATTGATTAGAGGTTGAAATGTTAAGATTGGTGGTTTTGGGATTTTAGTGTTTAATGTTGATTCAAACCAAAGCATGATAATAGAGTAGGATTTTGGTAATTCTGATGATTCCATTGAATTCCTTCGGTGTTTTTGTGTGGGAGTAGCTTTGGTTTGGTATTTGGGTTCATTTGGATCACTTGGTAAAAATTCTGGAAGTGTTGTCTTACCTTCTGCGTTTTCTTGTTTATGACAAAATCACTCGAGTGAGAGTGAGTTCACTCGAGTGAGGGATGAACATCACTCGAGTGAGGGTGAGTTCACTTGAGTGCGTTAGTGTATTTTCCCCTCTGGCCTTCAGTTTTCATATTGCACTTCCAGGCGAGAGGCAAGAATGTTGCCTCATTTGCAAGTGTTGAGAGTTCTCACTCCAATGAGCCTTCTCTCACTCGAGTGCTGGTGTAATGTGTAACCCCCTGCCTTAAATAGCGTAATTATAATTCGATATTACGTAATTAAATTGGTTTAGAGACCGTCGAATAGTTCAAAACTCATTTAGAACTCCCTATGAAGTAGGGACTTTATAAAATTTTCAAAACTTCTTTCCTATTCCGGTCTCAAGTTCAATTATCGAATATAATCACCTGTGCAGTTAATTCACATTCATTCATATCAGAATATCTAATAGCAATCCCGGCAACCCCCGGGTTCCATTCATACACAAAAAGGGTCTACAACCTCCATATAGGGGACTACACAACTACGTTCAACTATTCTTTACAGCAAACATAATATACAGACACCCTGTCCAACAGGTTTAACCAACATAACCAAAATAAATGTCCCTACAGGATTCTAACCGCTCCGGGTCGTACGCTTCTCCTTAGAGCCACTCGCCCTGTCTGAAAGGTTAGTTAAAGGAAAGAATGAGATTCAAGAGAATCCCAGTAGTAACAAAACATTTATACCACACATAAGCACACAGCATGTAAGCAAATCATCATACAGCAGCAGCACCACAAATCACACTCCACCCTCATCCCCTTTCTCCGCCGGGAAGGCACACCGCCTAACCCGAACCGTTGTTAGCTACTCAGGGACTATTGGCGTGGCAGTGCATACATATAGCCTTATAGCCCGTACAGCTATTCGGCTTTCACAAATGGCCCGTCGGCCTCCACAAATAGCCTTTCGGCTCACATAATCACATATATCACACCTCATCCTCATCCCCTTTCTCCGCCGGGAAGGCACACCGCCCTAACCCGAACCGTTGTTAGCTACTCAGGGACTATTGGAATGACAGTGCTAACACAAATCCACAGATGTCGCAGCATACGAATTCATTACAAATCAACGATATAACACACATACAATGCATCATATATGGTACAAAAGAAAAGTCACTACCTCGTTCCTTTCTGACGTTCGCTGGCGTAGTTGGCTCACGAGGGCGGCAAATATCGAATCCTACAATTCCAAATGCACTATTTAGACACTTCCATAGTGTTACTTGGGGTTATATGAGTCTATAATGAAAATTTACAAAAATACCCCCGGGGACCCGGCCCGGGCCCGCCGTACCCGGTCCGGTTGCACTTTTCCCGAAATTCTAATATGGGCTTTCCTAACATATTTCAGCCCAAGGAATCCATTTCCGGACTCGGAATTATCAAATTCAATGTAAAATTACGAAATTGCCCTTGGCAGCCCTACTTTGAGGGTTTTAGGGGTGTTTCCGTAATTATGCTTTCTCGGCCTTTTTTGAAAAAGTGCCCAACTGTAACCCCACCTAATTTTCGCCCCTGAACTCAATGGAACCATCAAATCATTGAAAATCCAACTCTAAGACCCATTTCTAGGGCTGGCCGAAATTTATGAGTTCTCCGGGAAAAATCAGGGTTTTACGATTTCGGCTCCGTAAACGCGTTCCTTTCTACTCCTAACCACTTTATTAACCATTACATTAGGTTACAACTAACATTAAGACCCAATTTGGGCAGCATAACCCCTAGGCCACATCATTTCCAAACTTTAAAACCAATGGCAATCCGGCGAAATTTCACCGATTAAATTGCCCACAGCAGCCAGAATAAGCAATATACGAAAGTTTGGAAGTTACCTCAAGCTCCCACTAGCTTTTCCCAAATTTGGCTGAACCCTAGCCTCTTTAAAACACCAAATTTTGAGCTTCACAACCTTAAAGAATCAAGAGGAGTAGCTTAGGATCGGAGTTACACACGTTAGAAGCTAAATCGTCGGAGAAATCGGCTTACCTTGCGAGATTTCTCCTCTTTCTCTCTCTAAGAGCTCTCAACTTTCTCTCACTATCTTCAGCTGGAAATGGCGTGAAATGGCTGAAGAAGATGAGCAATTTGATTAATAATCCATGCTGACATCATCTTTTAATGAGATGATGTCATAATTCCCATTTTCGGATTTTCTGGCAGATTTTCTGCCCAAACTTTGAAAAATCATAACTAATTCTAGAAACATCGAAATGAGGTGATTCCAAAGCCAAATGAAAGGTATTTAAGTCCTCTTTATAGGAAAAATATGGACCATTACTAAAAAATCACCACACAATTCCAGAATTACATAAAACTCATCACTGCCCCAAAACAGAGTTCAGTTTCCATCCCAAACTTTGGACAGTTATATCTCCTAGTTCACAAAACAAAATGGAACAAATTATATGTCCATTTTGAAGCTTGAGATGTGAACTATAAGACTGGAAAATTTCAGAATTTTTAGATACCATTTGGTCATTAAAAACGTTCACACAAACGGACTGCCCAGAATAGAATTTCACTGGACAGAATTTTAGATTTTGCATCTTTGCTTCCATTGGTTCCATTTTCATACCAAACATCATTCCCACATAAATTTTCACAAGGAATCCATTGGAATCATTAAAATATCCAAATTCCCATCACACATTCTTCAAAAGTGTTTATTCAACAATAATTACATCCACTTTTGAAGTCATTAGCCCTTAATCACTTTTTGGGATATTACATTTCTCCCCCCGTAAAATAAATTTCGTCCTCGAAATTTGTCACACAACTTGAGCCATAAACTCTGGATAACGTCTTCGCATATCCGCCTCCGCTTCCCAAGTTGCTTCCCTCTGAGTCATTCCCTTCCAGATCACCTTCACAAAGGGAATGCTTCGGTGTCTGAGCCGTCGTTCTTCTCTATCAATGATCTGTTCTGGCTCTATCGCATATGTGAAGTTGTCTTGCAACTCGACTTCTTCGTATTCAACAATGTGAGATGGATCCGGTTGATACTTCTTCAGTTGGGAAACATGAAACACATCGTGGAGTCTGCTCAAGTTTGGGGGTAGGGCTACTCGATAAGCAACAGGCCCAATCCTCTCAAGGATTTCAAAAGGACCTATATATCTCGGGCTCAGCTTCTTCCTCTTGATGGCTCGCCCAATACCCGTAATTGGTGATACTCTCAGGAATATGTGATCACCAACCTCAAATTCTAGAGGCCTTCTCCTCTTGTCAGCGTAACTTTTCTGTCGACTCTGCGCTGCAAGGAGCCTCTTACGAATGATCTGAATCTGTGCTGAGGTTTGATCAACCAAATCTGGTCCATAAAGCTTCCTTTCGGATAGTTCATTCCAACATAATGGTGATTGACACCGTCTTCCATACAACGCTTCATACGGAGCCATCTGAATACTCGCATGATAGCTATTGTTGTAGGCGAATTCCGCAAGTGGAAGAAAACGATCCCAACTTCCTTTAAAGTCAAGAACACACGCTCGAAGCATATCTTCCAACGTCTGGATGGTTCTCTCCGACTGTCCATCCGTTTGCGGATGATAAGCCGTACTAAACCTCAATTGAGTTCCCAAAGCTTTATGCAGTGCTTTCCAGAATCTTGAAGTAAATCGAGGATCTCGATCAGAAATGATATTCTTTGGTGTACCATGGAGCTTCACAATCTCATTGATGTAAATCTCTGCTAGTT
The DNA here is from genome assembly GCA_963210345.1 of Inga oerstediana. NCBI lineage: Eukaryota > Viridiplantae > Streptophyta > Magnoliopsida > Fabales > Fabaceae > Inga > Inga oerstediana. Next base: position 37,987,740 of record OY723406.1, read on the forward strand.
TATCGGGAGAATAACCAGCATTGATTGGTATGAAGTGCGCCGACTTCGTTAACCGATCCACAATAACCCAGATCGCATCATAATTCCTGATCTTGGGCAATCCCGTCACAAGGTCCATGGTCACACTTTCCCATTTCCATTCTGGAATCTCAGGACTCTGAAGTAAACCAGGTGGTCTTTGGTGCTCAATTTTCACTTTCTGACAAGTGAGGCATCTCGCCACGTATTTGGTCACATCACTCTTCAAACCCGGCCACCAGTACACAGATTTCAAGTTATGGTACATCTTGGTCATACCAGGATGAAGAGTATATCGGCTCTTGTGCGCCTCATCTAGAATCTTTTGTCGCAACTCCGCTTTAAGTGGAATGCAAACTCTGTTCTGATAGCGAACCAATCCTCTAGGCGACAAATCATAACCTGGGACTTCTCCCCGTTCAATCCGAGTCAGATTGCGTTGTATCCAGTCATCCTGCCCTTGAGCTTCTTCAATCTCAGCTCTTAGATCATTTTCCTCTTGAGAGACAGTATAGTTGGCACAGACGATCTGGTTCGTCAGATTCAAATCACGAAAATCTTCAATCAATTTCTTCTCTCGTATCATCATAGCTGCAACGAGCACAGTCTTTCGACTCAGAGCATCAGCGACTACATTTGCTTTACCCGGATGATATTTGATTTCCAGGTCGTAGTCCTTTAACAATTCCATCCAGCGACGCTGTCTC